>CM031240.1:194829126-195411626 GCA_018340775.1 Taxus wallichiana var. yunnanensis | reverse complement strand
ATTAGGTGTTTTGGAAGACAAAAAGGTAAAATATTTATTGCACTTTCTTTCATGTAATTAATTTAGTCCATAGGGGGTGTGGGCTTGGATTGTGTGTTTTGAAGCCTTGTGTATTTTGTGGTTTTTCCTTCTTGTGTTGTAGTGTGAGTTGAATGTACTTTGGATTGGTTGAAATCTTGGATTTTGATGTGGAAGCTTGTTTGTTTCCATTAGTTAAATCCATTTTCAATTGCATTGTGGTTGGGGCTCGGGGGCCAATGAGGAGGATAACTTCTTCTCCTCATTGGAATTCTTGGTTGGGTGGAGAGCGTTGCCTACTCCCCAATTTGGTTGTGTTCTTTATTCATGATGAAGATGGTGGAGTTCAATGAATATTGGTTCATAGTGCCTTTGAAGAGAATGGAGAAAGACATGTGGAGTTGCAACTTGTGATACTATGATTCTACAACTTGTAAATTTTACAAATGAAACCTTGGATGTAATCTTGTATGTTATGGTTAGATCTTGCAAATGAGTTATTGGGACTTTCATTCCTTCAAATGAAATGTGAAACTTGTATTGATGGAATGAAAATGATAAGATTCTCAAATCTATATTTTTCCTTGAAAGTTGTATGGTAAATCTATTTTGAAAGGGATTAATGCTATTGGGTGAAAGAGAGTGTTGATTTCTTTTACATTATTGGCAACCCTCCTTGAATGAGGTAAAACTTTAACTAAGTATGTTTCATATTTTCTATTCCAATGATGTACAAGAAGGAATAATTAGAGTTATTTTTACAATATACTTTTCCTTTCTTCAATAGAAATTATCGTAAAGTAAACGAGTATATCACAACTAAGATTACCCCTTAAATAGTTACGTAAATAAATTTGAAAGTGATAACTTGTTTAAACTTGACAAATGCACCAATTTTTACACTATAATTATCTAGTGCATGCAAATTTATATCCATATAAATTCCAAAATTGCAACATTTATTCTTTCAAACTATTTGTGATTTCCTATTTTTGTATTTAATGAGAAACTTAACTAATATATATATGATTAATTTCAAAATTTAAATTACATAAATGATATGATTAGAAATTAATATAATCATATAAATATTATTACTTACCTAATATTAACAAATATCATAATATGAATATAAGTGTATATTATAATTATATACTTATTAATACATTTGAAATTTTTAAAAATATATATACTTTATATTCATCTTTGTATTAATACATTTAGGTGATTAAGACCGATTAAAATAATTATAATATTATTTTTTTATAAGCCTTTCAAATCGGCTAAAGTGAAATGGAAAGTAGTATTAATATTAGGAATTAAATATTTTCTTTAGCCTTGTAAATCGGCTAGGTTGAAAGTTAGAGTTTAAATAAGTTTAAATAAACAAAAAAACAAAATGGAGTGGTCGGCCAAGTGGTGGTCAATATGTGAATTAATAGTAACATTAAAATATAAACCCTTTTGTTTTTATACAGCTTAGTGGAATAAGTAAGGGAATGGCATTTTTAATAAAAAGTGAAAGTGTTTTTGTGTGGTCGGCCAAATGGGCTAGAGTTTTGTTTAAAGGAGTATTATAAACAAAAAGGGAAATGCATTGAGTTTGTTGGCTAAGGAATTCGTGGCCATAAAGGGAAAACTATTATAAACTTCCTCCACAACAATGTAACCCCATCAAACAATATAAATGGCCATGTAACTTTTGCGGCCTGTGTATAACTTCTAACGCATTTAATCACTGGCAGTGGCCGCTTTGATCCTTTCCATGCTGGAGTTTATATTTATATATAATTAATGTTTATAAAATGTATTTCTAACCGAATACCATTTAAAATGGGAATTAAAAGATAAGGAAATATATCAAATATATATATATATATATGAATTTACATATATAATTACACACTTAAATGGTATATTCATAGAGTGATTATTTTTGGGTCTGCAATATAAATAAATTTCTGGTATAAATTAGAATGAAATGGGTAAATACCCACAACTCATATAAGATTGTCAAACAAAAAAAAGAAAGAAAGGAAGTTTTCAGGTTTGATAAAACATTTATATTTCTGTGTATATACACATACATACACCAAAGATTCTTATTGTGTTTCCTCCTCTTTTAAACCAGAACAACAATGGATAAAAGCCATAACCCAGATAAGAGTAACCTCTCTCTAAAAGAAGTACAAACAATGAGTGAAATGATATTTAGAAATAGAGCAAACCCTAGGAGAGGGATGCTAAAACTAGCTCTTCTTCTTGTGTGCATTCACCCAAGAGCTTGAGCTTCCTTCCATGGCCTCCCTTCTTCCTTAACCTAGAAAACAAACAAGTGAAATGAGAGGATATGTTAAGAAATGAGTATAAGAAAACCCATAAGGATTTTTAGGGTTTCTTTAGTGCAACCTAGATCTAAGGGCTCAGATAGAATAGATCCAATGGTGTAGGATGAACCCTACATCACTTAAGTGATGGGGTATTTAGGT
Source organism: Taxus wallichiana var. yunnanensis (assembly GCA_018340775.1). NCBI lineage: Eukaryota > Viridiplantae > Streptophyta > Pinopsida > Cupressales > Taxaceae > Taxus > Taxus wallichiana. The sequence continues at coordinate 195,409,119 of CM031240.1, read as the reverse complement.
GGGATTCAAATAAATAAAATGAGGTGTGTGTAATGTGTAGTGCTCACTTCCTCGACACCGTTTTGTTGTTGATTATGATATTGTTGACTATACTTATGAATATTATTGAATCTTTTGATTTGGCATGATGTTAGGCGTTAGAGATTATCGACCATTGTGGATTTCGATTCATATATGATGCATGTGGATTATTGCAGACATTTTAAGTTGATGTTGATATGTTAATCAACATGGTTCTATATATGTGTGTGTTTCATACATGTGACACTTTGTCATTTTGAGTAGTCCTATAAAATTGAACTAATATTATGATCATATTCTTATTAATGAAATTGTAAATGATAACATTACTTGCCTAGATGATGTTTTGATTCATATATAGATGATTTTGAGATTATATTGTATATCCATTTTGGATGTTTTGATGCGGACACGAGGCCGAGGAGGTGTTATGTGTTTGCAGGTAAACATGTTACAACAAACATCGGGGATTGGAGACAAACAACAATGGAATCCTAGATGAATTCAACAAGGGTCACCATGGCAACATGTATTTGCTTGTGTGTTTGTTTTATTTGTTGTTAGGGTTTCCCATGGGCGGTCACCTTTAAATGTAACAAAAGGGTTATTTGTGTTCTTTTATTTAATTTCTTTTGTTTAATTTTTGTATGTGATTTTTAGTGATGTATTTTCCCTTTATTTTTTATTTATTGGTGGCTCGATTAATGAGTAATCATGTTAAATAAATTGAAATGGGTCAAATAATGTATTTATTAGAGTTGATGGCTCTTGGATTATGTGTTGTAAAGTAATGTGTAGTAACTTGGAGTGTGAAACACTCCACCTTCCTATTAGTTAGTGCAAAATCACACGGCACCCCGGATATTGATCGATTTCTAGGTTGATCATACTAGCATCCAGTGTGATTGCACAACATTGAATCCTTTTTTTAAGTGTGGGACTTGCAAAATAAGAAAGGAATCTCCAGAGAAGGTTGGTTCCTATTCCTCTGTTCAGATGCACACGAAAAATGCAGAGGGTTTACTCAAAACCTAATCTAACTTGCCAAGGAGACAGGGTAAGAAGATGCATAAAAATAAACCTAAGCTAACAGAGGTGATACACCGAGGAATGAAGAACACCTATCTTGCCAATAAACACAGACCATTCAAATGTGATGCAAGATCATGCACAGATAACAAAATTTGCAGTGAAAGATCAGGAGGATGCAAATGAACACAGAGAGGGTTGAGAATCATCCACAGACATGCATTACTTGCTCCAAAGATCGATATAATACACTACAAAATGCCAAGAGGCAAGGTTGCATTACAGTTTTAAATGGGAGGTTTGAACTCCACAAATTCACCTGCCAAAGAGAAGAAGGGAGGGGCAAAACAAGAATGTTCCACCTTGGAAAAGAAGCCCCTCCTTACAATTTATAGGAAGAATGAGAGAGGGAAGAGAGAGGAAATCCAAATCTACCCCAACCACTTCTAGGTTGCATTTAATTCATCTCATTATGGCGGTAGGTGAGAACCCTAGCAAAAGTGGCGAACTATATCTTGCATTTAAGCTGGTTGTTGAAATGTCATTTCTGGCCATTATCACACGCCAGAGACGTTTCTTTATTTTCTCTCTCCAAATTGAACCAAATGCAAGATTGACCCTGGAATCGTGTAGAGAATTTCACCAGCTTTCCATTGATATAAAGAATGTGAAAATCTGAGCTCGGATCGAAAGATACGGCGATTTGAAGATTTAGGGCAAAAAAAAGGCCAAACGGATCGGCGAAAAAATATTTGAATTTTTTTCCACGCTCTACCACTTGGATGACACGTGTCAGGCTCTGATTCGTTCGCGGGTTCATCCTCTGAAAATTCCTTTCATGCCTTTAAACTTGGACACGTGGCACTATTTTATTGGTTCGGGCCTGAGGGGCGCATTTTTACCTTGAGCCAAACACTTAGCAACTTTTCAACCTTCTGACACGTGGCACGTTCTGATTCGTCCGCGGGCCTCCTTGTCTCTTTTCGGCCATCTCACCTTTTCACGTCCCACGCATCCCTCGCGTACCTTTGGCCTAGATGTCCCGAACGAAAATCTCCTGCTTCGGCCGATTCGGCTTCCTTGTTCCTCTTTGCGGTGAAGACACGTGGCGAGATTCCATTCGCTCTTGGCTCTTTCAGATTTTCGCGTCCTCCGCATACTTTTGTCCCAGGATGTCCCAACAAAATCTCCATGCTTGGCTAAGACCGGGTGGTTCAAGCGTCCTCCGGCGTACTTTTGGCCCGGATGTCCCGCACCGTCAGGACAAATGTCTTCAAACCGCCTCGAAATGGACCGACTTGCACTAAAAACTGCGATCCATGTCCCAAGCGCGTATTTTTGGCCCGGATGTCCTGACCATCCCATATGCGGCGCGACTAGGACTTAGCCAATTTTGTTCATTTTTCGGCCCTAAGCTTTTTTTTTTTGTAATTTTTTCACCTTTTCTAACTCGTTGGGTTTTCTTCTTGATGGGAAGTTAGAAGGAAGACGAGGGGCCCAAAAACATGATTTCGGCCTTAAATCAATCAATTTGCTTGGGACTAAAGAATTTGATGCATGTTATCAAAATTACCTTGAGGGGTGAATTTTGGATAACAATTTTGGCGACTCAGCTGGGTTATCTTCCTGTCAGATGAAGAATGGCCAGTTCTTGAGCAATCCATTGGCCATGGAGTCCATTTGATAATCTCTCGCTTAATCTGAAATTGAAGCTCAGTATCCTTGAGCCATTGAAACATCTCATGAGCCGGTTTCCTCGGCTGCAAATCTTTTCCAGGCTTGATGAACTACAAACATGCACATACTATAAGCAATAGGACATGTGCACAAGCACTTAGGAAATAAAAACTACTCTAATAAGAGATAATGATGCATAAGCACTTAGAGGAATGGAAATTCTAAATTAATATTTACAAGGGTGAAAAGCTATCTTTCTAGTAGCAATGTTTGAGATAGATCCCATTGACCGGAATCTGTAATTCTTCACCATCCAACTTAGCCAATTGAAGGCATTGCTACCTTTGCATTCAATGATCATGTACGGGCCACTCCAGATGGCATCAAACTTGGAATGCTTTCCCAGGCTTTACACGATCTGCATCCCATTTCAACACTAGATCTCCAATTTGGAAGGTTCTAGCCTTGGCTTTCCTATCAAAAGTCTTCTTGATCAAGGCTTGATCCTTCTCTATCGCCTGGGCTGCATGCTCTCTAATTTCTTGGAGCTCCATTAATTCTGCATATCTAACCTCCATGGGTTCAAACTCAGCTAGTTCCAATCGTTTCATGAGTTCCAATGCTGGCAACTCGAGTGATATAGGTAGAACTGCTTCTTTCCCGTACACAAGCTTGTATGGAGAGCTTCCTGTAGACCTCTTGGGTGTGATCCTATCAGCCCATAGGGCTGATTTGAGCTTTGCGTGCCAAGTCCTTTGATTCTCATCAAGAGTCCTTCTGATGATTCTTAGTAGATTCTTGTTCGTAGACTCGGCTTGGCCATTACCCTGAGGGTAATAATTCGATGAAGTGCTGAGATACACACAATTTTTTACAGCCCATTCAGTGATCTTTGTGCCAAGGAATGCCAATGCATTGTCTGATATGATAGTGGCGGGGCACCAAACCTCGTGACTATCCCTTCATAAAAATCTAAGATATTATATTCATTTGCCTCCTTGAGTGCCATTGCTTCGGTCCACTTGGTGAAATAATCCGTTGCTGTAAGTATCCACTTGTGGCCTTGACTTGAATTGGGATTGATAACCCCAATGAAGTCCAATCCCCATTGCATGAATGGCTGATCCACTGAAATTGGATGAAGGGGCAGCGCTGCTAACCTTTCTTTCCCCGTGAAGAATGCACATTTCCTGCATTTCTTGACCCATGAGTAGCAATCATTGAACACAGTAGGCCAATAGTAACCAGCTTTCATGATTTTGAGAGCTGTTACTCGTGGGGCAAAGTGGCCTCCTGCTTCCCCATCATGGAACTCATGTAAAATTTTCTCAACTTGACATGTTCCAATGCATCTTAATAGAACACCATGGATGTCTTTCTTGAACAAGATACCATTAATGAGTACATACGAGATAGCTTGTAATCTAAAGTATCTCCTCTTTGCCTTGCTCACTTCTGGAGGGCACAAGCCTGTTTGGAGGTAATGCACCAAGTTTTGAGTCCAACATGGGATGAGTGCATCATTATCTGGTTAATCTTGATCATTCTATAGTAGTAGGACAACATCCTCTTCACTTTTGACCCGTCTCTGTTGTTTGGAAGCGAACTGCGCTCACACAAGCCTTTGCGACGAACTAGCTTGGTCGCTTTGATTTCAATATCATATTCCATCACCCGAGTGATCCAACTCGCTCTCTTTTCATTCAAATCCTTGTTTAGGAGAAAGTCCTCGACACCAACATGAGACACCAGCAGCTTGAATCTTATTGTTTGAGACCAAGTGTCCGAACTTCTTCAAGCTTCGATGATGGCAAGGACATGCTTTTCGATGAAAGAATACTTTATTTCGTAATCTTCCAAGGTTTGATTGAATAATGATATGGGCTGTTCAACCTTCTCTATTCAGCCATTTGTGTCAAGATAGTCGAGATTATATCTAATCCTCCAAACGCATACAACATGAAGTCCTTTGAAAAGTCCAAGTTGATAAGAGTTGGAGCTTGTGATATTGCATGCTTGATGTTTTCAAAACTCTCTTTTCTTCTACTGCTATCCATTTGAATGCCAAACTATTCTTCAACATCATTGTTAGAGGCTTCACAAGAGTGGAAAAATTAGGCATAAATATGTGGACAAAGTTTATCCTTCCTAAGAAGCTTTGAAGAGATTTCTTGTGGTGTGGCAATGGAAGTGTTCGGATGGCTTCAACCCTTTCAGGATCAATTGTTAGCCCTTCCCTAGAGACAATGTGGCCCAAAATTTGCCTTCGTGTGCCAAGAATATACACTTCTTTGGATTCAATGACACTCCAAACCTTCTACACCTCTGAAACACTTGTCTAAGGTGAAAGAGATGGTCTGCTGCATTCTTTGAGAAGACAGTGACATCATCTAGGTATACCAGTACTATATTGTTGATTAAGCTTTTGAATGCTATATCCATAGCTCAACAAAATATTGCTTCGGCATTTGGACACCCAAATGGCATCTTCTTGTAAGCATACGTGCCCCATTTTGTAGTGAAGGCCGTCTTGAATTGATCTTCTTCCTTCACCATTATCTGATTATAGCCTGAATATCCATCTAGCAATGAGAACCTTTCTGAACCAGCTACAACTTGCAATATTTGTTCCATTGATGGAAGCGGATAATGATCTTTGAGTGATGCTCTATTTAGATCGTGAAATTCCACACACAATCTTATTTCTCCATTTCTCTTTCTTACTGGCACCAAGTTTGCAACCCAACTTGAGTGTTTGATGGGGAAGATAATATTGGCCTCAATGAGCTTGCTTAACTCTTTTCTCATGAGAGGTTCAATATGAGGATTCACTGGCCTTTGCTTTTGCCTAATAGGCTTGGATTCCGGATCCAACTCAATAGTATGTTGTGCCAACTTTGGGTTGAAACCTCTTAGATATTTGTAAGTCCAAGCAAAGACATCTGGGAACTCTTGACAAAGCTGAACAAAATCAGATTTCTCTTGTGAGGTACTTACTTTGCCAATTTGTAATGTCTTTCCTTCTTCCACTAAAATAGGCTCTGAATCTTCACCCTTTACTTGAATGTTCGCTTTCTCCTTCCGGAACTGATCATTCGGGTTGAAGATTGACTCCAAGGTTATGAGGCCTTTTGGTAATTTGTTAGTTCTCAGCTGCACCACTTGGTCACCATACTGCTGCTCCAGCTTGTCTTGATTCCTAGTGGAGAACTCAGCTTCTTCTTGTAGGAAATTAACAATTTACTAATCATTCTCGAAGACTTGCCAACTTGTATTGTTATCCGGAATAGCTGGTCTCACAACAAATTTGATATGAGGCTGAGTTTTCTCACTTTTGATACTTTCTACAACATCAAACGCAGCCCCAATTGCTGCCAGTTTGTCCGCTGCTTCATTCTTTTTTCTTGGGATGGAATTGATGCTAAAAGCTTCAAAATCTTCAATAAGATCCCATACCCGATTTTTGTAGTTCTTCAACAGATCATTTTTGGCAGCATTTTTTCTTCTGACTTGGTTTACGATCAGCTCACTATCACCAAATACTTGTAAATTCCTGATGCCTTTCTTCTTTGCCCAAAGCATTCATGAATTAAGGCTTCATACTCAAATTTGTATTGTTTGAGCAAGAAAATTGAAAACGAAAGGCCGAGTAATACTTTTATACCTTTTGGTGAAATGAGCATAGCTCCTCCTCCCGCACCTTGTCTACTCCTTGACCCATCAAAGAACAATTAGCATACTTCATTCTTGTCTTTATGATCTGGCTTGGTGATGCTGGGAGAGGTTGATTCTCTTCATGTAAACAATAAACTCCTAGCTCAGATTCTTCTATTTCTTGATAAGGATCAAAAGCATGCACCTTGCTTGCCCATTCATCAAGAGTCAAATCTGGGATGCTTCCAACCTTGGTGTCAGCTTCATCAATGCTTGGATAATCTTCTTGATCAAACACTGAATAGTTGGTATTGATTTGGCTTGGAGTGTAAGGCTCAATGTGAAAGTTCACAATAGGTTCAGACCTGATTGTGGCTTTGGTTCCATATCTTGTTCTGAACAACATGTGTGACCAATCCACCGAAAGATAGCCTCCAATTTTAGCAGTGAAGTCTCTTGACAAGCACAATGCAAAGAGTGGTGGCAGGTCTATGACTGACACATCTTGTAACACTATTATGTTGGGACATGCGTGCAGTGTGAGGCTCAAACCTTTGATTACTCCAACCGTTGTCACTGCTTATCCCATCTAATTGCACTACACCCTTGGAGATGACTTCATATTGAAGCGCTAGCTGATCAGCTATTTGCTTGGGCATCACTGAGCTACTTGCCCCGGAATCAATCATGCAATTGTGCACCAATTGGTTTCCAATGATTAATGAGACATAAAAAGGAGGGGGCTTCAACATTTTACCTTGCTATCCTCCATGATTTCCTTCAGGCTGGGTAGCATTTGTGAGTACCTTCTCTTGCATTTGGACCTGTTGATTTGAAGTTGACTGACCCTTCATGGCACTGCAGCAAATCTCTTTGGCCCGGGATGGATAGTGATTCCCATCATTGATATGTTTACATTTGTCTTCTTCTATCCGATCAATGATACCGAATGGAGATGAAGTATCCCTCTATTGTCCCTTGGCTTGCATATTCATTCCTTGCACATGGGCAGCAAAGAACTAGCATTTGGGTTGGCCTAGGGTCTGCTTTTAGGCAATCCTTGCGTGCTTGGGATTGCATTTGTTTGCAAGAATAGTTTGTGGAGTGACAAAGGTCGTGAATCACTTGGGGCTAATGGCTATTCTTCACCCAAATTTCTCCTCTTTTGACCTTGTGTTGGCCACAACACTTTGAGAGGGTATTTGATTCATGCCACAAAAATCTTTAGCTTGCCAATTGACAAGAGTAGTTTTGTTCAGAGATGTTCCTTGCTGAGGTGCTTCTTGCTGTTGATCCTCTTTGTGGCTGGACTCTTGTGACCCACCAATGGTTTGCACCATAAGAGCTTGATTTAATGCACCGGGAAAGCACATTGATTGGTTATGTGGCTGACCACACGGGAAGCACCAATCATATTCTTGGGCCATGTTATTTTGCACCGGTACCAAAGCTTTGGATGCAGATGCGACATTGGGGTTATAGGGCTGAAATGGTCTATTAGCGGGAGGCCTTACTTGGCTTTGATTTTGATTTGCAGCCTGAGTTGGTGACCTATTTTGTTGGTATGGGGGCCTAGCCTGCATCACCGTGCTTGAGGTTGATACGGTCTAAAGCACTTGCTTGCAGCCTTTGATAGTGACCAGCTCATTTCCCAAATTTTGCAATTGTTTCATGACCTCTTGGAGTTCATTTGAAGCACTAGAGGATGAAGTAGAAGTCTCATTTGAACTTTGATTTCTAGGAATGGGAATAGGAGCCAAAGTGGGTGCTTGACTAGTGCTTGGATTTTCTAAGTTTGGATACAAGGGCATGGGAGGCCTAGGGCCAGTTTACCAATACTTGAATAAGACAATTTTCAGCTCTAATGGTAATGCTATAAGCAGCAGGTAAGGTTGTGCCTCCCATAGATTGAATTAACATAGAAATATCAGAATTTAAAGCCTTAAGATAGTATAGAAAAGCACCTTCTGCACGCTTTGGCCTTACGCCACCGGAATCGCTCTCCCAAGATCTTTGAAATCTGAAGTTGAAGTCACTGCCTACTCGTTGGGAGCTCTCTCGATAGTTGTCAATTGTTCTAGTAGAGACAAATTGTCTCCCTTTTCCCCAAATTGCTCATGGAGAACTATGCATAACTGATTCCAATTTGTGATAGAACCAGCTCCAAGGCTCCTAAACCATTGCAATGCCTTCCCTTTGAACAAAGATGCCAACAATTTGACAGCCACATCCATTTCATTTATCTCATGGATTGCACAGACGTTAGCAATGTCCTTGACATGATCACCAGGAGTGGTATGATTTTCTCCAGTGAAAAATGGAATGTTCTTCAATGTTGCAATTGGAACTGGATTCTGTGCATTGAGGGCAAGTGGGCTGCTGCCAGTGAAGTTGACAAAGGGATTTGGTGGTTGCGCCATTCTGATCGGCCTAAGAACCTTTGTTGATGTGAGAAAAGGTCTACCAGGTGGAGGTGTAGACAAAGTCCAGTTAGGTGGAGATGGTGATCTTTGAGCTCTTCTTCCCCTTCTTTCTCTGCCTGGAGATAGGTGCGTATAAATAACAATCCTTCCTCCCTAGTTCTTGACCCGGTCTCGTATTCTTCTCATAAATTTTCCAGTGCTTGACTCTAAAACCAAAGTGGATTATGCCTGCTTTTGGAGTCGCCAGATGTGCGATTTTAAAGCTCCTTCAAAGCTGGAACTTACAACAAGTGCACATCGATCTTGTTGCAATGAAAGTAAAGACCTCTAAGGTCCCACTGGGCTGTGCCAGAACTATTAGTGCAAAATCACAGCACCCCTGGATGTTGATAAGATTTCTAGGTTGATCATACTAGCATCCAGTGTGATTGCAAACATTGAATCTTTTTTTTAAGTGTGGACTTGCAAAATAAGAAAGGAATCTCAAGAGAAGGCTGGTTCCTATTCCTCTGCTCGCATGCACAAGAAAATGTAGAGAGGTTTACTCAAAACCTAATCTAACTTGCCAAGGAAACAAGGTAAGAAGATGCATAAAAATAAACCTAAGCTAACATAGGTGATACACCGAGGAATGAAGAACACCTGTCTTGCCAATAAACACAGACCATTCAAATGTGATGCAAGATCATGCACAGATAACAAAATTTACAGTGAAAGATCAGGAGGATGCAAATGAACACAGAGAGGGTTGAGAATCATCCACAGACATGCATTACTTGCTCCAAAGATCGATACAATACACTACAAAATGCCAAGAGGCAAGGTTGCATTACATTTTTAAATGGGAGGTTTGAACTCCACAAATTTGCCTGCCAAAGAGAAGAAGGGAGGGGCAAAACAAGAATGTTCAACCCTTAGAAAGAAGCCCCTCCTTACAATTTATAGGAAGAATGAGAGAGGGAAGAGAGAGGAAATCCAAATCTACCCCAACCACTTCTAGGTTGCATTTAATTCATCTCATTATGGCGGTAGGTGAGAACCCTAGCAAAAGCGGCGAACTGTATTTGCATTTAAGCTGGTTGTTGAAACGTCATTTCTGGCCATTATCACGCGCTAGAGACATTTCTTGATTTTCTCTCTCCAAACTGAACCAAAATGCAAGATTGACCTTGAATCGTGTAGAGAATTTCACTAGCTTTCCATTGATATAAAGAACGTGAAAATATGAGCTCTAGATTGAAAGATATGGCGATTTGAAGATTTAGGGTAAAAATAAAGCAAAACGGATCGGCCAAGAAAAAATATTTGAATTTTTCCGCACTCTACCACTGGATGACACGTGTCGCTCGATTCGCTTCACGGGTTCATCCTCCAAATTTCCTTTCATGCCTTTAAACTTGGACACGTGGCACTATTTTATTGGTTCGGGCTTGAGGGGCGCATTTTTACCTTGAGCCAAACACTTAGCAACTTTTCAACCTTCTGACACGTGGCACGTTCTGATTCGTCTCACGGGCCTCCTTGACTCTTTTCAGCCATCTCGCCTTTTCGCGTCCCACGCGTCTCTCGCATACCTTTGGCCCGGATGTCCCGAACAAAATCTCCTGCTTCGGCCGATTCGGGCTTCCTTGTTCCTGTTTGCGGTGAAGACACGTGGCGAGATTCCATTCACTCTCGGCTCTTTCGGCTTTTCACGTCCTCAGCGTACTTTTGACTCGGATGTCCGAGACGAAAATCTCCTCGCCATCGGCCGAATCGGCCGGTTCGCGTCCTCCGCGTACTTTTGGCTCTGATGTCCTGCAGGCCAAATCTGGGACAAATGTCTCCCAACCGCCCGAAATGGACCGACTTGCGCCAAATCGGCCCGATCCGCATCCCAATGCGCGCTGCATTTTGGCCCGGATGTCCCGAGACCATCCCGAATCACGGCACGGACTAGGACTTAGCCAAATTTCTTCATTTTTTCGGCCCCAAGCTTGTTTTTTTTTGTAATTTTTTCACCTTTTCTAACTCTTTGGGTTTTTTTCTTCTTGGATGGGAAGTTAGAAGGAAGCCGAGGGGACCCCAAAAACATGATTTCGGGCCTTAAATCAATCTATTTGCTTGGGACTAAAGAATTTGATGCATGTTATCATAATTACCTTGAGGGGTGAATTTTGGATAACAATTCATTTTGAAATTTGGATCTGTCTGAGGGTTGATTTTGGAGCTTGTGGGACAAGTTAAACTTGTCACACCTCTTAAATTGTTATACCAACCCTACCTATGGGTTGGGAGTCAAAATTAGGCCTCATTATGTATTTTGGGAAGGAAAGTTGTAATTTTTAATTGCACCTTCTTGCATGAAATTAATTTTAGTCGTTGGGGTGTGGACTTAGATTGTATGTGTAAGTAAAAAGGTCATTTATTCACCGACATTTTTAATTATGCTTGGGAGTTTGAAATTTGATTTGTGAGGCTGAGTTGAAGATGAGTGATGTGTCATTCTACATGGAGCGACCTCATCCTCCTCTCTCTATTTTCTATTTATTTGAACTCTCTGAACTCAGGTTACTTCCTTGGGTTACTTCATTGGGTTACTTCACTTGGTTTTGGGTTCTTGTAATTGGGGAGAACTATAGATTAGAGAATTCTTGTGGATTTTTGGAGCTTTTGGACTATTTAGATTGGAAAAGCTTGCCATTGTTGAACTTTTGGATCAAGCTCTATCATGGAGAGGTAGGAGCTTGACTCTTGTAAAATGTTTTCTTTTTGTATTGTGCTTATGTGAATGTTTTTGAATGTTTGGTATGTTTGTTGGTTGGTTGGGTAGATTGCCTAGGTGTGGTGTAGGAGAAGACTATGGGGATCTTTGTGGGGAGGCATAAGAGTTGTGGGGAGGCATAAGAGTTATTTGTGGAGGGAGTTTGGGTTGGGTGTTCCACCTTGGACAAGAAATAGCTTGCATTTCTTACTTTTGGGGGAGGCATAAGAGAATGGGGAGGCATAAGAGGTACTTGGGGAGGCATAAGAGTATGTAGGGGTTTGAGATGAATATTTTTGCAGGTTTTTAAGGTGGTCACCCATTCCCCATTGGGAGGTATAAGTAGCTTCCCCATAGATCTTGCTCCTTTGGCTTTTGCATGATGAAGCCTGAGTATTTTGTTGTTGTTCTTCCTATGGTTGTAAGTGCATTATTTGGACTGTGATATGTTTGTGAAATCTATTTTGTGTTGTGGAAGCTTATCTTGTTGCCATGAGTTGGATCCATTTCCTATTATAATGTTGTTGGGGCTCAAGGGCCTATGAGGAGGATGACTTCTCCTCTTCATTCGAATTCTTGGTTGGGTGGAGAGCGTTGCCTCTCCCCCTTTTCTTTTTTGTGACCAAATGAAATCTAGTGGATCTCTCTTATTGTTCTTGGAGATGTGTATGAAGACAACTTCGCAGCTCTTTGGGTTCCTTATTGTAAAAATTCCCATTAAGTGGATGTCATTGTGATATTATTTGTACTAAAAAGCTACTTTGTTTTTGGATGTGAGAGTTACAGAGGAATGAGAAAGATTTATTTATCATATTTTGGAAAACAGAAAAGAAGTGTAAAAGGAATTGTTTCATTTAATTGAATGTTGATTCACCTTTCATCAAATGGTGTTACTCTTGTTTAAAACTTGTTGTTGTAAGTATATTGTAAACTCTCTGTTGAAGGCTGGAAATGCCTATGTTAAAATTATTGCATTCCTCTATATGATTTGATTGGCACATTTTGAAAATAGAATTACATTCTTTCTTTTCATGTATTGAATGAATTAAAGTTAAACATTGTAAATTAGATTGAAATGAACTTAACATTTAGAGTATGGTAAATGAAAATAGATCAATTCAGGTTTAAGTATGTTTTCCATTTGGATTCACTGTAAGACCTGCAAATAAATATCAGAAAAAAACATACAAAGTACCCTTTAAAAATGAAAGACAAGATAAAATATTAAAACAAACTAAGGATGATCAAAACACATTCCAAAATATTTTGTCTTGCCCTTCGAATTACATAGTTCATCTTTACTCGAGCAAGAGGCAAAATAATGCATTTTCACGTAGAAAGCAAAGGAAATTCATTTTTGAACACTCAATCATTAATATTTTTTATCCTTGCAATCCTTTTGAGATCCTTCAAGTGCAAGTCTCCATGTATGTTTGACATGTTGAAGAAGAAAGAATGGCGGATCGAATCAAGTTTGGTAGTTGAAAAGTTTAATTCACATTTTAATGGCAGGAAAGATGTTTTCTTAAATTTCACCCATCTAAGTTTGTTAAAAATAATATTTTTGATTCTTATGCAGAGAGGAGTACGAGAACTTTCCAAATAGTCCTTATTTGTCTAATTCCAAGCTTCCAATGCAAGGTTATGGCATTGTGAAGTTTTTACTCCGTTGGGCTTCAAAAATAAAAACTAACTGTCAAAATGAATTTTTTTATAAATTAGATCCGTGGGCCCAAAAATTACTTAGGATAGTTTTTGCAGAAATGCAAAAATTCACAAGTTCTTCCACGGCCTGTGACCTCACATCCTTTGATTTTGGAAAAGAATAATTCCCACAAGGTTAGCGAGGCCCACACCTTCAAACTTTACCTCTTGAAAATAAAAAGAGCAAAAATGTCCGAGTCTCCTAACGCCAACCACCACGTAGCTAATAAGGGTCTGCCATGTGGCTTCTTTAGGCGTTAGTGGAGGCATTGATGGTTTTAGACCTTATCATTGCTTTAGAAAAGGTTGAGTAACACATGGCTTTGCTTGGCATTGGCGGAGGTGCGGGTTATTTTTAACCTTCGCACCTTTTAACACAAAAGTCAACATTTCTAAGTTTTCCCGACGGTTGACTTTTCCCACTTGTTGCTTTGGGCCGAACATGTGGCATCTCCAGCATCAGCGAGAGTGCGAGGGTTTTTGAACCTTTTTTCCCTTTTAAAAAAAGAGTTAAAATCCAAATTACCTTTGACGACCCGCATTCCCGCGTGGGCTTAAAAACGTGTCATGTTTCCCTTGCACCTTTAGGAAAAATTTCTTCCTAGGGCCCGCAGGCCCACCTTTGGGAAAATTTTCTTCCCCAAGCCCGCCTTTGGAAAATTTTCTTCCCCAGGCCCACCTTTGGGAAAATTTTCCTCCCCAGGCCCGCCTTTGGGAAAATCGAGGAGTTAGGAGAACTTCTTTATATCATTAGAAAGGGGAAGAATTTTCCCATCTAATGGAAATGTTTTTAAGAAAACTTAAGTGTGTTAAATATGCAAAAGATCAGGTTGATGTGTAAAGATGAGTCTGAGAGAGGGTAAGTGGAAAATTATCCCTTTTTAATTTAAATGTGTAACTCTAAAGCATGGGTTGACCTTTTTAAGGGGTCACATTAGGGGATAAGAGAATGTTTTTCTAACCCATGTAAATAAGAACCTTTTTTATTATTTAGACCTAGTGAAAATAAAAACCCTGTGTATTTAATTGTTTTGGCCCCTTGACCTCTAAAATTAATTAGGAATACCTAACTATAGTGTTAATTTAATTATTTATTAAATTAACACCTAAGAGAAATTTAACTATATTTGGATTAATTACACTCATTAGTTTTGTAATGTGGATCTAATGTTTGTTACAACAGAGAATTTTCATTTATTAAATTATAATTTACTTTGAATCTTTGTTGTGATGACTTTTTCTTGAAGCCTTGTAGTGGTAATGCTTTTCAAAAAAAATTATTCCATAATTTTTCTATCTAAACCTAGGTTGTTCTTAGGTCTCAAGTGGTCATTTTAGGGGTGTTACACTTGGTATTAGAGCCATGGGTTCAAATATTGGACCCTTGGGCACACTAGAAAACTTGAGGTATGAACACTAAACCTAGTGTAATATTAAACCTAGCACACTTTCAAATATAGAAAACAACTTTCTTTGAAAATTGCATATTTTAGTAAACATGGAAAATTGAATAATACCTAGAATAGCGAACTAACTCTCACTTTTTCTCGTAGAATTCATGGACAAGATGAGGGGCCCTTTCATATAGACCTAGTATTGCCACCTCCAATCATACTCAGAGCAGCCATTCTACCTCGGATTTTACAAAAGCTTCGGGATGTTAATGCTTTGCTTTATGTGAAGGGTCCATAGGAGGATAGTCACCTAGACATGATAGGGATCCATTCATCGAGGCTCATGCATCTCCTCGACACGGTGAGGGAGAATAGAGGACGAACTTCCGTGTGGAATCGGGCAGAGCGAGTCACCACAGAGGGACATGGAGACTAGATTTATGGACACAGGGGATAGGTCTCGAGCCCTAGGCTTAGAGATGAGCATGCAAAGAGACCTAGGGGTTTCCATACTAAAGTTGTAGACCATATAAGGGAGATCCTGTAGCCATGACCATCTCATTATTCCGTGACATAGGTGGATTTTAGGAAGATGCCTTGTCAGTGAGCTTGAGCAGCGCTCAAGCTTTGTTGTTTAGAACATGAATCTCATGTTGCGATCCATCTTTTGAGGGATAGAGTAGGTGTTTGGTGGAGGAATGAGAAGCAGAAGATCCATGTTGATTCTGATATGCTTACCTGAGAGCTCTTTGAGGAGTGGTTCAAGAGTAGGTACTTATCACGAAGGTTCATTCAACAGAGGATATATGAGTTTCACAACCTCCGACAAGCATCTTTGATAGTAGCTGAGTATGAGAGTTAATTTCTGGATCTACTCCAATATGTCGACTACATGTAGGATGAGTAGGTATGGATTCATAGGTTCATTCGGGGCCTAAATGTAGATTTGGGTGGTGCGGTGTGTATCCATTGTCCACAGACATTAGCTGAGGCCATTGAGAAGGCCTATATAGAAAGGAGACTCGGGGAAAGACACATTAGGCTAGAGACAGGAGTGGAGCTACATCTAAAAGATGTAGGAAAACAAGTTGAGGAGTTCAACTCCTCCTCCTCATGGTGGACAGGATTCAACATAGTCATCTTTTAGGCCACACCACAGCCAGCAGCAGCACTCCACCCACCGTATAGGCCTCCACGCAGATTTGATGCACTAAGGGGTCGAAGTATGGGGCCTCCTCCTAGAGTCCCATTAGGACATGGGGTGCACCGAGAGCTCGGTCCAAGAAGAGATCGTCGGCAGAGACCTCGCAATCCTTAGCCGGATCATCGTGATCAATAACACATACCTCTAGAGTACCGGATGGAGCTGCTACCCATGGGAGAGGACCGGGCGCTTTTATGGTTGTGTTGCTTTGGAAATTTTGGAGAGAGTGCCCACATAACCCTAGTAATAAGGGTAAGACACATATCTCGTGAGCCTACTGCTTGGTGACATGAGACGTGGTCATTGATCTATACAGCTGGTCGAGAATCGCTAGGCTAAGCACCAAAGTACCGTGATTGAGACGACATGTAGCATTGGTGGTGTTCTTACCTCCATTCTATTTGATTCTGGTTCTTCTGATTATTTTATTGCACCATCTTTGGTAGAGCGATGCAGCTGGTGGTAGTTAGGTAGGGTCTTATTTCGAGACATTGAGATGACTTTTGGAGCCAAAATATCTCTAGAATCCTTAATTAAGGATTGTGTAATGGATTTGGGATGCTTCACCACTACCTTGGATCTTCGTATCCTTTTGTTTGTGTTTGTGTATGGAGTCATCTTTGGCATGGATCGGTTATGTCTTATGCACATAGATCTGAAGTATATTGTTACCATAATATTATATCATGTGCAGATGATCTAGGAATTGAGTCAGTGATAGTATGGGTAAGGGAGACCCGTTTCCATTCACACCATCTCGGCCCATGCAGCTTAAACAAATATGCGTGTGCAGGTTGTGCAGATGTATTTTGTCACAGTTAGTGACCGATCGGAGGATGAGTCTAGTGGACCATCACTTGATGACCATCCCATCTTGAGAGATTTTTTAATGTCTTTCTAGGGTAGCTACCGGGGTTACCACCCCCACGTGAGATTGATTTTCATATAGATCTCAGTTGCAGGGAGTAGAGCCTATCTCATGAGCACCTTATAAGATGACTACCCCTGAGATCTGCGAGCTCAAGTTGCAGCTAGAGGGAATTTTTGAGAAAGGCCTAATCCATCCTAGTGTATCCCCTTGGGGTGCACTGGTGATATTTGTAAAGAAGAAGGACGGATCTCTGTGGTTGTGTATTGATTACCGCTAGCTGAACAAAGTAACGATAAATAATTTTTACCCCTTCGCACATTGATGATTTGTTTGATCGGATGAAGGGGCCATGGTTTTCTCTAAGATAGATCTTAAGTTAGGTTATCATTAGTTGAGGATTACAGAGATAGACATTCATAAGACTCGCATTCCGTATGCGACATATGGCCACTACGAGTTCACAAAGTGGTGCCTTTGGTTTGACAAATTCCCCATAATGCTTATGATCTTGATGAATGAGGTGTTCAGATGTTCTCGGATTGCTTCATGCTTATCTTCCTTGATGAAATTTTGATTTAATCACATACTCATGAGGAGCACGAGGGGAACCTTCACTAGGTTCTTCAAGGTGTCTTCGTGAGCAACAACGTTACGGAACTTGGAGAAGTGTTCGTTCTTTTAGATAGAGGTTCAATATTTGGGCCACATCATTTCAGGGGAAGGTATCACCGTCGATCCTTCTAATATTCGAGATATTATGGATTGGCCAACACCCACTAGTGTGAAAGAGGTTTGTGGCATTATGGGTTTATCGAGTTATTATAGGAGATATGTTCAAGACTTCTCTCGTTGCGCACTCCAATCACATCCCTTCAGTGGAAAGGGAAGAAGTATGTTTGGTCGACAGATTGTGAGCGGAGCAGCTTCGAGGACATTGAAGGAATGCCTCATGACAGCACATGTTCTTGCGGTGATAGATCCACAAGTTGGGTTTTTCATATGCATGCATGCTTCTTTGGCAGAGTTGGAGTTGTGTTGATGCAGGAGGGAAGAGTAGTTGCTTTTGAGTCTAAGTAAACTCAAGGATTATGAGATTAATTATCTAAATCATGATCTTGAGCTTGCAATATTTTTGCATGCTTTTGTTTGATGGAGACACTTCCTTCTTGGCCATAGATTCACACTTAGGATTTATCACTTTAGTCTTTGCCACCTCTTCATGAAACCCAATCTCAACACCCATCGGTGGTGTTGGATGGAGTTACTATGTGAGTACGATATGGAGATAGAGCATGTGGTTACAGACACTCTCGAAGGAGGAGACATGTGGTTATGGCTACCTTAGAGAGCATGATTTGCAGAGCGGGATTCTACAGCAGCTTTCTTCACGGCGCTTTCTACATTACAAACTAGAGAAGACATTGAGTCTTAGATACCTCTTGAGGAAAAGTTCAATGGTTTTTATTTAGAGGAAGATGACCTTTTTAGGCACATAGATCAGATTTATGTTCCCAGAGACGGAGGCTTTAGGTAGGATGTCTTGATAGAGAGGCACATCAGGTACCATATTCGGTCCATCCTGGGTGAAGAAGATGCATCCCACCTTCGAGACGTTGTATCATTGGAGGGGATTTTGCAGAGATGTGGCTCGGTTTGTGTCACGCTATTTGGAGTTTCTGAAATTAAATGTTGAGAATCAACATTCAACTCGCCTTCTCTTTCCACATGCTATCTTGAAATGGAAATGGGACACCATTTCAGTGGACTTCATTGTTGGGCTACTAATATTGAGATACCACCATGACACTATCATGGTCATGGTGGATAAACCGACAAAAGTGGTTCATTTTTCTCCGATGAAGACCACCTATACAGCTAGTGTAGTAAGGCACAGGTATATCTATATGAGATTGTCGATTGCACGAGGATTCTATGGAAGATCATTTGTGACCATGATCCTCAGATACTTCCAACTTTTGGACTACCATACAACATGCCCTTAGGACGAAGATCAATTTCATCATGGCATATCACCCCGAGACAGGATGGACAGACTAAGCAGGGTAAATCATATCTTAAAGGACATGCTTAGGATGTATTTTATGGATCAATAGTGGAGATGGGAGGAGTATTTGTACTTGGTGGAGTTTTCCTATAATAATAGTTTTAGAGTTTGATAGGCATGGCTCCTTTCAGAACTATATGGTGGAGAGTGCAAGATACCTCTTAGTTGGGACGGAGTTAGAGGATAGGGTTTCTCTTGGGCCGTTTATTGTAGGACATGGAGCAGCAGTGGTTATGATCGAAAAGACTGCAAGAGGCACATGACATGATGGAAGAAGTATGCAGATTAGCATATGAGCGACCATCATTTTTTCTCGTGGGCATGAATTTTTCATTTGTGTCGTGCCACATAAGAGACCTATCCATTACGAAAAAGGTTCTAAGTTAGCTCCTAGATTAGCATAGGCCCCTTTGATATTTTGGAGCATATCAGTCCTTTGGCCTACCATCTAACGCTTACCACCTAGCTTGTCCCACATCCATGATGTGTTTCATGTTTTTGTACTTAGGAGATATGTTGCAAATCCTTCTCATGTTTTAGATTGGACCTCATTGCAGGTGCAGGATCAGGGGTAGGTGATGGTGGAGCCCATCTACATTATAGAATGCATGACCTTGGGTGTTTGAGGTAGAAATATTGATCAAAGTCGAGTACAATGATGGGACATATATGATGAGATTACCGTTACATGGGAGGATGCTACTTTGCTATGAGTTTAATTTCCACACCTATTTTAGTGACTTCAAGGAGGAATTTGAGTCTAATGGGAGGGGGATGTAGCGCCCACTTCCCTCGACACCCTTTCATTGTTGATTATGATACTGTCGACTATACTTATGAACATTATTGTAGCTTTTGATTTGGCGTGATGTTAGACATTAGAGGTCATGGACTATTGTGTATTTCAATTCATATATGATACATGTGGATTATTGGAGACATTTTATGTTGATGTTGATATGTTGATTGACAGGGTTATATATATATATATATATATATATATATATATATATATATATATATATATCTGTGTGTGTGTGTGTGTGTGTGTGTGTGTTTGTGTGTTTCGGACATATGACACTTCGTCATTTTGAGTAGACCTAGAAAATTGAACTAACATTATGATCATATTGTTATTGATGAAATTTTAAATGATATCATTACTTTCTTAGATGATGTTTTGATTCATATATATATGATTTTGGAATTATACTATATATTCATTTTGGATTTTTTTGATGTGGCCATGAGGCCAAGAGAGAGGTGTTATGTGTTTGCAGGTAAACATGTCACAATAAACATCGGGGGATTGAGACCAACCACATTGGAATCCTAAATGAATTCAGCAAGGGTCACCATGGCAACGTGTATTTGTTTTTCTTTTGTTTGGTGTTTCATTAGGGGTTCCCATGGGGAGGGCATCACCTTTAAATGTGACCAAGGGTTATGTGTGTGTTTTTTTTAATTTCTATTGTTTAATTTTTCTATCTGATTTTTAGTGATGTATTTTCCTGTTTATTATTTATTTATTGGTGGCTAGATTAGTGAGTAATCATGTTGTTAAATAAATAAAAATGGATCAAAAGAATACATTTATTAGAGTTGATGGCTCTTTGAAGTTTGATTGTGTGTTGTAAGTAATGTGTAAGTAACTTAGAGTGTGAAACACTCCACCTTCCTTTTCGAATTCTGATATATCCTTAAGGGATGATTTTGGTGGCTTGTGGGACAAGTTAAACTTGTCCCACACCTCTTAAATTGTTACACCAACCCTACCTATGGGTTGGGGAGTCAAAATTAGGCCTTATTTTGTATTTTTTGAAGGCAAGTTGTAAGTCTTTTTATCATTGCACCTTCTTGCATGAAATTAATTTTGGTGCTTGGGGTGTGGACTTGGATTGTGTGTGTAAGTAAAAAGGTCATTTATTCACCCACCTTTTTAATTATGCTTTGGAGTTTGAAATTTGATTTATGAGGTGGAGATGAGGTTGAGTGATGTGGCATCCTACATGCAACCACCTCATCCTCCTCTCTCCCTTTTATATTTATTCGAATTATCTTGTAATTGGGTTACTTCATTGCTTTGGTTACTTCGCTGGGTTTTGGGCTCTTGCAATTGGGTGAGGACTAGAGATTTGGGAATGCTTGTGGATTGTTGGATCTTTTGGACTATTTAGACTGGAAAATCTTGTTATTGAACTTTTGGATCAAGCTCTATCATGGAGAGGTAGGAGCTTGACTCTTGTAAAAAGGTTTTCTTGCTATATTGTGATTTTGTGAATGTTTTTGAAGGTTTGGTATGTTTATTAGTTGGTTGGGAAGATTACCTAGGTGTGGTGTAGGAGAATACTATGGGGATATTTTTGGGGAGGCATAAGATTTGTGGGGAGGCATAAGAGTTATTTGTGGAGGGAGTTTGGGTTGGGTGTTCAACCTTGGACAAGAAATAGCTTGCATTTCTTACTTTTCGGGAAGACATAAGAGAATGGGAGGCATAAGAGTATGTAGGGTTTTGAGATGAATGTTTTGGAGGGTGTTTGAGGTGGTCACCCATTCCCCAATTGGAGGTATAAGTAGTTTCCCCCATAGATCTTGATCCTTTGGCTTTTGCATGATGAAGCCTCGAGTATTTTTTTCTTCTTCTTATGGTTGTAATCGCATTATTTGACCGTGATATGTTTGTGAAATCTTTTTGGGTTATGGAATCCTATCTTGTTGCCATGAGTTTAATCCATTTCCTATTGTAATGTTGTTGGGGCTTTGGGGCCAATGAGGAGGATGACTTATGCTCTTCATTGGAATTCTTGGTTGGGTGGAGAGTGTTGCCTCTCGCCCTTTTATTTTTTGTGACCAAATGAAATCTGGCGGATCTCTTTGTTTTTGTTCTTGGAGATGTGTATGAAGATAATTTCGCAGTCCTCTTTGGGTTCCTTATTGTAAAAATTTCCCACTTTAAGTGGATGACATTGTAATATTATTTGTGGTGAAAAGTTGCTCTGTTTTTGGATGTGAAAGTTACAAAGGAATGAGAAAGATTTATTTGGCATATTTTGGCAAATAGAAAAGAAGTGTAAAAGGAATTGTTTCATTTAATTGAATGTTGATTCACCTTTCATCAAATGGTGTTACTCTTGTTTAAAACTTTTTGTTGTAAGTATATTGTAAACTCTCTATTGAAGGCTGGAAATGCCTATGTTAAAATTATTACATTCCTCTATATGATTTGATTGGCACGTTTTGAAAATAGAATTACATTCTTTCTTTTCACGTATTGAATGAATTAAAGTTAAACATTGTAAATTAGATTGAAATGAATTTAACATTTAGAGTATGGTAAATGAAAATAGATCAATTCAGGTTTAAGTATGTTTTCCATTTGGATTCACTATAAGACCTGCAAATAAATATCAGAAAAACATACAGAGTACCCTGCAACAATGAAAGACAAGATAAAATATTAAAATGAACTAAGGATGATCAAAACACATTCCAAAATAGTTTGTATTTCCCTTGCAATTTACATAGTTCATCTTTAATTGGGCAAGAGGCAAAATAATGCAATTTCACAGAAAGGAAAGGAAATTCATTTTTGAACACTCGATCATTAATATTTTTATCCTTGCAATCCTTTTGAGATCCTTCAAGTGTAACTCTCCATGTTTTTTTGGCATGTTGAAGAAGAAAGAATGGTGGATCGAATCAAGTCTGGTAGTTGAAAAAGTTTAATTCACATTTTAGTGGTAGGAAAGATGTTTTCTTAAATTTCACCCATCTAAGTTTGTTGAAAATAATATTTTGTGCTTCCTATGCAAAGAGGAGTTTAAGCCCTTTCCAAAAATTCCTTATTTGTCCAATTCGAGCTTCCAGTCAAGGTTATGGTGTTTTGAATTTTTACTTTGTTGGGCTTTAAATAAAACACTAACTCTTAAAAAGGAAATTTTTGTAAATCGGATCTCATGGGTCCAAAAATTACTCAAGGAAATTTTTGCAAAAATGCAAAAGTCACAAGTTCTTCCATGGCCCCGCAGCCCCGCATCCTTCACTTTTGGAAAAAGAATACTTCCACGGGTTCGTGGGTCCGCACCTTCAAAATTTACCTTTTGAAAAGAAAAAGGGTAAAAATTTCTAAGTCTCCCCAACGGCCCACCACCCCGCAGCCAATGAGGGTTTTCCACATGGCTTCTTTAGTCTGTCATCTGGTGGCGTGAATGGTTTTAGACCTTATCGCCTTTGGAAAAGTTTTGCAATTTTTTTAAGTTTCCCCGCCATCCCTCCTTCCCGCAGTCACTATTGACCGACATGTGTCTTCACTTGGCATTGGTGGAGGCGCGGGTTTTTTTAACCTTCACACTTTTTAACACAAAATCCAACATTTCTAAGTTTTCCCCATTACCGCTTTCCCACTTATTGCTTTGGGTTGACACGTGCTATCTCTAGGTGTCGGTGGAGGCGCGATGGTTTTCAAACCTTTTTTTCCCTTTAAAAAAAAGAGTTAAAATCCAAATTACCTCCGACGACCCGCCTTCCCGCATGGGCTTAAAAACGTGCCACGTTTCCCTTGCGCCTTTGGGAAAATTTTCTTCCGAGGCCTCGGCAGCTCAAAGAGTTATGACACCTAAAATATGCTTACACTTAGAATTTCATCCAATTTAACCGATTAACGATACTTCATTAATTCCCCATTCTTCACTCCATTCTTGGATGCCCATTTACTTACACCTTCTTGGTCGTATTCCTCCTATAAATCATCTAATTTGGTTAATATCTCTCTTATTAGCTAAACATTCCTCCTTTCAACCATTCGAATCTCCTTAGTTCTCTCTAGACCAGTTTTATTGGCTTCATAGGCTATCTATCAGTCACAATTGGTTATCCAGACCCTCCCAACTCTCAATGAGTCTCTAATCACTTGCTAATCGAGTGTATCTAGCCTAAATAAATCTTAATTAAGCCTAAAACATGTTTATCCTAATCTAATATAAAAGAGCTTTAGTCCCACATGCACCCAAATTCTAAACTCTCCCAAGTGGAAAACTATAAATAGAAGGGTCACCCCTCCCATTCAAACTTACAACTTTACTCTCAAACACTTTGGAAAGGCATTAGAAACCATTTGTGATAGCTTTAAGCTATAGAACATTTGGATCTTGGCCATACTCCATTGTTAAGAGCTCCCCCATCTTACATGCATCCACCTCCATTGAAGAAAACAACTAATCACATAATTTGATTGCTTAGAATCTAACTAGGTTCACATTTTATTAAGCTTTCATAGAGTAGAGAGTAGTATACATGTTAGTTTTTGATGTTTTTGTCAAAGTTATAATGTTTTCATGTTAGTTTCTCTTGTTTATCTCTAATCTGATGGTGCATGGTTGAGTTAGGAAAGCTTTGAGGTTCTTTAACCTCTTTCCATAGCTTTTACAACTTTCCATTGCACACATTTGGCACACCCGATGGGACACTTATGTCCATCCTCCATTAATGGAGGTCCTTTGAGTTCTTCAAAGTCATTTTTCAAGTTTTTTAGTTTAAATCACTTGTTATTTCCTCATTTTTGTTTTAAACCTTGGATTAGTGAACTCTATTTACATGCATTTGTGGGTTTGATATAGAAATAGGATGCTTTGACTAACTACTAACTTGTTTGCTCTTGAAAATTTGAAAATCTGTGTTTTTTGCAAGTTTTTCACAGGGCATGCGTAGGTGTTGTGAAGGGGCATGTATTCATTGAAACATGCACATACCTATCATACATCGGCGTGTTTGCACATCTGTTTCTACGTTTTATGTGTTTCTCGGTCACAAAAACACCTACGCGCATGCGTACTCATTGAAATAGGTGCATACCCATCATACTTTGGCGTGTCTGCATTATTGTTCTACATTTTCTATGTTTCAGTGTGTAAAAACACATGTGCACACATGCACCCATTGAAACAGTGCGCGCATTCTGTCATACTAGGTGCGTCTGTGTTAGACTGCATTCACCACCAATCTTCTGAGGCCATAACTTTTGCTCCCGAGCTCGAAACGACTCTGTTTTTGTTGCGTTGGAAAGGTATTGAAGAGAACTACATAATGAAATCATAAAATTAGGATTTGGACTTATATAAAATTTATGGTTTGCATTATTAGGTAAATAGTCATGTTCTAGTGTATCTTATAGTCTAAAAAATTGTTTTCTTGGACGTTCTAACACTTTGAAAGGTTTTGTGACACTAATCATTTGTTTGCAGGGTCATTTTGGTCTTTGTTCGACTAACTTAGTTAAGTGTTTTTCATTCCTTAGCTTGAATTAGGATTTTTAAAAAGTGTGTATGCTCTCTCCTCGTGCTTTCCAAAGTGATCTTGGAGATCAAAAACACTTGCACAAATTCTATTTTTTATGTTAAAAACTTACTTTTTAAAGATAAAGTAACATTTTTATGTGCTTTTAGTAGGATTTCCACTTTGCATATGCTCTTCCTTCATGCCTTTGGGTGATCTTAGGAATCAAAAGCAAGTGTGAGTTCTCTTTTACCTCAATCGACAAACCAGAAAACTACTAACCAACTTGTTGTCTACATGACCTAACGTTGGTCAAAGAAAGGTGTTAAGAACAAAGCGAAAACTTCTAATACATGTGTGTTTGTAGATTTCCAAATGGTGTGCCACTTTTGAAACCACATTAATATTAAAAAAGATAAAAAACACATCATACTCAACACACTGTATTATAGGTTTCGGAAAAGGGTAAGTCCCTCTCCACTTAATTGGAACATAACCCCTTTGGCATAATGCCTTAAGCTATAACAATGGGGCGGTTCCAGAACCCAAAGTAGTCCACCACTGAGTAACCTCGTGGATGAAATGGGAAGCGCCTCGCTTAACCTACTTGACTAGTATGCCTTGTGAGTTAGAGTTGCAAGTTGTCCGTATCGCGACCTTAGTAAAAGTACATGATGGATGCATTCATTGCCCACTGTACTTGAAGGGGGACAAAGCCGAGATACTCCCAAACTAGTCATTACGAATTTTTGGGTAAATTACACCTCACTCTTAGACAACCTTGTAACACCTAGTTGAGAGAACTTATTAAGGAAACCATTTTGTCTGGAGGCCAACTTTACTAGTCCATGCGCGTCGTTTTGCCATCACAAAGTGATAACTTGTTTGGATTCAGCATTGTGTTTTTCGAACACGGTAACGAACTCATCCCAAGTTTGATCTGAGTGTCTTTCATCACGAATCTAGACAAATGTATTACTTAGCTTAGCTTCCTTCTCATTTTTTGAATGAGGCGAAGCTTCGCCCAAAGTGAAACTAAGTGTATTTTCACATATTCTCTATCTACATCCATGTGTTTGTACTTTCCACATTGGAATTCGAACAAAGGCATACATTATGTAACATGCCGAG
This sequence comes from Taxus wallichiana var. yunnanensis, assembly GCA_018340775.1. Lineage (NCBI taxonomy): Eukaryota > Viridiplantae > Streptophyta > Pinopsida > Cupressales > Taxaceae > Taxus > Taxus wallichiana. The sequence continues at coordinate 195,382,933 of CM031240.1, read as the reverse complement.
AGGCAAGTGCTAGCTACTTTTTTGTACGTTTACAGTCATCCATGTTTTGCGGATGGGGTGTTAAACGACTAAAGAGGGCAGTACATTTTCACGTCTTCACGGTTCTATGATCTTGACTTGGGATCCTCATCATTGTTATGGGTTGGTTTTGTCATTTTGTCTCTTCCTAGTTTTTCATTTTTTCTTACATTCTAGTCATTCAAGTCTTGTTATTTACATTTTGTCTCCCATTCTTTGGTCACGTAGTATAAATCCCTATATTGCATGGTTACACTACCAGACATATTATCACATACTTCTTGTTATACCTTCTACTTGATTTTAGTTTAGACGCATCCGGGTTTCTTGACGAGTGTTGATACCACCTTATATATGCTGTCATGATGTTGTCTTAATATCAACACCTTGCTTGCTTGGTTGAGATTTTTGGATAGCGTTATTCTGATATGTCTAGTTGTGACGTCCACTTTTCAAAACGCTTAGCTTTCATCGATACTCGATTTAGTAGTAGGTATACCTTGTGTGGAGGTCACGATTGGCTCCTTGTTGTTATTTACACCTTGTTCATTTCAAACTTGACATAAGTATTGACATGGTGTGGATCATCTTTGCATTGGGTTGTCATTTTCCACACACATTTTACATAGGGAGTATTTCCTTATTGATTGGATTTGTGTTTCACACTTGCATGATTATTCCTTGTGATTATTCATTCGAAAACTTATTTTCTAGGAAAATCCTTTTTGATCTCATAAATATTGTGTCATCATGATGTCTATTTTCCTTAGACCTTCTTCGGAAAATCACACACGCATCTTTGTACGTACTGAATGTCTAGTTGGCTGCCATTGTGCTGCCCAAATTGGCATAGGGCCTTCTTCACTTTGAAGAAGTTTGATCGCACTATCTAGGTATAGAAATTTGTGCTTAAACGATGCCAAAAATGACTGACTATTGTGCATTTTCTCACATTTACAACAATGCGGAACCTGGTTTAGGAATTCACATCAAAAGATACCCTTTATGACTAAACCTCATTTGGTTCTTCATGCTAGAATTCCCATTTGGGTACCCTATTCCCCACCTTTAGCTCATAGTCGGTGGTATGGTTTGGATGCTTCTGATCCAAATTATTATTTGGTTTCCCCACTCTTCTTCTGATTCAAATCCAAACTACCATTCGGATTCCCACTCTTCTTCTGAAGATTCAGATCCTAACTATTGTTCGGATACCCCTAGATCAAATCTTGAATCACGGTCCTCCCTTCCTTCGCAGGACCTTTATTCCAACTCACCTCAATGATGTCTTCCTCCTTTGAAGACTCATGTGACTCCAAGTTCCATCAATCGAACATCTAATTCATTTCTTGAGTCACGGTCCTCCCTTTCTTCGCAGGACCTCCTTCATCAATTGTCTCAACAACCTCTTCCTCTGTCGAAGAGTTCCACGACTCAGGTTACCTCTAGTCACTCATCCAATTAAACTCTTACGTCGCAACTTAACAGATGGCTATGTGATCCTACTTTCCAACCTAGATTACGTTGTCTTCTAGAAAAATGACCTAGGTTCAAATCCAAATCATCCATTCATGAAATTCCTGCCCAAGCCTACTTCCTCTCCTTAGTCATCTTCTTCTCAAATCAATCTTCCCTACTTAGCGGATCTATTTCTTCTAGTCAACCCCCATGGTCAAAGAACGACAACCTCTACCGATTGATTTATCTCGGATAAAGGACCAATCGACTACATGAAGATATCCCTTTAGAGGATTGCAAACAAGGTTTCTTTCTTGAACTTGATACGCTCGCATATGGGGAGGAATATTTTGATTCCTTTTATCGAACATAGAGGAAGAGCCTAAGGTCATCGAACTTGATTCTTCTTCTATTATTCCATCTTCACCTTCCTCTCGAACATGATGAGATGTTGAGGTCTAGCATTGATCCATGGCCTATCTTCTCATTTCCCAATCATTCCTTATCTATCATCAAATCTTGACTTGGCTCACCTCCTGGTAGCCCATTGTATTCTTCTATCTTGGGGCCACGCCCCTGTAGCCCACCATTTTCTACTTGTGGGTCACCTCCCCGGTAGCCCATTACCTTCTATTTTGGGGCCATGTCCTAGTATCCCTTCATCCTATTCTATCTATGGGACACCTCCGAGTAGCCCCTACTCATCGATACTGGGCCACACCCTAGTAGTCCCTCACCCTCATCTTCTATTCTTGGACCATGTCCTCATAGCCCAAATTCTTCCATCTTAGGGCCATATCCTAGCAGCCCTTCACCATCTTCTATCGGTGGCTCACCTCCTGGTAGCCCATCCTCTTCAATTCTTGGACCGTATCCTTTTCATCTATCACATATTTCTTCTATCAATGTTTATGGCAAACCCACTACCATTTCTATCATTCCTTTCATCAATCATAAATGTTCAATTTCTTCTCCTTCTCGGGATCGACAAGTCACGTGTCCGCTTATAAAAACCCAAACAGGTTCATTATCGAGCTCGGTAGAAACTTCCGAGAGCTCCAAAGCTCCTAACAAAGTAAACGATCTTAAGGTTAAAAATCAAACGCAATTCAAGAATGCACACCAACGTAACCATCAAGTATGGCACAAAGTGCATAAACCTCTAGATAGCAAACTCAAACTCCTGCATACGAAAGCCATGTTTCAAAGGATAAATCACGAGTCATTTATTGAGTATGAGCTCACCATGATCATTGAGATTGGAGATAACATGACTCTTGATAAACAATCACGATTAGTCTCCCTTATTAAGGAAGTTGCAAACATCGTTGTTGGATCTTACCACGTAGAGTGAATTTGTTCATCCCACCTTTCCAAAACTATCAAAATCTAAAAAATCAAAACAATTCAAAAATACAAAAACATGAGAAAAAAATTTCAAAGAAAAATCAAAGGTTCAAAGATCAAACATTGCAATCGGTATCGTGCATACACATGGATGTTCTTTCTTCCCTTCATTACTATTCTTTTGCAAGTCTTCCTACCATTTTTATCCCTTTGGTGATCTTTTGGTTAGCCTATTTACATGTATTTTGTGACGTTTATCTCTATGCTATCTGTTTGACCTCGGTCTTTTATCACCTTGGTAAATTAAAGAACGATCAAATCTTAGAGATCTTATCAGATTCAACATCTAATAAATTTGTTGCAAAGAACTTTTGGATATATTTGTTGACACTAGCCAATGTCGTCACCACAATCACTTCCACCTCCTTCCATCAAGCCATTTGTAGTTATTAACCCCTTATCAAACAAGAGAGCTGAAATAAGTTTTCGAAAGCAAAAGAATCAAAATCAATCAAAATTCAAAAGCTAAAAGCTACAAAGAAAATAAAATTGATACATAACTCTCTCTTGGGGTATTTCCAATAATCTCTATCGTAGGCTATGGATGCTTGATCGGGCAAGAGAGCAATGTTGTGATTAGAATAAAATGCATCTCCATCGGGCTATGGACGTCTGCTAGCAAAGGAGTAATGTACATCTATCCTTCCACCCTCCATACACAAATCACCTTTCAAAATCAATCATTTCTACACATTGGCTAGGTGTCTTCACTTGTTGTCTATTGAATCTTCCCATCAAGAGATAATTTAATTCCACGTTCACACACTAGATCTTTATGAGTATGTAGGATTAGTATGTTACCAAGTGTCTTTTTTTGGACCTTGTTCAGACTATTACTCTAGTTTGTATCTCATCTCACAATTTGTGCATTTGGCTAATCACTTGTTTCCTCGTGAGGCTTCTCAGCTACATTCATGTCTTTCACATCATTCTTCTACTTCATTGAACATCCATGTGTATAATATTTCCTTTTTTTCCATGTTTTGGACACCTTTGTCCCCTTTCACAAAAACAATCTTCTCCTTCCTTTCTATCATGTGCTTTTAGGCCAACTTACACTGGGGGCATCCTTGCTTCTTCCCAAAGACTTCATTACTTTACGTTCATCATCATGTTGAACTTATCTATAATGGCCTTGGGTCCCACTTCTATATGTGAAGAGTTTTCCTTTGAATACTCCCACCTAATCGTTGGGGCATTTTCAGATCTTCACCTTTCTCGAATGCGTGTGGCCTTTTTCCCTTGTACATCCCATCTATTCTTTGGGTCATCCACGCTTCTTTGTCTTCTTGTACATTGTTTGAAAAACTTTAAAAATCATAAAAACATTTAAATATGTTAGAAAATAACAAAATCAATCAAATATGTTTCAAGAAACATCAAAAAAATATAAATCAGCTTACAAACCATTGCTCTTTGGTTCTCACATGTTCCCGTGCGACTCGCGGATCACCATGATCTATAATCACTTACAAAAGCTAGGCTACTTACTTTTTCTATAGTCCGGGCACAACGAGTTTCCCGGTACTTTTTGTAGTGTACATTGCTTTTCCATTGGACTGAAGTGTCCTCCATTATTCCCCTCGCATGTATCTTTTCTTGGGGCACCGTCGTTAACCCTTGTCATTAATTCGAATAGGTTAGAACTGAAGCTTGAAAACAAAAAAATTGCATTATGTTTCTTTGTTAGGTTAGCTTATTTACTTTCTCGTATTGCATTGCATTTTGTATGTTGCATGGAGTTAGTGTTTTTTTAGCAATGGACATTTGTTCGTATATGCCTTTTCATGTCATACTACACTTTTGTTCATTCTTTTTAATAAGGACCGATGATGAAGATATCTAGCAATATGATGAAAAATAAAGTTGTTTAAAAGGCATTGGATGGATGTTAGCTCATTCCCCCTTTCTCATACTCCTTTTCTTCTATATCCCCTTTCTTTTCTTCTTCATCACACTATTCTTTCTTCTGTTCTCTTTCTGTCATCTTTTCGATCGTCAATCAAGTTCTTCTATCACCCCATCGACAATCGAGGGGGCATCCTCCATCTACTCATTTTTCTTCTATCCCTTCAAGATTTTCTACCTGTTTATGCTTGTCTACTTTCTTTGAAGTAGCATCGCTTACGCCACCCCAAAGAGGGGCAAATGTAGACACCTAAAATATGCTTACACTTACAATTTCATCCAATTCAACTGATTAATGATACTTCGTTAATTCCCCATTCTTCACTCCATCCTCAAATTCCCATTTATGACACCTTCTTGGTTGTATTCCTCCTATAAATCATCTAATTTGGTTAATATATCTCTTATTAGCTAAACATTCCTCCTTTCGACCATTCAAAATCTCCCTAGTTCTCTCTAGACCACTTCTATTGGCTTTGAGGCTATCTATCTGTCATAATTGATATCTAGACCCTCCCAACTCTCAATGAGTCTTTAATCACTTTATAATTGAGTTTAACTAGCCTAAACCAATATTAACTAAGCCTAAAACATGTTTATCCTAATCTAATCTAAAATATCTTTAGTCCCACATGCACCTAAATTCTAAACTCTCCCAAGTGGAAAACTATAAATAGAAGGGTCACCCTCCCATTCAATTACAACTTTACTCTCAAGCACTTTGGAAAGCATTAGAAACCATTTTTGATAGCTTTAAGCTATAGAACATTTGGATCTTGGCCATACTCCATTGTTAAGAGCTCCCCATCTTGCATCCATCCACCTCCATTGAAGAAAACAACTAATCACGTAATTTGATTACTTAGAATCTAACTAGGTTCACATTTTATTAAGCTTTCATAGAGTAGAGTAGTAGTATATATGTTAGTTTTTGATGTTTTTGTCAAATATGTAATGTTTTCATGTTATTTTCTCTTGTTTATCTCTAATCTGATGGTGCATGGTTGAGCTAGGAAAGTTTTGAGGTTCTTTAACCTCTTTCCATAGCTTTTGCAACTTTCCATTACGTGATACATGTGCTTTTGGGAAAAAAAAATTCCCTAGGCCCATAGGTTTTCCTTTGGGAAAATTTTATTTCCAAGGCCCGTAGGCCCACCTTTGGAAAATTTTCTTCCTCAGCCCACAGCCCACCTTTGGGAAAATTTCCTCCCCATGCTCGCCACCAGTAACTTAAGAAATATGAGGAGTTAGGAGGACTTCTTTATATCATTGGAAAGGGGAAATTTTTTTCTATCTAATGGAAATGTTTTTAGGAAACCTTGAGTGCATTAAATATGAAAAAATAAGGTTAAAGTGCAAATATGAGTTTGAGAGTGGGTAAGTGGAAATTACCCTTTTAACTTAAATGTGTAACTCTAAAGAATGGGTTGAAATTTTTAAGGGATCACGTTACAAGATAAGAGAACGTTTTTCTAACCCATGTAAATAAGAACCTTGGTTATTATTTAGACCTAGTGAAATTAAAACCCCGGGCATTTAATTGTTTTGCCCCTTGACCCTCTAAAATTAATTAAGGAATATTTAACTATAGTGTTAATTTAATTATTTATTAAATTAACACCTAAGAGAAATTTAACTATATTAGGATTAATTACACTCATTAATTTTGTAATGTGGATCTAATGTTTGTTACAATGGGAAAATTTTCATTTATTAAATAATAATTGACTTTGACTCCTTTTTTCAGTAACGATTGTTTTTGAAGCCCAGTAGTGGTCACACTTTTCAAAAAAATAAAATTATTCCATAATTTTTCTATCTAAACCTAGGTTGTTCTTGGGTCTCAAGTGGTCATTTTAGTGGGCATTACACAATGTTAAATGGGGCCTAAGGGGTTAGACTAAGTTGTGCACCTTGTCCTTTTGGAATAATGAACCAATAATAATATGCATGTCTTTAACATTGCAAAATTAATATTGTAGTAATTTCAAGAGATAGGTTTAAAAGATTCAAATTAAGAGCACAAAGATGGAAGAGGTTTTCCTTAAGTGAAGATTTCCAACTAACAACTTTACGATATTCTTTATGAAATTAAGTTTCTTAAAGATATAAATTGACATTTAAGCCACTTTGATGACAACTTCACTATATTTCTTATTCCAAAGTTTACATATTCAGGCCAACATTGCAATAAAAGTATTCTTTTATGTGTTAAGTCATGATTAAAACTACACTACCACTTTACATTCATTCCTAACATATGCTAGGAAATTCCACATAATATCTACTTCCTTTATTTCTATAACTCGTACAAGGAGTGCATCATTTTATATATACAATGAACTAAGAAGTGAGAACTATTTTCTCTCAATACAATAAATAAAACAAATAGAACATGGGTAAAAATTTATAGTACTCAACATACATTCATTTCTTAAAAAAATGTAACGCCCACAAATTTATGCGCACGAAACCCATAACAAACATAGGTCAAACAAGAAAAATTCTGAATAATTTTTTTGTAAAACCTACTCGCAACACTAGGTTAAAATTTATGGTCAAAATTTCTCGTTTTAAAAATGCATTAAATTAATATTATTAATTTCCCCTTAGATCCCCTTTAAATAAAATAATAAAATATCTCAATACCATTTAATAAATTAGTTAGTCTAAAGAAAGACTTAGGCTCCCCTATCTTTTGTTTTAGAACAATTAAATTCAACCTTAATTAAACTTTCTCAAATTAATTTCAAAGGTATTGTGGTCTAGTTATTTAAATAATAAAGTTTCACTACACCCACAAAGGGGTCAAAGCTTGCATTAAATAAAAGGTCTCTAATAAAATATTTGGGTTAGAGAAGTAATAACACCTCCTACACCACTTGAGTGGCCCCAAAATAAATTCTACCCGTGCATTTTGAATTTGAAACTTCTCTCGACCCACTTTCCACCTACTTTGTGTACAGATGAATATCATCCATTAGATGGATTCATTTAGGGCCCTTAGATTTTGGGAACCATCTCATCCTAAATATGCTCATGAAAATCTCTTTTTCCTTTCATTTGACTTATTAATTCTTCTTTTTTTCTTTGATTTGTGGAGAGGAGGTGGAAGCTATTAGAGGCGAGCTCAAGCTCATGGAAGGACACACATTCTTCCTTTAATTTCTAGTTCTATTTAAACTCTCATATGGTTGTATGTATTTATTTATTTTTGTTTATCTTACTTATTTTTGTATTTTCCCAAATGTGCATATGGGTATTTGTCCTATTTTAGTGAAATAATTAGAATGGTGTATATATTTACTTGGTTAGAAGGACACACACACACACACATTTCTATACATATATATAGGTATATATTTTGTTAAAAATTATTTTAATAAAACCCGAAATAAAAAAATAGCAATTATTAAATATATATATCTATATATAATGATCTAAAGCCACCCGCCACGGAAGAAGGTCTCATGAGGGTCGATTGTACAAAAAAACAATGAATGATTTTAACTTTCTACACATCTTTTAATATAGTGTTGGTTTTAAAGTATTAGTCGGTTGGGAGGTCGCTGACCCCACCCCCCATCCCATAGTATATGGGGTGGGGGTGGGAATCGATGACCTCCCCCGCCCTATTTCCTTTTATTAGTGCATATGCATAGAACACACACGATAGCTTATTCAAACAAGTCTCTTTTAATTTAATTTTTTTCTTTTTGTTTATTAATTCCAATTTAATGCGGTTTTATAAATATTTATAATTAAATATATACATATATATAATACATTCGTTAATATTTTAACATTACTATTAATAATAATAGTAATAATTAAATATATATAAATATATATTTTCAATTTAAAAATTCCTTTTAAAATTTGATAACAATATTCTAGGATGTAAATTTTTATTTATTTATTTACTTATTTCTATTCCCACCTATTATTACATTAGTTAGCATTTGGATTACATATAAGTTTATAATAAGTTCATAATCAATTCATATAATCAAACAAGACTATGGTCAAATGGTAACCATGTATTTCCCTTTACTCTACTAGATAAAAAGGAAATCAATCCATTTGAGGACAAGATAATTAAAAAAGAATTTTTTTAATAATTTTTCATCAACACATATAAATTTTAAAAATGGGAAACTTTAGGAACTTTCTTTCAACAATACAAAACAACACAACTTATAGTTTAATTTACTACCATATGCCTTTCATGTAATACAATAGGAATAAATATTTTTTCTTTTACAAATTCAAGTTTGCAACCATTCCCACAAGTAATTTATAACAAGATTTCCCCATAGTTTTAAATAAGAACAACACACCTATTGAAGACAATAAATCAACTAAAATGAGAACAAGTTTGTTTCCTTTTCAATCACATTTCAATGAACTTGATTCAATTTAACAATCTTATAGTCCCTCATTCCAACAAGTAATGAAATGATTTTCAAACTTTTGCTTTCATTTACAATATCAACTAAGATTACATTTTTATAATAAAACAACTAAAAACTTCACTTTAAACAAATACAAGTTTACAAGCCCTCCATACACAATGGAGACAACAAGGTAAACATTTGCAACGGAGCCAATTATTCTTTTCTCCAAATGCATAAGAATCCTTCATCATATAAACTCCACCTTCTTCTAAGATCACATACAAAAACAAAAATAGGGAGTAGGCAACACTCTCCACCCAAGCATTGCTCCAATGAGAAAGTGAAGCCCTCTTGCCTCATTGGCCCCGAGCCCCAACAATGAGACAATATGGAATATTTGACAACTATGGAAACAAAGACAAGGCTCCCACTTTAATTTCAAACAATATTCACACAAGGACAATAACAACAGAAGATTCATTTTTTTAAGACATAAATTTCTTAACACATTGGCTCTAAAACAAGAAAAGTCGAGAAAGGAATATGGGGATACCCTTGTTCCTCCCAAGCGCTTGAATGCCCACCTAAAAACACTCCAAAACACAACATCCAAATAAAAATATATCTCATTCCTCCTCGCTCTTATGCCTCCCTCTCTCTTATGGCTCCCACAATGAACAAAATAAAAGACGAGAACAAGGTGGGAATCGTAACCCGCTCCCTCCTAAATAATCAAGAGTAACTCTTATTCCTCCCAATAAAATTTATCGCCATTTCACTTTCTCATATACATCCTAAATCTAGTTCACTACACAACAACATAATGTAATAACACATTCATTCAACACATAAACATACAAGAAAAGAGAAGAAACCAAGGGTGAAGACCCTACCTTGCCATAGCAAGAATCCACTTAACAAGAAATTTTTAAAACCTCAAAGCTCAAGCAATTCCAAGCAATCTTCAACTCCAACAAGCACTCCAAAAAGAAAGCATTCCCAAAATGAGAGATCCAAAACCAAGCAACCCCCAAAACTTCACAAAAATTCTAATAAATAGAAAAGAGGGAGAGGGAGATGATGTGGCTCCATGTAGGATGCCACATCATTTCTTCTCCATCCCTCATCACCAAGGTCAAACGCATACCCCAAATCATAATAAATTTGTGGTTAGGAAAAGACCACCCTCTTACACACTCAACCCAACCCACACCCCTTAAGCACAAAATTAATTACCCATGTAAGAAAAGTGCAATTAATTGGCATTTTCATCATTAAAACACAAAATAGGACCTTAAATAAGTCCCTCTAGGCTAGGTGGGTGGGTGGCGTCAAGAGGTGTGGGACTAGATTAGCTTGTCCCACAAGTCTCCAAAATAGCCTAGAAGGTCAAAATCTGAATTTCACAAGGAAGATTGAGTACACACGACCCCAAAACAAAATCAATTCATTCCAATCCACCACACATTATGGATACCAACTCGCATTTATTTCCCCCTTTTGTCACATACTAATTAGCACTAGATAAATAATATTGAGTTAGCTTAAGTGGGGTGCTAAACACAATTAATAAATGTGATTCCACATTTAAATAAAATACAATAACTCACAATGAAAGAAAATCACCAAGAAAAATTACAAACACTCCCAAGGTCAATTTTGAGGTCACCCCCAATGGGGTCCTCCTAATAAACTACAACAACAAATAACATACGAATACACATGTTGTTATGGTGACCTGTTGCCAATACTCCATATTCTCTCACTGTTGGTCTCCTATCCCCCTTGGTTTATTGTGTTGCAAACACCTACAAAAGTCAAGACAATACCTTTCTGGCCTCGTGGCCATATTAACAACATTGAAATAATAAAAATACATGCATATACATATAATAAATTATCACAACTTAAACCAAGACAAGTAATTTTCCATTGTTCACAATTCCAATTATTTCAATTTCATTACTTTATCAACTAGCAATAAGATCACGACATCAAATACATCATCTAGCATCATATAATTATTGAAATAAATGCATTAGTCCAATATAAGCTCAAAATCAACAATTTGATATATCCAAATATGCATATAGTCCATCATGTAAATCATGTCATAAATCTAACATCCATATTGTCTATAAATTAACTAATCAAAATAACAATGTCCATTTGTCAATATCTAAACTGTGATAGAAATGTCCAAAACTCTAATCTATAATAAGAAGAATCATAAATATATCAATGTTGAAGAAAAGTGGGCACTACTTCCCTCCTCCTTAGACTTGACTTCCTCGTAGAAGTCACAAGAATAAATGTAGAATTGGGCTCTCAAAGGAGTGGAATCCTCCCATGTAGTTGATGTCTCATCGTATCTATCCCACTGAATGTGAACTTGATCAATCTCTCTACCTCAAAGGCCTAGGGTCTTGCACTCTAAAAATACGAGGCAGAGCTCCACCATCACCTACCCTTGATCCTTTACCTATATTGAGGTCTAATCTAATACATGAGAAGGATATGTAATGTACCTCCTAAGTACAAAAACATGAAATACATCATGGATGTGAGACAAGATGGGTGGAAATGCTAGATGATAGGCCAAAGGACCGATACACTCCAAGATCTCAAAGGGACCCATAAACCTAGGAGAAAGCTTAGAGCCTTTTACATAATGGATATGGCTTGTATGAGGCACGACACAAAAAAAAATTCATGCCCACCTCAAAACTATGATCTGCCCTTCGTTGATCTGCATACTTCTTCTACCTATCATAATCCTCCTGTAATATCTACCTGATCATGACAACATGTTGCTCCATATCCTTCAGTAAATATAGCCTTAGAGAAAATTTGTCCTCTAATTTGTCCCAACTCAATGTTGTCTTGCACTCTCTAACATATAGTGCCTCAAAATAATCCATGCCTATCAAAATCTAAAAACTATTATTGTACAAAAATCCACCAAATACAAGTACTCCTCCCACCTTGACTAATGGTCCATGACGTACATCCTAAGCATGTCCTCTAAGATCTGATTCACCCACTCGATTTTTCCATTTTTCTTAAGGTGATAAGATGTACTGAAGTTGATATTTCTCCCTAGAGCATGTATGTATGGTAGTCTATAAGTGAGACTTGTCAAGGGATTGTGGTAAAAATGATCCTCCATGGAATCTCGTGTAATCTGAAAATCTCATCAAGGTATACTTGTGCCACTACACTAGTTGTGTAGGTGGTCTTCACTAGAGAAAAATGAGCCACTTTCATCAATTTATACACCGTGACCATGATGGCATCATGGTGGTATATAGACGAGCTCCACCATCACCTACCCTTGATCCTTTACCTATATTGAGGTGCAATCTAATACATGAGAAGGATATGTAATGTACCTTCTAACTACAAAAACATGAAACACATCATGGATGCGAGACAAGACGGATGATAATGCTAGGTGATAGACCAAATGACCGATACACTCCAAGATCTCAAAGGGACCCAAAACCTAGGAGGAAGCTTAGAGCCTTTTACATAATGGATATGGCTTGTATGAGGCCCGACAAAAAAAATCATGCCCACCTCAAAACTATGATCTTCCCTTCGTTGATCTCGTATACTTCTTCTACCTATCCCGATCCTCCTGTAATATCTCGCCCGATCATGACAACGTGTTGCTCCATATCCTCCAAGAAAATCTAGCCTAAGAGAAACTTTGTCCTCTAATTTGTCCCAACTCAATGCTGTCCCCGCACTCTCATACATACAAAGGCCTCAAAAGAAGCCATGCCTATTGAAATATAAAAATGTTACTGTAGGAAAAATCCACCAAATACAAGTACTCCTCCCACCTTGACTGATGGTCCATGACATACATCCTAAGCATGTCCTTTAAGATATGATTCACCTACTCGATTTTTCCATTTTTCTTAAGGTGATAAGATGTACTCAAGTTGATATTTCTCCCTAGAGCATGTTGTATGGTAGTCTATAAGTGAGACTTGTACAAGGGATCATGGTTAAAAATGATCCTCCATGGAATCTCATGTAATCTGAAAATCTCATCAAGGTATACTTGTTCCACTATACTAGTTGTGTAGGTGGTCTTCACCGGAGAAAAATGAGCCACTTTCCTCAACTTATACACCGTGACCATGATGGCATCATGGTGGTATCTCAATGTCGGTAACCCAACTATGAAATCCATGGAAATGGTATCCCATTTCCACTCCAGTATGGCATGAGGGAAGGGAGGGCCAGTTGGGTGCTGATGTTCATCCTTCACCTTCGACACTCTAAAAATGTGGCAAAAATGAGCTACATCTATCTCGTAGTCCCTTCAAATGGTACAAATGTCTTAGGGTGGCATGCATCTTATTCTCCTCGGAATGGGCTAAATAAGGTGCACGATGAGCCTCTATCAAAATATAATGTCTCAAACCTTCATCTATAGGAAATATATCCAACCTCTATGTGTGAGAAGACCATATGCTTCTAATGAAAATACATCAAATTTCCCCTCAAGGGGCCTCTGAGACTCAATATATGATCTAGGCTGCAAGGTGGAAGTTGTTGTGAGGAAGTTGCTGCAAAATCCTTCTCTACAAATTTATACCCACTCTAGTAGCCATAACCACATGCATCCTTCTACTCAAACCGTCTACAAGAACATTATCCTTCCCATTCAAATACTCTATCTCCATGTCATACTCACAAAGAAACTCAATCCAATGCCATTGATGAGGGTCGAGATTGGGCTACATGAAGAGGTGGCGAAGACTAAAATGATCACCCCGAGTGTAAAATCTCGACCAAGGAGGAAATGTCTCCACCGAACCAAGGAATGCACAACAACTACAAACTCAAGGTCATGATTTATATATTTGAGCTCATAATCCTTGAGTTTGCGATCTTGAAAAGTGACCACTCACCCTCCCGCATCAACATGCCTCATAGTCCTACCAATGAAACATCTCATGCAAATGAAGAACTCACCTTGAGGGTTTGGTACTGCAAGAATAGGTGTTGTCATAAGGCATTCCTTTAGTGTCCTAAAGGCCTGCTCACATCTATCTAACCATAATAACTTCTTCCCTTTTCACTGAAGGGACGTGACGGGGTGTGTAACTCCGAGAAAAGTCGTAAACAAATATCCTGTAATATCCTACCAAACCCATGAAACTGCACACCTTGGTCACACTAGTGGGTGTTGGCCAATCCATAATGGCTCTAATCTTGGAAGGATCGACTATGATACCTTTACTAGAAATGATGTGCCCCAAATATTGCACCTCTGACCGAACGCAATTTACACTTCTCTAGGTTTCTAAAAAGTTGCTACTCACGAAGACAATGTAAAACTTGATGAAGGTGATCATTATTCTCCTCACGTGTATGTGATTATATAAGAATTTCAATGTCAAGGAAGATGAGAGATAAGTGATCCAAAACGTCTTGAACACTTCGTTCATCAAGGCTCATGAACATTGCGGGGGCATTTTCCAAACCAAAAGGCACAAATGTGAACTCATAATGACCATATCTTATGCGAAAAGGTGAATTTTGGATATCTCTCTGTAATCCTCAACTAATGGTATCTCAGATTTAACATAAGTCTTAGAAAATACATGGCCTCCTTCATTTGATCAAATAAATAATTGATGTGAGGAAGGCATAAGCAATTCTTGATTGTTACTTATTTTCAGCTATGCCTTAGTCCACACACAACCGTAAGGATCCATCCTTCTTCTTAACAAAAATCATTAGTGCACCCCAAGGGGATACACTAGGATGGATTAGGCCTTTCTCAAGAAGGCCCTCTAGCTGTAACTTTAGCTCAAAAATATCGGGAGTGGTCATCCTATAAACAAGGCATGAGATAGGTTTTCTCTCCCTGGACCCAAGTTAATGTGGATTTCTATCTCACGTGGGGGAGGCATCCCACATAACTCACTAGGAAACACATCAGAAAACTCCTGCAAGATGAGGTGATCATCAAGTGAAGGTCCACTAGCTCCATAATCCAACCTATCACTAACAATAATAGTGTACAAATCAAAACCCACGTCGTGCACAATGCTTAAGTTGTACAAATGAAATAGTACGGATAGAAATGGGTGTCCTAACTTCAATTATCACTAACTCAACTTCCAAATAATCTATAAGTGATATATTCTTATGGTAACAATCCACTCTAGCTTTATGTGAAGATAACGAATCCATGCCCAAGATGACTCCATACGAACCCAACGAAAGGATATGAAGATCAAAGGTAGTGGCGAATGGTCCCAAATCCACTACTCACTCCTTAACTAAGGAGTCTACATATATTTTTTCTAGAAAACATCTTGACATCCTAATTAAGGCCATGTTTAAGACTCGCCACCAACCTGTAACACTATACTTAATATGGTGCAATAAAGGAATAAGATGAACTAGAATCAAATAGAATAGAGGTAGGGGTACCACCAATGTTACATGTAGTCTCTATCGCCGTGCCTTAATGCTTAGATTATCGGTTCTCAACCAAAGTGCATATAACCGATGGCTACGTCCCATATCACCAACTATAGGCTCTGAAATTAGTGCCTTACCCTTGTTACTAGGGTTCTTTTGGAGCTCTCTCCAATGATGTCCATAAACACCACATCCATAACAACTACCTAGTCCTCTCCAATGAGATGCATCCTCAATAAGAACTCTAGTGGTTTGTGTCGTCGATCCCGATGATCTAGCTATGGAATTTTGAGGTCACTCTTGAATAGCCCCTACTTGACCGAGCTCTAAGTGCACCCTATTTCTTAATGGGACCGCTAGGGGAGGCTCCATACTCCATCCCCTTTGAGTGTCAAATATTTTTAGAGGTCTGAACGGTAGTCAAGTCTACATGCTGAGGTGGCTATTGTGGTGGCCTAAACGAAGATCGTGCGAACCATGCCCACCATGATGAGGAGGAGTTGACCCGCTCGACCTGTTATCCTACATCTACCGTATTTTTTTCTCCATTGGTGAGTCTCCCCCTCTCCTCTGTAATGTAGGCCTTCTTAATGACCTCTCTAAGGTCTACGGGAAATGAATGCGCACCTCCAAAATCCAAATTCAAGCCCCTAATGAACCTGTGAATCCTGACATGCTCATCCTGCATATAGTTGACATCTGAAGTAAGTCCAAAAATTGACTCTCGTACTCAGCTACTATCATGGATGCCTAACATAGGTCATGAAAATCATCTATCCTTTGCTAAATAAACCTCCTAGATAAGTATCTAATCCTAAACCACTCCTCAAAGATCTCCCAGTAAATTTCTTTGAGTCTACATGGAGCTTCGCTCCTCAGTCCTCCACCAGACACCTGCTCCATCCTGAGAAGATGAATCACAACACAAGCCTTTGTGTTGCTAGTACATGGGAAAATCTTGAAGCACCCACTCAAGCTCACTAACCAAGCCTCTTCCTGAAAACCACCTATATCTCTAGAATAATGAGATGGGTGTAGCTTCAGGTCTCCCCGATTTGATCTCAAAATTGATGATTGTCGACCCCTAGGTCTCTCTACATGATCCTCCCTTAGCATAGGGCTTTGGGATTTGTCTCTACATCCTGAAATCCTATCTCTGTGTCCCCTCTAAGGAGAATTCTCTCTAGTTTAATCCACATGGGAATTATCTTCTCTATGCTCAATGTTGTGTCGTAAAGATGCATGAGCCTCTACTGCGATGTTTCTCTATCCTTTCGACAGTTTGGCCTCCTAAATATCCTCCAAATATAGTGGCATTGACATCATGTAGCGTCTCTAATATCTGAGGTAAAATGGCTGCTATAACCTGATCTGGAGGTGGCAAGTCTAGGTCTATGTGCAAGAACCCCTCGTCTGGTCCGTGCCTCCTACACAAAAACCAAGGCGAGAGTTAGTTCATCATTCTAGGTTTTATTTCAGTTTTCTAAGTTTGTTATATTATACAAATATCATACAATGTTGTTTTCTAGGTTTAGAGTTGCACTAGGTTTAATGTTCATGTCTTGTGTTTTCAAGTGTGCCCAAGGGTCCAAGATTTGAACCCATGGCTCTGATACCAAGTGTAACGCCCACAAATTTACTCGCATGAAACCCAAGACAAACATAGGTCAAACTAGAAAAATTATGTAATAATATTTTTTTGGAAAACCAACTCGCAATGCTAGGTTATAATTTATAATTTACAGTCACACTTTCTCATTTTAAAAAATTACATTAAATTAATATTATTAATTTCCCCTTAGATATTCTTTAAATAAAATAATAAAATCTCTCAATAACATTTAATAAATTAGTTAGTCTAAAGCAAGACTTAGGCTCCCCTATCTTTTGTTTTAGAACAATTAAATTCAACCTTAATTAAATTTGCTCAAATTAATTTCAAATGTATTGTGGTCTAGTTATTTAAATAATAAAGTTTAATACACTCACAAAGGGGTCAAAGCTTGCTTTAAATATAAATGTCTCTAATAAAATATTGGGGTTAGAAAGTAATAACACCCCTACACCACTTGGTGCCCCCAAAGTAAAGTCTACACTTACATTTTAAATTTGAAACTCATGACCCACTTCCCACCTACTTTTTGTAGGGATGAATCTCATCCATTGGATGGATTCATTTGGGGCCTTCAATTTTAGGATCCATCTAACCCTAAATACGCTCATTAAAATCTCTTTTTCCTTATATTTGACTTATTATTTCTTGTTTTTGTGTTGCATATTTGTGGAGAGGAGGTAGAAGCCATGAGAGGCAAGTCTTGAATCTCATGAAGGATGCACATTCTTCCTTTCTTTTATAGTTCTATTTACACCCTCTCCTAGGGTTGTATGTATTATTTGTTTTTGTTTATCTTACTATTTGTTCGGATTTTCCCAAATGGGCATATGGGTATTTACCCTATTTTAGTGAAATAGGTAGAATGGTGTATGTATTTACTTAGGTAAAAGGATATGTGTGTGTGTGTGTGTGTGTGTTTATATATATACATATACATATATATATACATACATACATATATATATATATATATATATATATATATACATATATATATATATATATATATATTTATATACATATATCTATATATATATTTATATACATATATCTATATATATATATATATATATATATATATATATATATATATATATATATATATATATATATATATATATATATATATATACATACATACATACATACATATACATACATACATACATACATACATACATACATACATATATAGATATATATGTATATATATATATGTGTATATATATGTGTATATATGTATATATATATGTGTGTGTATATATATATATATATATATATGTATATATATAAAATGATGTAAAGCCACCCACCCCACACATGAAGAAGGCACATATAAAATGTGAGGGCTGACTGTATCTAAAAAAATAGTGAACAATTTTAACTTTGTGCAACTTTTATTATAGTGTTGGGTTTTAAGTATTAGTGTCGGGAGGTTGTCGACCCCACCCCCATCCCATAGTATATGGGGTGGGGGAGGAATCGATGACCTCCACCCTCCTCCCCATATTTCCTTTTATGAGTGCATGCGCACCTAGCCACAACCTATAGATTATTCAAACAAGTCTCTTTTTTGTTTTAAATTTTTTTCTTTTTTTGTTTATTTATTCCAATTTAATATGGTTTTATAAATATATATATATATATTTATATATATATATATATATATATATATATATTAATAAAATACAATCGTTAATATTTTAATATTACTATTATTATTAATAATAGTAATAATATTAAAATTTTAATAATGTTAACAAATATCTATTTGTTTTTCAATTTAAAAATTCCTTTTAAAATTTGATAACAATACTCTCATGTAAATGTAAATTTTCATTTATTTATTTACTTGTTTCTATTCACACCTAGTATTACATTAGTTAACATTTGTATTACATATAAGTTTATAATAAGTTCATAATCAATTCATATAATAAAAAAAGACTTTGGTCAAATGGTAAAAAAACATTTTCCTTTACTCTACTAGATAAAAAGGAAATCAATCCATTTGAGGACAAGATAATTAACCAATACTTTTCAAACTTGGCTAAGGGGGGACGTTCTGCCCACTCAAGTCAATAAAGACATAATCAATGATCTACATGGCCGAGAAAATCATCACTAACGGCTGTAATGTGGATGCTAATGTGCGGATCCTCAAGTACAAAATGATGACATCATATAAGATTTGTATGATTGATGGGATTTGTGTGAACTAGACTGTCATCATTTCTTGGCATAGAAAGAAAGCCAAGGAGCGGGACACTAATTACAAGTATGGTCTAATAATTACATCTTCTTTCATGGAAGGGAAAGATTCAAAAACAAAGTTCAGCTGCTACACGCATAGTGCTAACATCTTTACCATTGAGAACAGAAACAGTGGAAAAATGGGGGGTCCGCCATGCAAAATAGAGCCCACCCACAATCCAGCATGGAAAGAGGATGTTGTGCTCTGGAACTACCTTCAAATTGGGGGTCTGGCAAATTTGATAGAAAGGATTCAAGGTTTTGATCAAGATATTTCTATTAAATTCACACAGGGATGGAAGAATCGGGTTGTTAAATACAACAACATGGAGGTTGAGATCACGGAGGAGCTCATCGCCCAGATCACGGGACTCAGTCTTGATGGCACCAAATTCTTCAATAAGAAGGTAGACAGGGAGGTGGAGACAAAGAAATTCCTGGATGATGGGGAGAATCTTGAGTTTGTGACAGGGCATCAAGTTGGCTTCGATTCCTGAGCCTTTTGCTGAGCTAGCCAGGATGGTTGTTAGGTATGTAACTCTTGAAGGAAGATTTGTTACTATACCTCAAAAGCATTTGATATTTCTTAACCACTTTCGTAGAAATATAACCATCAGCTTCCCTCACTACTTGATAAACTCGCTGGAGAAATCCGTTAGGGAAGTGCAAAGCCATTCTAGGGCAGTCCCTCTGCATCAAGGGCTAATCTTTGCTTATCCATCGTCACTGCTCAAACTGTCCCCGTGTGAATCCTGCTCCACCCTCTTCCTCCATTCCTCCCCCTGCTCACACCGCCTTCATTCCCCCTCTACTTGAAAGGAAGATTGAAACTGCTGCATCTAGCAAGAAAAGAAAGGGCATAAAAACTAAAATCCCTACTTCTCAATGGGTTCTCAGAAGTCACAAAGACCTAGAGCTTGCTGAGAACCTCCTGCACATCAAACCGATGGAGGAACCTAAGGAGGAGGATTTGATGGTCAGAGTGGATAGGATGGAAAAGGAAATACAAGAACTCAAAGGGGTTATCAAAAATATGGAAAAAGCTAAGGGAAAAGGAATACTACAAAGTGATGATGAGGAGGGGGTTATTGCTGAAGTATTCAAGAAGTTACAGTCTTTGGATGGTAGAATGGGAAATGCAAAAATTCACAATGACTGCATACTATCTGCTCTTAAAAGTATTTATAATTTCATTGAACAACATGTTCATAGTGTATGCATCCCTTAATGAAGACATTTGGGGCCCCAAAGAGAAAAGGGATATGGAAATTTCTCAGGCGGATCTAAAAGACTCTTCTCAGGCCACAACCATTGCTTTCTTTATGTTGCTGCAAG
The DNA here is from genome assembly GCA_018340775.1 of Taxus wallichiana var. yunnanensis. NCBI lineage: Eukaryota > Viridiplantae > Streptophyta > Pinopsida > Cupressales > Taxaceae > Taxus > Taxus wallichiana. The sequence goes on along the minus strand of CM031240.1, from coordinate 195,362,089 downwards.
CGATCAAAACCAAGATTGACAGGGCTATCAAGTAACGTATCTTTGTGTTGTTGTTTTTTTGGCTGCGATATATCTTGATGTAGGCGGATCTAGAGCTATTTTTTGGCGGAGATATTCTATGATAGATATCTATTGTTTTCTTTTTGATCTCTTCTGTTGTTTTTTGGATCATTGTACGTCTGGATCCTTTCTTCTAATTTGTTGTTTTATCTAGCTGTTGAGCCCTCTGAGGTTGGTTTTTTCCCTTCTCTGGGTTGTTTCTCTCACTTCTAATATCTGGCTTTTGAGCCCTTTTGTATACAAGGTATAGTCCCTTCAAAACTATTTTCCCTTAATAAAAAAAAAAATTCATAATTAACCAAGAAGTTATTTTTGGAATTTTACTATAAACTTTAGGAAAATTTAGGAACTTTCTTTCAATCAATACAAAACAACAACAAATATAGTTTAATTCTACTATTATATGCCTTTCATGTAATATAATAGTAATAAATATTTCTTTCTTTTACAAAATGCAAGTTTTCAAACATTCCCATAATGAATTTATAACAAGATTTCACCATACTTTTAAATAATAACAACACACATATTGAAGACAATAAATCAATTAAAATGAGAACAAGGTTGTTTCCTTCACATTTCAATGAACTTCATTGAATTTAAAAATCTTATAGTCCCTCATTCCAACAAGTAATGAAATTATTTTCAAACTTTTTCTTTCATTTACAATATCAACTAAGATTACATTTTTGATAATAAAACAACTAAAAACTTCTCTTAAACAAATACAAGTTTACAAGCCCTCCATACACAATAGAGAAAACATGGTAAACACTTAACAAAGAGATACCATTATTCATTTGTCCAAATGCACAAGAATCCTTCATCATCTAAACTCCACCTTCTTCTAAGATCAAACATACAACCAAAAATGGGGGAGTAGGCAACACTCTCCACCCATCAATTACTCCAATGAGAAAGTGAAGCCTACTTCCTCATTGGCCCCCAAGCCCCAACAATGAGACAATATAGAAACAACAAGGCTTCCACTTTTACTTTCAAAAAACATTCACACAAGGACAATAAAAACAAAACATTCATTTTTTCAACACATAAACTTGCCAACACATTGGCTATAAAACAAGAAAAGTAGATAAAGGAATATGGGGATACCCTTGTGCCTCCAAGGGTTTGGATTCCCACCTCAAAAATCTCCAAAATACAATCAACCCCAAAATCTATTATGCCTCCCTACAAATAAAAATATATCTTATGCCTCCCTCACTCTAGTGCCTCCCTCTCTCTTATGGTTCCTAGAATGAACAAAATAACAATATGAGAACAAGGGGGGCACCCAACCCACTCCCTCCTAAATACCCAAGAGAAACTATTATGCCTCCCAAAAAATTATCCCCATTTCACTTTCTCATACACATCCTAAATCCATTTCACTACCCAACAACATCATGCAATAACACATTCATTCAACACATAAACATACAAGAAAAGAGAAGAAACCAAGGGTGAAGACCCTACCTTGCCATAGAAATAATCCACTCCACAATCAAGTTTTGAAAACTCTAAGCTCAAGAAATTCCAAGAAATCTTAAACTCCAACAAGCACTCCAAAAATAAATCATTCCCAAAATGAGAGAGCCAAAACCAAGCAAGTAACCCCAAAACTTCACAAAAATTCTAATAAATAGAAAAGAGGGAGAGGGAGATGATGTGGCTCCATGTAGGATTCCACATAATTTATTCTCCATCCCACATCACCAAGGTCAAACCCATACCCCAAAGCATAATAAATTGGTGGTTAGGAAAATACCACCCTCTTACACACTCAACCCAACCCACACCCCTTAAGGACAAAATTAATTACCCATGTAAGAAAAGTGCAATTAATTTCCCTTTTCCTTCATTAAAACACAAAATAGGACCTAAAATAAGTCCCTCACATCATAGGCTAGGTGGGTGGGTGGATTTAAGAGGTGTGGGACAAGCTTAGCTTATCCCACAAGTCTCCAAAATAGTCTAAAAGATCAAAATCCGAATTTCCCAAGGAAGATTGAGTACACACTACCCAAAAAAAAAAAATTCATTCCAAGCCAACACACATTAAGGATACCAACTCACATTTATTTCCCCATTTTTTCACATCCTAATTAGCACTAGATAAACACTTAAATTAACTTAAGAGGGGTGTTAAACATAATTAATAAAAGTGACTCCACATGCAAATAAAATACAATAACTCACAATTAAATAAAATCAATAAGACAAAATTACAAACATTCCCAAGGTCACTTTTGAGGTCACCCCCCAATGGGGACCTCCTAACAAACTACAACAACAAACAACATACAAATACACGTGTTGCCATGGTGACCTGTTGCCAATACTCCATATTCTCTCACTATTGGTCTCCTATCCCCCTTTGGTTTATTGTGTTGTGAACACCTGCAAAATTCAAGACAATACCTTTCTAGCCTCGTGGCCATATTAACAACATCAAAATAATAAAAATACATGCATATACATATAATCAATTATCATAACTTAAACCAAGACAAGTAATTTTCCATCGTTCACAATTCCAATTATTTCAATTTCATTACTTTATCAACTAGCAATAAGATCATGACATAAAATACATCATCTAGCATCATATAATTATCGAAATAAATGCATTAGTCCAATATAAGCTCAAAATAAACAATTCGATATATCCAAATATGCATATAATCCATCCTGTAAATCATGTCATAAGTCTAACATCCATATTGTCTATAAATTAACTAATCAAAATAACAATGTCCATCTATCAATATCTAAACTATGATAGAAATGTCCAAAACTCTAATCTATAATAAGTAGAATCATAATCATATAAATGTCGAAGAGGAGTGGGCACTACACAAAATTTCCAACTTTTTTTTCAAAACTCCAAGCCAAATTTGTAAGCTTACACTTGAGAAAATTCTTCAAAGCATAAGAGAAAATGGGATCAGTTTCCTCCCAACAAAATGGACGACATGCTAGTCACCCTCAAAGACCATGGGAGAGAGTAGCAAGCCTCAAGAATGCACAAGGGATGTAGGAAAAGGGTGACCATCACAAACACACACACACACACACACACACACACACACACACACACTAGAGAGAAGTAATAAGACGTGTAATCTTTGAAAATTCCTTTACAAGGCTATGGTAATACACTACTAGTCCCATGAAACTCACATTTTTCACTGATGTGGAACTGACCAATTAAGAATAAATCGATTCTTAGAGGGACATACCAAGATACCCTCACCTAAAATGATGTGACCCAAGTACTAAATCTTTCATTGCAAGAAACTGAACTTCACTAGGTTCCCAAAAAGCTTTTGATCTGTAGTAAAATATAGTACTTGTCTCAAATGCTCCTCGTGTTCCTCCTTAGAACAAGAATATATCAATATATCATCCAAAAACACCAAGAAAAAATGGTCCAAAAAGGTCTTGAAAACCCCATTCATGAGGCTCATGAAAACAACTGGGGCATTGGTCAAACCAAAAGGTACAATAATGAACTCATAATGCCCATAACTAGTGTGGAAAGCTATTTTTATTGTATTCATTTGTAATGCACAACTGTGGTATCCTAACTTGAGATCTATCTTTGAGGGCACTCTATCTCCTCTCATCTAATAAAACAAGTCATCAATCCTCAATTTTTGTTAATGAATATAGTTTTTGTTTCAATTTTGGGCCCTTTTGGATTATCTACTAACATTTGTAGGAGTGTTAGATATGTCCAAATTAAATTTTACAAACCTCACAACTCTCAAAGAAAGCATCAATTTCTCAAATATATGCACTCATGAAATGCCTTATAATACATAACAAATCAAAAAACATATGTTAGACATAGTGTTATTGGTTTTTTCCTTGATGTCAAGTTTCATTGATGGTAAAGGGTGTCTAGGTGGCATAGGAGTCAACATAAGGTGTCAATCATTAAGAAGAATGAATGTTTATTGGTAGTGCCTTGTTTTTGTGTCATAAAGCATTGGATTGGTGAAGTGTTGAAATTATTGATGAAAAATTTAATCCTTAGATAACAATAGATGTCTCTAACATGTAAACACTTATGTAGCTTTCCAATGCCTATTGTTTCCTTCTAACTCCTTACAGAGCTTTTATAATCATCCGGAGAAATTAGGTTTCACAATTAGAGTGTTTGTTCCATGCACCTAGAAACTCGATGTTGAGAAGATAGTCTTTGAATGATCAAGCCTTCCCTAGATCTTGCTAAATTACCTTCAAAACTTCCAAGATTCCCTGAAATCACCTCTGTATGCTTAATATCTTTCCTAAACTCTCCTAAAGGGTGTTTTAATAGGTCTATAATGGTGAAAATAACTAGCATGGAAATTGAAAATTTTAAATCATGAATACTAAGCTCTTAATTAAAAATAAGGCTACTAATTCATTGTGTAAACTTCCTCCGGTGATGTAGGAAGATCTTGTTAATAATAAAATTTGGCTTTCTTAGGTGAGTAGGGGTATCTAGGGTCTGCTTAAGATGGTTATAGGTTTTATTAGTTCATTTAGACTGCACAAAAAGGGAGTTTCCTCCAAATGTATAATTTGAATTTTTGAACTAGCTCTAGGTATGTTATAGCCTTAGGCGTTAAGTGAAACATTCCTCTCAAACCCGATATCATAATTGGAGGTTAGAGACTATTTTGTAAATCCTTTTCACATGTAAATATCTTGTTTTGGATAATCTTCTTATCTATAATAAAGTTCAAGGCTTCATGGAACCCTCAAATTTTTTAGGGAATGGAAAATAGATAGAAAGACTTACTCACACGATATTATACCATCTTTTAGAAGTTTTGTACTATGTAACATGAACATAATGATTTAATGGAATCCTTGAGTCTATTTCAAGGAATTGGTGTTGTAAAAGTGAAGAAAAGTTAAAAATCCATCTAGAGGGGGATTTCTTAAATTAAATTTCCTTGAACACAATCCTAACTGTGTGTGCCTGGTCTTAAGGGCCTATAATAGAACATTCATTATAAAAGTTAATAATTATTCCTTCTAGAGTATTTGATAATTGTGGAGGAAGCTAATAAGAAGACCAAGAGTTATAAAATCCCTAGTATAGGTTGAAATAAGAATAAAAGCAAAGGAGCATGCAAATATATTTTAGCAATGTATATACCCATTTTGAGGGCTAGGAAAGATGTACTTTTAGAAAAATAGTCTTTATTCTATTTTTTTGAAGTTGGTGGAGCCTCTGAAAAGTTGGAGGAAGGCCTAAGGGAATTAAGGAATCATAAAATTAGGGCATAAGGATAGAGTATTGAGTGGTTAGTAGGTAAAGGGAGAAATGTACAATCATGCTTATTTCTTGTGACTATCAAGACCAACCTTCAGAAATAGTTGTCTTAGGAAATAAACTCATAAGGAAGTTGTATCTATCATTAAGGGAGTGGTGTTAAAATGTTTTGAATCCTTGAGGAAAACGGAAAATCCTTATACAAATTTAATCAAGAAGACTTATTGACTGTTCTAGATAGTTCCACAATGAATCCTAGAGAGAGTAAGGGTTTTTATAAATAACATTGAGTGAAAGAGGAAGAGTTGAGTGATTTTCGTTAGTTATTAGGAGAGGGATAAGAAAATTAAGATGATTGAAAAGAAAATTTATTAAAATTAAATGTGAAGGTGAAAAAAAAGTTGACAAGATTGTTAGAGCTCGAGTAATTTGTTTGGGTGTGTTGAAAGGTGGATGAAAGGATGAAATAGGTGATAATCCATTAAACCCTTAATTTTTTTTCAAACCCTAACTAGACGTAATTGCAACAAGGAGAAGGATAAATTTTAATTGGGGATTTGTATTTTGAGTTGAAGTTATTTACAGAGGATTGTAGGGTACTTGGTATAATTTTCCCAACTTGTCATAAGTTCAACCTTTACCCTAGCTCAAAGGAAAGTCCTAATAATATCATTCAATATGTTTTAGTGTGTAGGGAATACTTTCTCTAAGGTGATGAATAAACTCATTTAGTTTTGATGAGAGACTACTTCCTCTAAACTCCTAAAAAGGCCATTTTACCATTTTGTAGCTAATTAACACCCTTAGGAAGTTTTTAGAAAAAAATATAAAGTGTATGAGGGTGATTTCATAGAGAATTGAATATTTTTTATTAAATTTAGAAAATTTTAGGAAATAAAATATCAGTTAGGAGTAATTTTTTTAAGACCAGGTTTTTAGGTGCAAGGAGTGAAAGCTAAAACAATGAAATTTTACTTCTTTGGATGATTCTAGGACCTCTAGAAAGAGATAAGATACAAAAAGGCATTGGAAGGATTTTAGAGTACTCTACTGTGGAATAATCAACATTGATTCAAGGTTTAAATTTCCCTTTAGGTACTGCAAAACCCCGTAGCTTCCCATTCGAGTTAAAAAAATAGGACCTAAATTTTCAATTGTAGGATTAATTAGATTTTTATAATAGTTTCATTGATTGTAAAATGTTATTTGTAGTTTTTGGTGAAGTATGGAGGATAAAAACATTTAACTCATCCTGAAATATCATTCAAGGATTCATTTGCTATCCGGAGGAGGAAACCATTTCCATGAAGAGAAACTTGAGTAAAAAGGTATCCATGTACCATATGCATGCCTACACCAGTGTGTCATCTTGGTTAATAAATTGAATTTTGAACAATTCATCTTGTTCAAAGGTGAAATGTGGATCTCAAGGAGTGACTTAATGATCATCATATTCGACTCAATCATTGTACCAAAATTTCTCTAAAGAATGTAAGAAAAAATGAGGTTTTCATGCCATCGATGTATGAAGGACCATCATGTGTGAAGTATTGAGGCATCATATATCTACATGAGAGACATGTGAGCAAAAATGTATGACAATCATGAATTTTATTCCATGAAAGGATGATTAAAGAGAAAGGAAAGGAAAGGGTATTGTCTTTATATGGAGCATCCTCTTTGTAAGAATGAACAATCATCTAAGTTCACTCGATGCAATTCACTTTGTACTTTATTCATAAAAACTCAATCAACACCTAGTAGTGGGATCACACCTTAAAGAGGAGGAACATTATGTGATTAGCTCATTTGGGAAATAAGACAAAATCCCATTCAGGAGAAATCCTCTGTCTATAAAGTGAGGATCTCATTTTAGTAAGAAGTAAAAAGCATCATAGAGTTGATCCATGGTAACTAAAGTGAATTATGGACCAAATTTACAAATTTATACCAACTAAAGAAGTGGTAGGGCCAAAATCTATTCTAGAAGGTTAGAAGACCTATAAAATAATTATATGCTTTCCCAAAACAAAGACCGACTACAATATATACAAGCTTGAAAGTTTTAGGTCCTTTGCTAAAAACCTAAAACTAAGTAAGTACTAACCAAATTAGATTTTAAAAAAATATATTCTAGATTATAAATGTTAGAGATACGATACCACTTCCATTAGGTGCGAGTGACCCTAACTTCTTATATTTACTAAAATAAATCTTATACTTAAACATTTATTTTTGTAACTATAAGCCCCCCACAAACACATATATAGTCCATACTATGCAAAAGGATTACATGTTATAACATGTACACATTTTGAATACAATAAAATGTATATATGTTTTAAGGTTGGGAATCACCAAATGAAGACCAATAAAATCCGCACATGTTATTACAAAACACTTTCACATTTTTCTTGTTTTCAGATTTTTGTCTTCTTTTTGGGCCCCCATATTTCTCCAAATACCCAATTGTGGTATATTAGATAAAGATATTAAGTGAAAATTTTATCTTCCTAGGGCATGCAAAATGTGGTTATCATGCATAGTTGTGTGGGGAAGACGATTCTCATTTCAACAGTTTCATAGAGAAATTCCCATCTATACATCTATTTTTGATGCAAACTTATAGATACATGAAGTTTACTTTGATGGAAAATATGATAAATGCGGGATAATTTCCTAGGATGCTTTGTATATTGAATTTTGAAGGATGATCGATGCGTAAGATTGTTCTTACATAGGTATTTATGCTTTGACAAATTGGTTTACAATTTTTTGAATTTTGATATTACTTTTTACGATAGTTTTCCTTCGAGGGATCTATGTATGATTTTGATGCTTAGTTATCCTTTAAGGGATCATTCTTCTATTTTTTATAAAATCCATCCATGAATATTTTTGAATTTATTTTTGAGGTAAATTTAAAACCCTACTAGACTTTTTTAAGGAGGGGGAATAAATATGCACAAACTACACATGCATGCCCCAAAACATGTGTTTTGTTGATAAAAAAAAGTTTGGGGCCAAAATGATCCCATGGTTTACATAGAGGGGGAGAATTTCTAAGTGAAATATGTGATGAATAGATCAATGGTGCTGAAATTTAAGGTTTTGAGGATTATGAAAAAGAAAACAACATGATTTCATATCATTACGATAGTAAGATGACTAGTTGATGATGAGAAGATATCTTGGATGTATCTACTATCCCGATGGCCAAAAGGTTAATGTAGAAAGGCCACAAGTGCAAGGCATTCAGAGGTTCCTTTTCAAGTTTACCATCAAGGGAGGCTAGATGATACACTCCTGACCTATACTTATGAGTGATAACATATCAACCGATCCAATTGGGGAAAATAATTACATGTTTACTCCTTTTCGTAGTGGTAACATTTTGATTTTATTTTATAATAATATAAAATATATTAAATTCACACTCTTTCACATATTTTTTATATGTATTTTTGATGTGTTCTTGATAGACATGATGATGCTCGAGTGGTTTTAAATGTTTTTCATCTAGAAAATCTAGATATGTTATACAAGATATTATCGGTAGTCCTCGTGAGGGATGAATTCTCTAAGCGATCCAAGGAGTGATAGGATTTCAACTTCAAGGGTAGAACTCACTTTGATACATAGACTAGTGAGAAGGGTATAACACTAGTAGGAGTAGGAATGCTAGTTCAAAATCCCGGAGAGTAAACAGGATTTGAAGATACCGATTCTCGCTTTGCTTCATGGAACTTTTCCATGAGGATTTTGGTAATATTCCTATTCGAAGCCTCATATTTTCCATTTTTTCAAGATAACATGGTGACAAGAAATTTAGTTTAATTTTGAATGTGTCATAGTGATTCTTAATGTCCTTATTTTTGAAGGATTTTCCATTGTCAACTGATAAGTTTATGTAGGATACCAAAACTACATATGATGTGTTGGTATATGAAATCAATTATTTTATATGCCTTAGTTGAAGTTAAGGGAATAGATTCAGCCCATTTCACAAAATATTTAGTAGCTCTGATAATGGAATGTTGTTGTTGTGATGATCGAGGATTGATAGTTCCAATGAGGTCTAACCCCACATTTCGTGAGAAAGGCCATAATTTTAGTGATGGTTGTAATGCTTGATTAGGGATGTGAGTGAGATTTGAATATTTTTGACATTTTATGCATTTCTTAACATATGCACAACAATATTGATTAATGGTAGGCCAATAATAGCCAAGTCAGAGAACACACTTAGTGTAAATTTCCACCACATATACCATCATGTACTTCTTAGATTACTTTAATAGACTCATGGGCTTTAAGACATCTTAATATGAGTCCATCAAAAAACATTTATAAAGGATTCCAACTATGATAACATATCATGTAGCGCATTGGAGAAAATATATTTTAGCGTTTCTAGATAAATCAGGAGGAATTTTAGATTTTGAGAGATATTTGAATGTATGCGTGTACCAAAGGTCAGTTGGGTTATTTTTGATGATATTGATAGAGGGTAATTTATTTTTGTGAGATTTTGATTGATTTTGTTGATAACAATGAACTAATTTGATTTATGAGTGGATTATTCAATTAATAAGGGGATGAAATACCCTAAAGAGGCCATAATGTTTGTAAATTTGTTTGAGGATCGTGGGATAGTTTTTATAGTGTAATGATCAAAAAATTCTAAGATAAATTCAACAATAGCTTTATATTTTTGTAGAATTTAATTCTTACATTGGTAAATTCCTTTGATTTGATTGATAATGAGTTGTGAATCTCCATCGATGTCTAAGATATGAACGCAAGCATGATAGCCATTTGAAGACCCATTATTAAAAATTTGTACTTTGCTATGTTATTAGTATATTCAATATTAATTTTGAATGATAGAGGGATAGGAGTCCCCAGGAGGTATTATGATGATACTTGACCCTCCCCTGATGATAGAATTTAGATCCATCGAAGATGAGTTTCATTTTGATATGAACCAATTCTTGATAATAGATAGTAATTATAGATTCATCGGGATATTGTTCATGAGGTGGTTGATTTTTAGGAGAGGAGCCTTGGTGAGTTGATCGGTGATAGATTGTCCCTTAATAGATTTCAGCGATATAAATTATAGGTCAAACTCAGTCATTAGCATCATCCACCGAGTAATACGATCACTATGGTACAATTTATAATATATGGTTTTAAGTGGGTTAAAACTTTTATCTAAGTTTTTGATTGAGTAGATAATGACATAGTGTAGAGGTTGCATTAATTACAAGGAACAAAATAGATTTTTAGATGCGGTATAATGGGTCTCTTATTCGTGGAGGGTAAAACTTATGTAATAGATGGATTTTTCATCGGAATGGTAATCTCCATTAGAGAGCATGGAACCTAAGGCATCATCCGTAGTGGAGATATAAAGGTAAAATAGCTCCCCAAGAGGAGGTCTAAGCACAAGTGGTGACAAGAGATATTGCTTTAGTTCGTCAAAGGATTTTTATTAATTAAGATCACATCTAAATTCAATACATTTACAAATGAGATAACTGAAAAGGTTGAAAATGTTATGATAGTTGAGATATGAAATGTTGTATAGACTAAAGCTTACCTTTCCTACAACATTACCCGAGGTTTGATGGAGAAGGAATTTCAATTATCAATTTGACTTTGGCGGGCTCTAGTTAAATACCCTAGATAGATATAATAAAACCTAGGAGTTTTCCCATGAGAAAACCAAATACACATTTAACAGGGTTGAGGTGGAGAAAATATTGAATAATTCAAGTAAATATTGTGTCATTGACCATGAGATTGTCCCTACGTTGTTTACGTCAGTTTCTAGGATATCATTAACATAGTCTTCTTGAATGTTGTGGATAATATCATGAAATATGTATGTTATGGTGCATTAGTAAGTGGTTCCCACATTTTAAAGTCTAAAATTCATTACACGACCTAGGAAAAGGTTCCCAGGGGTAATGAAGAATGTTTTTGTTTTCTTCAGAAATCAGGTGATGAGAATTTGATTATAATTAGAGAATTCATCCATTAAAGAAATCATCTAATGGATGGTGTTTAGTGAAATGAATAATGAGTACGTGAAGATCTAGGTGGAAGAGAAACTCCAAAAATGAAGCTAAGAATGCAATATCTACCGAAACTATAAAATATATTATAAAGAAAACTCTCTCACATACAAGATCAAGCTAGATCATCACATCTTAGGATATCTAAAATGGGAGAGGATATGCTTTTAAATAGGAAAGTGAGAAGAGTGTTTAACCTTTTAGAAAGAATTATAGAGGATAAGGTTTCTATAGAATTCTAGAGAATTGCAAGTGAGAGGAGTGTAGAACCTTGTAGAGAGAATTCTAGAGAATTCCATGTAAGAGGAGTGTAAAACCTTCTAGAGAAAATTCTAGAGGAGAAGGATTCTAGAGAATTCTACATGTAAAAGAAAATAAAAGGTTCTAGAAAGGATTCTAGAGCAAGAAAGATCTAGAAAAATCTAGAAAGAAGTGGGATCTAGAAGGTCCCACTACAAGAAAAAAATAGAGATGTGCACCCATGTAATTACTAATTAAGATCGTTTTTAACTATACTAACACCCTCCCTTAAGCGAAGAATTAGGAAGATGCGAACAAAATAAATGGGTCCCGACTACTAGGTGATATTATGTACCCATATACAAATATTCAGAAAAACACTGAAAGTCATAAAATATCTGTAGTATATGCACACACACCCCCATAATGCTGAAATGGGTGGAGTGATTTCAAAGAATTTGTATGAGTGGAGAAACCAACTACTCAGACAAGGACAAGCTGAAACTGGAATTCAACAGAATAGCTACTCTTCAGAAGGAGGGAAACCTCAAAAACATGCTAAAGGAGACTGTCACCTACCAAAAACAAGTCCGAAAATACAGATACAAAATCTCTCAAGAAGATGGCTTTGGTGGTGATGGAGTAATCCAACAACTGAAATAGTGAAATAGTGCCCAAAGAATTAGAGCAAAAACACATGAAGGTGAACAAGGCTAAGTAGAAAAACCCCATGGAACTTTATAACTCAATGTGATTACAAAATAATCCCATAAAAACACACCAAATGATGCATAAAACCAAAATGCAATCAATCTGTAGAAGATGCCATCTAAAAAACATGAGAGTCACTTCAAAAATACACTACTAAAAATCAAATCTCAAACATAAGAGGTATAAAAGGGAAGGAGGAGATATCCATAGATGAATAATATTAATAGTAGAGGAGCCATGGAAGTAGAGCTCTTGCAAAAATGTTTTCGACACCACAAAAAATGATCAGATATCCACCCATATGAAAGAGAATGGTGGATGTGTTTAGTGGCTCCATTGCAAATGTAGAACAAGTAGGAAAGCAATAGTGTTTTCCTATGAGGGGGTCTAACCACCTTCCAGACCAGACCTCACCCTCCAGTCTTCGACACAAGTAGCGGTCTTTCTCGAAGGAAAGCTTGTAACATTGTCTCTTAACACGTGCCATAAGCCCTTTGATTGTGATAACTATTGAATTTTTTGTTTCCATACATTATAATTGGAATTATTAAGTGGCTCAAACAAACATGAATCCATAGTATAAAATGAGGACATGAATAGGATAGGACGTCAGGTAGCATTGAAAATGCGTCCAAAAAGTACGATAGAGGACCTTTCCGAAAAAGTCAATAATTTAAACTCCTGGATTATAATAAAAACTAAACTAGTAGAACAAGAATGAAAAAAGTCACTTTTGCAAAAAATGGCACTTAGATCCGAGCTACCGTGCAAAATTTATTAACAAATCAATTTCCCATAAAAAAGGCTTAAATCAATTATAAAAACTCAATGATTAAAACAATCGTTAAGACAAAGGGAAAAGTGTTTGTGTGACCACTCGTTAGAACCGGGAGGAAACAAGCATTACAAATATTGTCTTTGTTTACAAACAGCCTCAAAAATGTATTAATTGGCTTTAAAAACACATCAATTTCCCCCAAAGGGAATTATTAATAACAAACTATAGAATCTTTTTTTTTTTTTAGAAAAATTAAACTATAGTTTAGGCCCATTTTTTTAAATCAGCCAATGAATGGGCTACTATGTGTAAGAAAAATTAACTAGAAGAAATAAAAATTTATTGTGGTAAAAAAGTGATTTCCGTAAATTGATTTTCAATGTTGTAGGGGCATTTTTTTGCATATTTCAATCCAAAAGAAGAGTATAGTTCTTAAAAACTCCCTCCCCATGATTTTATTCACCCTTCCACACTAATTTGTTGTGCAAATGAATAAAAATGTGGTTACTAACAACAAACACGCCTTAGAATTCCCTGGATATGATTTTAGCAAAAAAATATCTAGCCAAAAGAATGGCACCTAGATCTAGAAAAGAAGACTCACAAATAAACTAACAATATTAGTTTGTCTAAAATGAACCCATGAAAGGAATAACGAGTAGGTGAAGATCTAGGTGGAAGAGCAACTCCAACAATGAAGCCAAGAACACAATATCTGCAGAAAATAGAAAATATATTATAAAGAAAACTCTCTCACATACAAGATCAAGCTAGATCATCATATCTCAGATATCTCAAATGGGAGAGGAGATGCCTTTAAATAGGAAAGTGAGAAGAGTGTAGAACCTTCTAGAGAGAATTCTAAAGGAGAAGGTTTCTAGAGAATTCTAGAGAATTCAAAGTGAGAGGAGCATAGAACTTACTAGAGAGAATTCTAGAGGAGAAGGTTTCTAGAGAATTCCAAGTCGAGGAGTGTAGAAACTTCTAGATAATTCTACTGAACTCTACATGTAGAAGACAATAATAGGTTCTAGAAAGGATTCTCGAACAAAAAAATCTAGAGAAAATCTAGAAAGAAGTGGGATGAAGAAGGTCCCGCTACAAGATAAAATAGAGATGTCCACACAATTAACTTCTAATTAAAAGATTAATTAACTATCTTAACATCCTCCCTTAAGAGAAGAATTAGGAAGATGGGAATAAAAAAATGGGTCCTCGCTACTAGGCCATATTAGGTACCCATGTATAAATATTCAAATAAACATTAAAAGTCATAAAAATATGCAGATATCACGGGGGTTCACCTAGTAAAAATATGGTATATCACGTGCATTCGGAAGGTATTAAAGAATACCCTTGATTTGAATTTTTACCTTTACTTATTTAATTGATAATACCCCTCCCGTTATATTATTAAAATGAAAATACCCTCTATTTTTTCCATGTACTTCACTTACCCATTTTTCCATTACAAATTTATTTACCCATTTTTATCTCTACCCATATATGTCAAATAGAATATACTTAATGTTTCTCACTCACATATTAGTTTCATAATAGATTTTTTCTATAGAAAGTGGCTCAAGACATTCAAGACCTATTACCAATTACCTTAATGTTTTTCTTTAATAATTTATCATTTTTCAAGTAATACAAAAGGGTTTCTAAATGTCGTTAACCCTTGAAATACAATGATAAAATACACAAGGGTGCCTAAATGTCATTAACCCTTGACAAAAAATATTAACATCTCTCCACCACCAGCTTCAAGTGATCCATCTACTTCCCTCATGCTACATTAAAATTCTTTTTCTTAACTTTTATTTTGAGAAACCGCCTCTCCACCTGTAATGGCCATCTTTGTGTTCTTCGCTTTAATTGTCTCAACTTTGATATAATTCTCTAATACCATTAGCAGGTAAAAGGTGCGTTGGATTTTAAGATATTAAGAACACGTATTTTACCCCAATTCTACCAAAAGTATTCACAAATTACATTTAAACCATGACAATAATTAAAACCTCACACAAAACCATGAAATAAATACCTAGCTTGATGCGCATACAAAGTTCTTAAACTGTTAGATTACATGATGAGTTCTTAGATCCATGGGTTAAAACCATTGATGCTTTGTATATAGTCTTGTGAAAATGATGCATTTAGCTTGCTCTAGCTTGTATGGTGTAAGGATTTGAATCCTAGTATTGAATTGAGTACTATCCTGCCAGGTTTTCCAAAAATGGCAAGGAATCAATTGGTTTAGGTAACTTACTCATACTTGAAAAGGAGTGTTCTAGACTACAGACTGCAGTATGATGTTTAGAAAATCAGAAGTATTAAATTCCTAGCAAAAGAAGTAGCCATACCTATCGATCACCCAAAAACTGAAATGAACCCTCCTAATAACCAACGACAAATTTTGCTCCATTCCCAAACATGGGTCAATGATAATAATTTTAATATTAATAACATGTTGATGGAGTATTCAGATTAATATAGGTTTCTTTTTTGTTTTTTGTTTTTCCTTCTTGAAAGGTAAGATTGGGAAGACAACTAAATATAGAACCTGAGAGTCTTTGTACATGGAGAGGTTTATAAAATATAATGGATAAAAAACAAACATAAAACTTGGGAAAGGAGACCTGTTGTTTTCCTTTTACCAATAAGGTGAGAAGTTCATGCAGAAAACACCCATGTTTAGGCAAGAGTGGTTCAAGTATCATGATATTTTTTCTATTTATACCTTGGTTGTCTATGCGGTTGAATGTCTTGAGGATAAAAAGTGATCCATCATGCCTCAATGTCATGTGAGGAGGCATCTCCATAGAGAAGCAACAATATTGCTACTGTCAAGCTCATTATAACAGTCACCACCATTGCTGAAATTGGTAGCTTGGGGATGAGGATGATGGTGGTGGTTCGAGTTGGAGTTGGGTATTTCCACATTCAGCTGAGGGGAAAGAGAAAATCCATGCCAATTGTTCATGGAACCCATTATCAATCCTGAAAACCACACACCCAAACCAGGAAGAAACCATAAAAATAAACAACTTGGCCCATTGCAGAAACCAACAAATCCCATATCTGAGGAAATGTAAGGCTAAAGAAAATAAAATGAAATATGGGATTCTTCTTTTCTGTATGAATATAAGGTGAAGTAAGCATACCTAATAAATAAACCCTAATAGAGACTACATCTATCCATTTTTTATTAACCAACTTTTTCTCCCTCTTTCCCATTCATGAATCTAACTGCTGCTGATAATATCAAGCTATTTCTATTCATGTTGTACAACTATGTGGCATAAAATTCTTGGACCGAATATAAAAAATTATCCTGTTAAAGCTGAAGTATACATTATCACTATTGTACCATTCTAAGATACCACATGTCATAATATTTTTGACCAAATCTGTTTCGTATTGCCCCGTGTGTGTGTGTGTGTGTGTAATTTGTCACTGTGGCAGTTGGCCCACTAGGCTTTGATCACCTCCTCACGTCCAACAAAATAAAAAGGGTCCATAATGGAAAATCTAGATTGTTGATATAGATAGTTATGAACATTTTGAATTTTTGGACAAACACGAATCAGCTTAAAAATCGATTCCCATGTGATAACAGAGTGGATTTGTTTTCATTTTTTCAAAATATTTCCCGTCCCAAGTGATTATGTTTAATTTTATTTAAAACCTCATCTAGTATTTATGTGACATGTAAGGTTAAACAACAAATACAGCTTACAAATGAATTTTTCAAAAAGCCAATTTGAGAAAATGCACTTGACAGGCATAGGGCCAAACTTACGAATGCTTATGACAAGTGCTGAAGTTCTTATTTTCTTGGATGTATAAGCCATGTAGAAATGAAAATTTCAACTAGAAACAAGAGAAGGATTGCTTGAAACATTTTTTTATTGAATAGACTAAAAATATTGGTAACACCAAACACATTTTTCCCTCATCCGCTCCAGAAAACTGTCATAATCAAATATAAGTTTACATTTTTCTCATTGTTTAAAATATTTATTTATTTTTAATTAGCAATTCCCTTAGAACATAAGTATTTGTTTCTCTCATCAACTCTTCAAAGAAATGTAATAGTCAAATATAAATTTAATTTTTTCTTAGATTTTATATATTTTATACCAAAGTTTGGGGATTTCCCTAAGAATTTTTTTCCTACCCGAAAAAGGATAAAAGTAGCCACAAAGAAATTTTGTGAAATAAAATGAATTTGTTTGAGCACTGACAATCTTCATTTCCTGAGCAAGGATTCGAACACATCCTTACCTGTGATTCGGATGTGTTATGTCCCACCTACACCCCTCCTCTTCTTGGTTCTGGTGTGTGAAGCTCTACATTGAAAACAAAAACCCCAACATCATACTGTGAATTGAAGCCTAAAATCAATTCAAAAGGAAAATAAAACAAGAATTAAATTTATGAATGAAAGATTCAGTTGAGAAACAAAGAAATGTTTAATTGAAAACAAAAACTACAACCCTTAGCCATACATTGAGAGAAATGAGGGTGAGAAAAAAAAGAGGAAGCAAAGGAGTGACGGAACTACGGAGACAAAAGACAGTTGAGGATCACCTAACGAGAATAGGAAAACACCTTAAACCATGAAATAAACCTCAATTTTAAGTGGGAAATAACTCTCGTATATACTTAGTGGGATAACATGAACAAGGAACAATGTTTGAAACTTTCAAACATAATTTTTTGCAAATAAAGATTTGTAACTACTTTTTACATAAAATCCTTTAATTAATTTGTTACATGTTTTCATACAATCGATTTCCCATATGCAAACACCTTCCCAAACCAAAAAAGCATGATATGTGTTGACATATTTTCAGTTAAGGTAGGAAGCTCCAGTTAACAATATAAAAATACATATTTCTTCCTCTTCCCCTATGTCTATATAATTAAAGATATAAAATCAGTGGTATAAAGGAAATGACTTGAGAGTCTTTGTTTATCACACTTTCGGAAGCTACCACCTATAGATCAAGGTCTAGGTCTATAGATTATAGCATGCATGTAGATTCATTGTCATTATCCATGGAAGTGAACAAACACCCTCAAGCCCTAAAACCTGATTAGTCTCACCCCTCAAAGAATAGATGTCATACTTGTATTCACTGGTATTCTTACTAAACATAGTAATGACAAGGCTTAACACATTTGTGTCATGCATGATCATTGTTCATTACGGTGACATTGGAATCTGTATATCTAATATATTAATAATTATATCCAAATCTCATAGTATCTTTTCCCTTTGTATTGGGGATAGACAGTAGGGCCATCCAAGGATGTATGATGCTTGGGACTATAGTAGAAAATACCTGAACATGATATCTCTAATCCTGACAGCTCCCTCTTGCAAGCTCCCATTATCCTCTACCCTGAACTGTTGGTATGTTTTGGGAAGTTCGAGCATATAGAAATAAACTAATAATTTGTAAACCTTCACCATCTCCTTCGTCACATAAATACCTTCTGTTGGTATCCAAATTGATTCTCCCTTAGAGGCCGAACAACATCATAGATTTAGCAAGACACTTAGAGATAGACTAATGATATTATGAGTCATTTTGTAGTCGGGAGGAGATTCACTAGCTATTTATCACTTGGGCATCGTAGAGAAATGGGTAGCACCTTCATTAAGGATTTGATCTATCCTCACTACTTTAGCTCGCGCCTTTCAACCAGGTGAGAGGACCCCTTTGTAACCTCTATTGGTGAAGGACATGAAGAGATCATTCTTTGAACAATTTTCGGGAACCTTAATAAAATATGATCAATACACCACAATTTAACTCTCATGAGTTGTCACTTCTAAAGAATGATTATATTTTCTAAGCACAGTTCAGAGTTACTAAAGACACTAAAAACCTACTTACTTCGTATATATTTTGGCAATAAAATTTGTTCATTTGTGGATACACAACACAAACAAGGGTACTTCGGGTAGGATTGATGTTTAATTTAAATTTCTGGTGGGGATTAAGCAAGATGAAGTTGATTTCACCAGATATTTTTGAACCTTTACTACAATTGGAAAAATTAAAAACCAAAAGCTTCAGAATAGCCAAAACATTCCTTCAACCAGAAGGTGTGCATCAATGGAGCCCCATATCTGCAAGGTTTCACACAATCTTTGAGAATTCAACATGAAGCCTCAAACTAAAGACTCAATTAAATATTAAAGACCCTTGGTTCATCACACCTAAGATACACTTAAAGAATTGCATACAATCTTTATCAACAAAATGACAGTAAAGTGATTTTAAATTGTTTATCTCATTACAGGATGAAGGCTCTTCTCATAATGAAATTGCAAATGCCACTAAACTATCAAAAGGATGAGATCCTATGTGATTCGGAGGGATTTTAACATAAGATTGCAACAGAACATCAAAACCATTTGAAAACATTCTGAAATAAAAGCAGACACAATTTTCCCAAGATGAATAGAGATCAATTCAAGATCTATTAGATTTATCAAGCGGGAAAGTTTCTTGAATGTCTCGTAGCTTATCAATGGCTATACACTCTGCAACCATCTTGACGTGATCAAATCTAAAACACAAGAGATTAACAGGTTTCTCAGATGGTCTCTCAGGAAGATGGGCTTTCTCAAATTTTCTCATAAGAATTAAACCCTCAACCATTTACAAGAGTATCCTCATTGCATTTATACAATTCACTTGCTCACTCATCCCAAATTTCCCCCAAAAAGAAGAATATTCGAGGAATCCTTTGTTTGTTACCAATTTTTCTCATAAAGTGATATTTAACAAATTTACACCCGAAGCTACCAGGTGGAAAAATCATGAACTGATCACGTTTCTCAAACCCTTAACTAATGACTGGGATGCCATGCCGTAAATTTTTGACATTCCTTCTAATCATTCTTATTTTGTCATGTGAGAAATCCCCTTTTTAATCATTTTCAGATGGCTCTGTATAGCTGGATCTTACAAGAAATCCTTTTCACCCTCAAGAATACACATTGAGAAATGAGTGCCCTCACATGAATGCCTGCATGCATGCCTCTCAGAAATGAGTGTCCACACATAGATTATTCCACATACCTATGCTGCAATTCCTAATCGGCCAAGTGAAAAGAGGACTCAACAGAAACCTCCACATGTTTCCTTGGTGCAACTACAAAGGTGAAGTATAACGGTAAGTTCCTAAATGAGCGCGGGTCTTCCACATGTTCAAGACCCAAGAAAATTTCCTTTTGGCCTTTGAAAAAGTCTTAGTATAAAAAGGATCTAGTGGGAGCCTCTACGTGTCTCTTTGGCACACTTTTGATATGGTGCCCAAAACCAGAGACCCAAAACAAGCGCGGGCTCACCACATGTCTCGGCCTCGACAAAGTTGTTGAAAATGTTTAAGGACCAATAGAAGGCACCACATGTCTAAGGTCCGAGAAAGTTTCTTCGGCTGTTGAAAATTCTAAGTATGGGCAAGATCCAGTGGAAACCTCCATGTGTCCCTTTGGCATTTCTTCAAAGTAAAGAATGGGTGTTCCCAAATAGGCATGGGCCCTCCACATGTCCCAGGCCTTAGAGAGTTTCTTGAAAATATTAAGTATATAGAGGATCCACCGAAAAATCCTACACATGTCTCCTCGCATACTTGTTAAGGTAGGACCCAAAGGCACATCCTCAAATGAGCACTCGACCCTCCATGTGGACAAGCTTTGAGTTGAAGTGGGCCTTAGAGTTTTAAAATGCCTCGGTGACCTACCTCTCTGCATCTAAATTTTGATGTGGGCCCCAGTGGAGTTGTGTGTTATTTCATAACTTTTCTCCCTCATACAAAGAGGCAAAAAACTTCAAAATGTTCCACCGACCCGCCTTCCCGCTTGTAACATGAAAAAATGCCACGTGTCCTTCTTTGGGGTCAAAGTAAGACTTTTTCCTTACCACTTCATATTTGTTGAATAGCCAATCAAAGACTATCGGGGCCACGGGGCCAATTTGGTAATTTTTACAAATGTGACCAAAGTGAAAAATTTCACCAAAAAGACCCGTCGGGCCACATCCAATTAGAAAGGACCACATTTCCACAGATGTTGGGACCAAAATTTGACAGGGAAAACATGACTATGGAAAAATAAAAGAAAGGGGAAAACTTAATTCACTGCCAATTACAAATTATTCCTCATGGATAGAGAAACAAAAATAATATTTGGAGTTAATGTGATCCTCGACCAAAGGAAAGGATGTACCATGGCAACGAAATGAAGGAAAAATATTTCACGCGTTAATACAGGAGACATAGAAAACTTCAAACCATGCGGGTTGAGACGTTTTTGAACGAACAGGGTGAGATTAAATTGAGCACCAACATCAGCTATGACTCGGGATGGGAACTCCCTGTGAGTGCCACTGAATAATAGACTAGACCATGTGCAAAAATCCATTGAGAAATAGATTCAAAGAACAAGTTTGTAAATCCAAAATACAATAACCAATCCCCAAGATGAATTGAGAAACCAACAAAAACTGGTCACCAGGGACAAGGAAAACCAAAATAGAAAAACACAAAAACAAAGAAAAACAAAAGACTATACACTGTACAATGGTGCGTGCCTTGATTCTGAAAAATCAGTCAAGGAAATGTTTCAAGTGCCTGCCATTAATAGGAAACTCAAGAAATTCCCCATCTAAGTCTTTTAGGAAAAAGGTGTGCTCTCTAATCAAGGTCAATAGAATAAGGGCCCATCCATAATGCATCAAACTTTCCATGCTTTCCCTTATCCTCATGTCTTGCTCCCATAAGTAGCACCAGATATCCCACATTGAAATCTCTCGGATTCACCTTTTTATCAAATATATTCTTCAGTTTCTCCCTTAACTTCACATGTTATTGGTGGGACTCTCTTCTCTTCTCATTCAATTCCACAATTTGATTTATATAATCATAATAGGAATTGACCTCCTGGTCCTCTAATTATTGGACAAATTGGTAAGAAGATAATTGCATATGTAGGGGAAGTAGAGCTTGAGTTCCATACACCAATTCAAATGGGATTTTTCCAGTAGCCCTTTTAATAGTGATTCTATCATCCCAAATAACAAATTTCAATTGCTCACCCCACTTTCGTTTGTTTAACTCCAAGGTTCTCCTGATTATCTTCAACAGATTCTTATTACTTGATTCTACTTGTCCATTTCCTTAGGGATTGTAATTGGAAGCATATGCTAAATTGATCCCATATTCATGACACATGGCTACCAAAGGTTTAGCTCAAAAGCTCATAGCATTTTCAACAACTATCTTAGCAGGTACTCCAAACCTGCAGATTATATGATTTAAAATGAAGTCCATGACAATTTGGTGAGTTGCTTTCTTGGTGGGGATTTCCTCCACCCACTTGGTGAAGTAATTAGTAGCCACTAATATCAACTTGTGGCCTACACTTGAAGAATCTGAAATCTCACCAATGAAGTCCATTCCCCACTACTTAAATGGGGCTTCAATTGATACAGGTTGCAAAGGGAGGGAGCCTGAAGCTTTCAATCTTCCTGAAAAATGTTGACAACTCTCACACTTTCTTACCAACAGAGTCAAGTCTTTAAAAAGATTTGGCCACCAGTAACCAGCCCTCAAGATTTTATGAGATGTGACTCTTCCTCCAAAATTCCCTCCACAAACTCCTCCATGGAAATCATTAATTATTTTTGGGGCTTCATCTTTAGTGATACATCTTAAAAGAACTCCCTTACGGTTCTTCCAAGCTAACCCATAATCAATGATGATGTATTTCTGGGAGGTTAACTTAAGTTCTCTTTTTGTATTCTTACTTAAATACTTAGGGCACTATAGATGTTTGAGATAAAAAATAATATCCTTGTACCATTTAGAATTTATCAAATTTTCAAGGATATTCAACCTTTCTTCTTTAACTTCATTTACCTCAATTGTTTGTTGGTTGCTCTCTACCATAATATATTCCATGCCCAAACCTCTAACCAATGTTTTAGTTTTGATATCCATGTCATATTCTTGTAGCTTATTTACCGATTGACATCTTTTTCTTTAAATTTCAATTTCTGATAGGATATCCTTAACTATGGTACGGGGAACATAAGCAATGAATTTAGAACTAAAAATATAGGGCCTGAAGATTTTTGTGGCTTTGACCAAAGAAAAAGCATGTTTCTCTATGATAGTAAACTTCAGTTCTGCCCCTTATAGTGCTTTACTAATGAAAGCAATTGGCCTTTCATCTCATTCATCATCCTTTTGTAACAGACGAGATGCAATGGTATTCTCTCAAGCAGAGGAAAACATTTGGAAAGCCTTTTTATAATCAAGAGTAGCTAAAACAGGGGCATTCTTTAATGATTCCTTAATCCTAGTAAAGGCTTGAATAATCTGCTTCCTCCCATTTGATACTTTGATCCTTCAATAACATATTAGTGATCGGGATAGTCAATTCAGAAATTTTGGAAATAAACCTCCTAATAAAATTTATTTGTTCAAAAAAGGATTGACTTCCCTTTTTGGTTATTGGAATAGGAACTTTGTTGATGGCTTCCACTCTCTTAGGATCAATCATGACTCCTTTTGACATAATGTGTCCAAGAAGCTTTTCCTTTTGAACCCCAAAATGAAATTTCTTAGGGTTCAATGAGATACCATATTCCCTGCATCTTATCAACATTTTTTCTAAATGTTGTAGGTGATCACTTCTCTTCCTAGAGAAAATTGTCACATCATCCTGATACACAACAATGAAGTCATTTATATATCCTGAGAATGCTACATCCATTGCTCTTTGAAAATTAGCTCCAACATTCATCAGGCCAAATGACATCCTTACATACACATAAGTACCCCATGGGGTAGTGAAAGTAGTTTTGATTCTTTCTTGATTGCTTCACAACTACCTGGTTATACCCAGAAAAACCATCCAAAGTAGATAACAATTCTAAACCTGTAACTAACTACAACATGTTATCCATATTTGGTAAGGGATAGTTATCCTTAATTGATGCCTTATTTAAGTTTCTAAATTCCACACACAACCTTATGTCCACATTCTTCTTTCTAACAGGTACCAGGTTTGTTACCCATGAGGAGTACCTTGTAGGCTATATAATCCCTCCATCCCTTAACTTTTTCAATTCTTCTTGAATTTTTGAGGAAAGGAGGGGATTAATTGGTCTTTTCCTTTTCCTAAATGTCCTAGCATTAGCTTCCAAGGGTATTTCATGTTGAAAAGGTCTTCCTTGTATGATTTTAGTTCTTAATATGACCAAGCCAAGTAGTCCTGGTACTTTTTAGCAATTGGACATATGACTGATTTTCTTCTCTATTCAAGTTGTTGCCTAGCCATATTCTCCTAGGTTTATCCTTTGTGCCCAAGTCATATTCTTCAACATCTCTCGAGGATGACATGTGTTTGTTGATAATGCATTTAACATTATCAAAATTTGATTCTAGTGCAACCAACCCTTTGGGAATAGTATTAGTCTTAAAATGAATAATTTCCTTACCAAATAAAGTCTCCTTTCCTTCAGCTGCACAAACAATTGGTTCCTAGTCTACACTTTGATTGGAAAATTATCTTTTATTTTTCAAAAACTTTAGACTGAGCATCATCCTCAAATACTTGGCGGTTTGATATTGTCGTGATGATGGCCTTTTCAATATTTCAATATCATATTCACAATAAGGAGACATTGTATAATTTTTAAAATTTTATCCAAATACTACCAATTTGTCTGCTACAGTATTATAGCTCCTATCATGATGTATTATATTGAAAGAGTCAAACATTTCGATGAAGTCCCAAACTACATGCCTATACTATCTCATTCTTTGATTCTTTGTAGCATACAACTTTCTAACTTGTTTGACTATCAACTCTGAATCTCCTTTAACAACAATTTCTCTAATACCATATTTCCATGCAATCCTTAGACCCAAGAGCAGTGCTTCATACTCAGCAATGTTGTTTTTGCACTCAAAATTGAGTTTAAAATAAAAATTAAGCTCCTCTTGGCCTGGAGATATCAAGACAATACCAACACCATTACCAAATCTAGAACAAGCCCCATCAAACATCAAGGTCCAAGGAGAACCAACCTGCTCAGAGACTTGCACTCATTAATTTTATGCTCCTTACAATCAGCATAGCTCACAAAGTTACCAACATGAAGCTCCCGAGTCAAACATGCAGTTATGCAACAACCTATCCTTAATAATCAAAGTAGTAAAAATGGATCCACATTCAGCTGAGACTCAACCAGAGAAGTTCCCAAATAAACCTCAGGTGGTTCACCTAATTCCTCCAATACTTGTGGTTTTTCTAATTCTGCAATGGCAGGAGGAACCTCTACATTGTTTACATTTTTACCCTGGGTGACCTTTTCTTCCTTAAGCCCCAAATACTCAAACGCCCTCTTCTTATGCTCAAGGATTCTAAGAAATTCAACAATAGGAACAATAATCTTGATCTGACTCAAGATTTGGGCTATGTCATAAGGAACATATTTGGGTAAGGTAGTGTTAGGAGGAAGGTTTACAAATTCATCTAATGTCATGGGATTTTTCACAGTCTGAGCATGGGGAGGAACATAAGTTTTATTTGGGGTGACAAATCCTTTTCTAGATTCATATTTTTAGGGGTTTCCTTAGGGATATTGGTAAGAATTGGAATTTTTGGTTTGGCTTGAGGCCCTACCCCTTTGGCAACCTTACTCCTAGTATTGTATTCCTTTTCTTGGGCAATTGCTACATTCATTAACAATTATCGACCTCTTATGAAGGAATTCCTCCATCAAACTTTTTAATCATTAATGCCCTTTAGTACTCAAAATCATTATTAAGCAACTCAAATCTTGTACCATATCAATTTCAAAAGTATGATTTATCATTTGGAGGAAGAGGTGATACCCAGTGAATGCAATCCCAGAAATCAACAACAGTTCTAGCACTTATCAACTCAGTTGAGGTTGCTCCCTATTGTGAACTTGTAGATAAATCCCTCATGCATGCATCATCATCTATCATCATCATCATCAGATTCTCAACTTATATGTCTTCATCACTTGGGTAATGGGGTAAGAAACATCTAAAGGATTAGTCACCAATCTGTTCTCTCGGAGAAGGGGTTGTCTATTTCCTTATCCCACTTTCCCACAGGCCCTTACCTCTATCATCTGATATATGATCACCTCTACGATGATTTACAAATATTTATTGACCTTTTGGCTTGTGCTAACCTTAGGAACCTTGCCCATTCCACATCTCTACTCTCCAATTTCTAAGATATTTCTTTAACAACTCTAGCCAAAGTTTTTACAACCTCCTCCAAATCAACAAATTTTCTTGACTGAGGCTTTTCTAGATTGATCAATTTGATACCTTCTCTTTTAGGAGGCTTACCAACTTCCTTGATGTTATTTTCAATCTACAAAGCCATGGTGAAGGCCTACCTCAAAGTTCCTGGGTTTTTGTCCCTTAAATAATAGGTAGCCTTTTTGTCAAAAACATCATAATATTTTATCAAACAGGAAACATCACTTGGCCTCTCAGGATTATAGGTAGCCTATTCGGGTATTATTTAGCCAAGTGTTGAAGTCATGGAAATATTCATTAGGATTCTTCTTAATATTATCAAATTTGAACAAATGAAACCTAGGATCTTTCTTATCCCCATATTGCAATCTAAAATCATTTTTCATTTCTTTCCATGAATCTATTGAGTTATCGGCAAAAGAATTATACCAGTCACATGCATCCTCCTCAAAATTATGAATAAACAATTTTATATACACATCCTTAAATTAAATCTCAAATTCTTTCATGATATTGACAAAAAAATTTAAATACTGATCGGGCAAAGTGATAACATTATTCCCTTGAAATTTAGGCAGTCTATTTCTAACATCTTATCACACTACATTTGGATATCTAGTTATACCTCTAAAATATATAGGACCAAAAGTATTCATAATATATGGAGGTCTAGGTGGGGTTGGGCCACATTGCCTTGAAGGGGTGACCTTACAAGAGAAACAAAATGATGAGGGACAAGGGGTCTTTGGAACACATGAGTATAATTTTCAAAATGAATGTCCTCTAAAGACTCGTTTCGTGGAAAACCCTATCAACTTTGGAATATATCGAGACAGACTGAGAAGCACACTTATTAGGCACAAAATTAAGGACCATCTCCGGTTGGAGAATTTAGATCTACATGAAAATTACTTGATTCAGAATAAATTGAAGAAGAATGGTAATCCTACACCGCAGTTGATCACTTTCCACAATGGATAACTCTTTTCTTCATTCCCGATCTCCAACTATTTTCCAGACTCTTTTTCTTTTTTAATTTGCATTTCCTAGTTCTAGAGACAACTTTCGGTAGGGTCTTTAGTGAAGAAATATCTTCTTCCTTCAAGATTTACAAAGATTAGTGACACACTTAATAAAGGTTAAGGCATTGGTATTTATCCAAATTTAAATCAACACGGAGTGGCCACTAAGGATTTTCACCTTAGTTGTGAAATGCACTATAAATGATTTGTCAAATATCTATCAACACATAATTCTGCAAAGCTTAGTAGATCTGACCTTCCTTTACCAAAGATTTATTAATGATGATATAAATTTAGTGCAATAACCAATAGAAACTTGAAATATTACACACAAAACTTGTAACTTGCACAAATCTTATAGATCTCAACAAAGGATGACATTTAAACAACATATTTGCACTTAGATCATGTAAGAAACATTACCAGGGCCAAATATAAGAATGCCTTTGAAGATCCCCACGATAATGGTGCCATTCAGGTGTTGGTATCCAAATTGATTCTCCCTTGGAAGCCGAGCAGCATCACAGATTTAACAAGACACTTAGAGACAGACATATCATATTATGAGTCATTTTGTAGTTGGGGAGGAGATTCAGCTAGCTCTTTATCACTTGGGCATCAAAGAAATGGATAGCACCTTCATTAAGGATTTGATCTATCCTCATTGCTTTAGGTCGTGCCTTTCAACCAAGGTGAGAGGACCCATTTTGTAACCTTTTTCGGTGAAGGACATGAAGAGATCCTTCTTTACACAATTTTTAGGGGAACCTTGAGAAAATATGATCAATACGCCATAATTTTACTCTCACAAGTTGTCACTTCTAAAGAATGGTGATGTTTTTTAAGCATGGTTCAAAGTTACTAAAGACACTAAAACTTGCTTACTTTTTTATATTTTAGTAGTAGAATTTGTTCATTTGTGGATACACAAAGCACAAAAAGGGGTACTTCAAGTAGGATTGATGGTTATTTGAAATTTATGGTGGGGATTAAGCAAGATGAAATTGATTTCACTAGATCTTTGAGAACCTTTACAACAATTGGATAACTTAACAATAGAAAATGCTTCAAAATAGCCAAAATATTCCTTCAACAAGAAGGTGTGCATCAATGGAGCTCCATAACTACACGATTTCACACAATATTTCAGAATTCAACATGAATCCTCGAACTAAAGACTCAACTAAACATTGAAGACCCTTGGTTCATCATACCTAAGATATAATCAAATGCTTACAGATAATATTTATGAACAAAATGACAGTAAAGTGATTTTAAATTTTTTATCTCATTACAGGATGAAGGCTCTTCTCATAACAAAATTGAAAATGCCACTAAAACATCGTAGGGATGAGATCCTGTGTGATTCAAAGGGATTTCAGCTTAAGATTACAACAGGAACATCAAAACCATTTGAAAACATTCTAAAATAAAAGTAGATAGAATTTGGTCCAAGATCAACACAATTAATTCAAGATCTATTAGATTTATCGGTAGGAGAAAGTTTCTTGAACATTCTTAGAGCTTGTCAATAGTTGTACACTCATTGCAACCTACTTGATGCGATCAAATCTAAAACATAAGATATTAACAGGTTTCTCGTATGGTCTCTCAGAACATAGGATTTCTCAAATTTTCGTAAGAATTAAACACTCGACCATTTTGCAAGAGTATCCTCATTGCATTTATAGAATTAACTCACTCACTCATCCCAAATTTTCCCACCAAAAAGAAGAATATATTTGGAATCCTTTTCTTGTTACCAATTTGTCTCAGAAAGTGATGTTTAACAAATTTACACCCAAATCTACAGGTGGACAAATCATTAACTCGATCACATTTCTCAGACCCTCAAATAATGAATGGGATTCCATGCCATAAATTTTTGATAGTCCTTCTAATCATTCTTATTCTGTCATGCGAGAAATCCCCTTTTAATCATTTTCAGGTGGCTTTGTATAGTTGGATCTGACAAGCAATCCTTTTCACCCTCAAGAATACACCTTGAGAAATGAGTTCCCCATGGATGCCTCGCATTCGTGCCTCTTAGAAATGAGTTTCCACACATGGATTATTCCACATACCTGCGCTGACGAGTCCGAGTTGGCCAAGTGAAAAGAGGAGTCGACGGAAATCTCCACGTGTTTCCTTGGCACAACTTTAAAGGTGAATTATAGAGGCAAGTTCCCTAACGAGTGCGGGCCTTCCACATGTTCAAGACCCAAGAAAATTGTCTTTTGGCCTTTGAAAGAGTCTTAGTATAAAATGGAGCTAGTGGAAGCCTCCACATGTCTTTTTGGTGGACTTTTTATATGGTGTCCAAATTCGAGACCCCAAACAAGCGCTGGGCTCATCACATGTCTCATTCCGGAAAAGTTGTTGAAAATTTTCAAGGACTGTCAACACCAATCCAAAGCACTATGATAATTCTTCACCAAGAACTCCTCATGCTATGATTATTAACTAATGCACAACTCTTAGTTTGGTGGATATAATCTGGAAACACAACAACAAACATAACACAAGAATACCATAGATTATGATAAGAAGGAATAATGATAAATCTGAAATATCAGTGTAAATTATAATATCAACATGAAATTGTTACAATCTCACCCATGAGGTTCTTCAAGTGTTATTAACTTCACTTTCCTTCAAACAATAACTATGGGAGAAACTTCACAATTACACCTCTTAATGGCTTCTTTAACACACCTTCAAAATGATGGCTTCCTTTACACACTTACTCATACAATATTTCTCACTACTTCTCTCTATGATAAATGAGGTGGGGTGGTCTCTTTATTTATAGGAATTCAAGATTATCCACCTTATCTATAAGATAGGATAGGAAATATCTTCCACCAATCATATTGCATGCCTAAGCTCTTGCCTTTACATGTAGGCTTATCTTCTAAGATAAGATAAACCTTATCATCTCACATGGGTTCCACCTTTTTAGACTTTTATACAAATAAAATACACAAAATATTTATGATATCACTATTTGTCCTTATTACAAATATAAAATTTCTAATTCCTAATCATGTAGACCCTACTTCTCTACTTATCCCAACTTTGACATTTTAACATTCTTGGACCACTTACGACAAATATTTACTTTTTACAACATTCCTATTGTACTTTGACTGTTACCTTACTCTACATTATTAGTGGCACCGTATTGACGGTGTCGTTATCTTCTATTGATGCCACTACTAATTATACTTAACAACATCCTATTCCTAATACATACATTAATAAAATAGAAATTACGGAGGAAAATTTTAATGTCGACATTTTCCCCCTTCCTAACTTCTACTCCGTCCTCGGAGTAGACTCTTATGGACATTCTAAAGCTGGTGCTTGGAAAATATTTAACTTGTCATGGTTGACCCATTTTGTAATGGGAGTACCATCCAATTCCTCCAGTCGATATGTACCATTTTCATGCACAATTGCTATTTTGTAGGGCCCCATCCACTTTGGAAGAAATTTTCTCTGTTTCTTTTTTTTATATCTGAATCATATACTAGAACCAAGTCATTCACATGAAATGGAGACCAACGGATCTTTTGATCAAAGTATTCCTTCTCGCTTCATTTTCTTCTTATAGCTTGTATCCTTCACTATTTCCCTCATTTCCTCTAGCTAAAAATGAAGATGTACCAAACTTTATTTTACTTGAATCCCTTTCATCCATCCTTTCATTTTTCATAACTCTCACAAAGGGGGAATATCAAAGTCAATAGGAAGAACTGGATCAATGCCATAAGCCAACTGAAATGGGAGTATCCTGTTGCTGACTTTGATGTTGCCCTATATGCCCACAATGTTGCATGAATTCTTTTATCCCACTTATGTACCTGCAAGGCTGCATCTTTTGCTAGAATTTGACACAACACAAAATTTGTTCGTTCCACCTATCCATTTGTGCTTGGCTTGTATGTTGTTTCCTTCCTGTGCTTAATAGAAAACTTGTTGACTAGGGCTTCTACCACCTCATTAATGAAGTGGCTTCCTTGATCTGTTACAATTTCTAATGGGCAACCAAATTTGGTGACAATGCGTTCATATATGAACCTTGCCACTTCATCCATGGAAGTGTTTTCAATGGCCTAGCTTCAACCCACTTGGTTAAATAATCTGTGGCAACTACAATATACTTATTTTGGCATGGGGTAGTTGGAAGTGGACCTACAATGTCTATTCCCCACTTTTCAAAGGGACCAAAAGGAAGAATAGGGCATAATGGAGCTAATGAAGTCTTACGGTTACCATGTGTTTGACATATATCACATGTCTTACAATAATTATAACAATATCTAAAAAGAGTGGGCGGTGATAACTGCATCCAAGATCCTTCTTCTGTAAGTTGTCCAGAGAAGCGTCCTCCACATGTACCATTATGGAATTATTCTATCAGCTCCTTCCCTTGATCACATCCAACTACCCTCTTATACATCAATCGTGTCCTATTCGAAATAATACTACATGTAGAATAAAATATGGATGACTGGCTTGAGTAATCTTCCTCTTAGTCTTTGCATTGGCACCATCAGGAAACTTGAATTCATTTAGATAATTCCAAATATCTATGTATTCACTAGGGATTGTGTCAAGAGATAACAATGCTACATATGTGAAATCATCATCATCACAAGGCAAACCTAAACCATCATAGGCTTGAGAGAGTGCATCTGCATTGACATGCTTCTTTCCTGGCCTATCTATAATATCAAATTCAAATTCTTGTAGCAAAATTATCCATCTTGCTATCCTCCCTGATGGGTTAGGTTTATTGACAATATATTTTAGAGCCTGATGATCTATTACAACTATAAATTTCTGCCCTAGCAAGTAATTTCTAAACTTCTTTACAGCAAAAATGATAGCTAGAGCCTCTTTTTCAGTTACAATATAATTTACCTCAGCACTGCTCATTTGTCTGCTCCCAAAGTAAATTAGATGATCATTCCCATTTTCATCCTTTTGGCTCAGAGTACTTCCTAGTGCTGCATCTGAGGCATCAGTATACACAATGAATGGCTTTCTCCAATCTAGATTCTTTAAAATAGGTGAAGACACCAGGGCTTCCTTCAATTGTTCAAAAGCTTCATGCGCCTTATTTCCTGGTTCATAAGTAACATCCTTCTTCAAGAATTGGGTTAGTGGCTATGCAATCTTTGAGAAATTCTTAATGAACCTTCTATAGTAACCCACATGGCCTAAAAATGATCTCAACTTATTTCTATTCATAGGAAATGGTAACTCTTTGATTTTTGAAACTTTATCAGGATCAGTACCAATACCATCTCTAAATACAACATGCCCTAACAAAACACCTTTAGAACATCCAAAGACACACTTTGTAGGGTTTAGTGAGGCTTTTGCTTCATCTAACCTTTGAAATGTTGTCTCCATCTGGTGCAGGTGGTCCATCTTGCTCCCATAGATGCAAAAATCATCCAGAAATACTCTGATGAAGTTCCCAATGTAGGGTTCAAACACCTTATTCATCAAGCGTTGGAATGTTGCTGGAGCATTACACAACCCAAAAGGCATAACTCTATAAGCAAAAGTTCCCCAAGGAGTGGTGAACGTGGTCTTCAGCTGATCTTTCTCTACTATACGAACTTGGTTGTATCCACTATATCCATCAACAAAACTATAGCACTCCTGGCCAGCTACTTTGTCCAAAATCTGATCTAAGAATGGAAGAGGGTAATGATCCTTCTTTGTTGCCTTATTGAGCTTCCTATAATCAACACAAATGCGTAGCTTCCCATTCTTTTTTATTGAGATCACAATGGGAGAAACCCATTCTGAATTCTCCACAACAAATATAAATCTTGCATCAAGCAACTTATCTATTTCTTCTTTTACAGTCTTGGAAAAATTAGGATTCATTCTATATGGCATTTGCTTTATGGGCTTAGCACCATCTACCAACTCAATAGAATGTTCTACCCAACTTACTTGACAGAGTTCCTTGTAATAAAAAGTGAATATGTGTATGTACCTTCGAAAGAGCTAGAGGTAGGATTCCTTCTCACTCTCCATCACAGCATCACCAATCTTTATTTGTTGGAGACGATCATCAATTTCTTCTTCAGATAATTTTATGGGATCATGAGTCGGTGTGACTGGAAGGATATCCATGACCGAAACATCAACCTCACTTTCTTCATCTTCAGTGTCCACTTCACTAGTACTCGAGTAATCAGAGGATGTCCAATCATCAGTTTCATCACTTGAATCCACAGGTTCTGCCTTATGATGCCAAGGGATCACATTTATCTTCACCCTCTCTCTACCACGTCCAAGTGTCATGAAGCCTTCATTCCAGTAGTTTCTTGCATGAACTCTCCTTAGCCATGGTCTTCCCAACAACATTGGGTACGCAACAATACCATTTTTCATCACCTGAAAGTCTACCACACATACAACACCCATAACAGATATTGCCACATTTGAAACTACACCTTCTAGTTTAGTTTTTCCTTTATTTAATGACCTTAACATAAGTGTTGAGGGGTGATCAATTTTTAAACCCAACATATTCATTACAGACTCGGTCATTACATTAACTGCAGCACCTCCATCAACTAAGACATCATGAATTGAAATACCATTACATAATACCTCAACTTGTGGAGTGTAGGGATCTGCCTCTACCTCCAAAATAGGGACCTCAACCTCCTTCCTTCATTGAGCATTGAGTCCACTTCGTAGCTCCCGCCTCTTCTCAGAAGACATAGCCAAGAGTTGACCATATGTAATATTTGCAGGCCTTTTGGATAGATCGTCTAAGATGGAGTATGGTCCTTGTCCCTGTGAAATCATAAAATCCTGCACACCCAACTTTCTTCTCCTATGTTTCTTACTAGTTTCTCCTTTCATATTCTTAGGATCATTTCCATCTTGATTATCTTTTTCTTTCTTTCTTTTTGTTACAAACACATCTACTTCATTATTTATGCTCTTATCTACTACATCAAAAGAATTCACAAGTGCTTTCCCTTTATCATTATCTCTTGTACCAGATGTAGAAGCTCTATCTGGAAAATTATACTTATAATGACCCTTTTTATAACAACCATAACATACAACTTCATAAATATTTCTTTTTGGACCTCTATCTCCTCCCTGAGAACTAAATTCTTTTCCTTAAAGAAGATTAATAGTTAACTGACCCATCTTCCTGAGTAGATCTTCATACTTAGTAGATGTACTAGGAGAAAGATTTGTGCTCATTGAGAGTGGTTATGGATTCTGGACCAAAGGTGTTGGTGTAGGCTCTACTTTAGCAACAATTTCTTTGGGCTCCTCTTCCATGCTTTCTTCTTGCCTTCTTGCAATCTCCTTTGCTTGTTCAATGGTAGCTAGGCGGTCATACTTCACTCGTTGTCTAATCTCTGGCTTCATCCCAAGAATGAAGTTCTTACGAGAGGAGATTATCCACGCCATTCATTAACCCATCCACTAATCCTTCCTTCCGGATCTAGGCATCGAGCTTCCTCCTTAGCTCTAGAACACGAGAATGATAATCCCTTGTCTTCTCCTTCTCTCCTTGGGCTAGCTTTGTGATATCGATCATGAGATCTCGCATATTTCTGTTGTTCACCAAATTCTTCAAGAAAACTTTCGAGTTAATAAATCCCATGAGTTTTTCACATTATTACCTAGTGTTTCAAACCACCTAAGGGTTGAACCATCCAAAAAGACCTAGGAAAAATTCAAGTGCATTGTTCCCTTCGTATAAGGCCATTAGAAATACAAGATCGTTTAAACTCTTGAATGAAAGAGGAAGCATATTCATTAGATTGGGCTGAAAAAATAGGAATCTTCCCCATTTCCAAAAGTAACCACAATGAAATACCAACCCACAAGTACAATCAACAAGATTTATATGCATAAATAATTGGAATCACTATAATAGAAAATAGAAATGACCACGGTAAACTATGGTAAACTTGACTTATGCATAAAAACCGACTTTACTATGGTAAACATTATTTACGGTAAAAGTGAAGTTATTGCGGTAAATACTATTCACGGTAAAAAGTGACTTTACTGCGGTAAATACTATTCACGGCAAAAAGTGACTTTACCATGGTAATTACTATGCACAGATAAAAACAACGTTACCCTCTAAATGTTTTCGACTAAGTGGGAATATTTCTCCGAGAAAATCCAGTGATGAGGAATGGTCCCGAACGGAACCAAAATGTCAACACCAATCGGCACTATGATAATTCTTCACCGGAACTCCTCGTGCTTTGTGATTATTAACTAATGCACAACTCTTAGTTTGGTGGATGTAATCTGGAAACACAACAACAAACATAACACAAGAATACCATAGACTATGATAAGAAGGAATAATGATAAATCTGAAATATTAGTGTAAATTATAATATCAACATGAAATTGTTACAATCTCACCCATGAGGTTCTTCAAGTGTTATTAACTTCACTTGCCTTCAAACAATAACTATGGGAAAAACTTCACAATTACACCTCTTAATGGATTCTTTAACACACCTTCAAAATGATGGCTTCCTTTACACACTTACTCATACAATATTTCTCACTACTTCTCTCTATGCTAAATGAGGGGGGGTGGCCTCTTTATTTATAGCAATTCAAGCTTATCCACCTTATCTCTAAGATAGGATAGGAAATCTCTTCCGGCAAATCATATTCCATGCCTAAACTCTTGCCTTTACATGTAGGCTTATCTTCTAAGATAAGATAAACTTTATCATCTCACATGGGTTCCACCTTTTAGACTTTTCCACAAATAAAATACACAAAATATTTATGACATCACTCTTTGTCCTTATTACAAATATAATATTTCTAATTCCTAATCATGTAGACCCTACTTGTCTACTTATCCCAACTTTGACATTTTAACATTACAGGGACTAGTTACGACAAATATTTACTTTTTACAACATTCCTATTGTACTTTGACTGTTACCGTACTCTACATTATTGGCAGCACCGTATCTTGACGGCATTGTTATCTTCTATTGGATGCCACTACTAATTATACTTAACAACATCCTATTCCTAATACATACATTAATAAAATAGAAATTACAGAGGAAAATTTTAATGTCGACAGGACAAATGCCGGAAGGTGCCACGTGCCTAAGGTCCGAGAAAGTTTCTTCGACCACTCAAAAGGCTAATTATGGGTAGGTTCCATTAGAAACCTCCACGTGTCCCTTTGGTGCTTCTTCAAAAGTAAAGTACAGGGGTAGGTCCCCAAAGGTGTGGGCCCTCCACATGTCGTAGGCCTTAGAAAGTTACTTGAAAATTTTAAGTATAGAGAGGAGCTAGCGGAAGCCTCCATTTGTATCCTTGGCGCAACTGCTAAGGTAGGACCTAGAGTTGGATCCTCAAATGAGCGGTGGCCCTCCAAGTGGAAAATCTTCAAGTTGAAGCGGGCCTTCGAGTTTCAAAATTCCCCGAGCGACCCACTTCTCTGCTTCTAACATTTGATGTGGGCCCCAACGGTTACTGAGTTATTTCATAACTTTTCTCCCTCGTATAAAGATGTAAAAAACTTTAAAATGTTCCACCAACCCACCTTCCCACTTGTAACATGAAAAAATACCACATGTCATTTAGGGTCAAAGTAAGACTCTTTCCACTGCTTGCTTCATATTTGTTGAATAGCCAATCGAGAGACTATCGGGGTCGTGGGGCCAATTTGGTAATTTATACAAATGTGACCAAATGACAAATTTCACCAAAAAGACCCATCGAGCCGTATCCAATTAGAAAGGACCATGTTTCCATAGAATTTGGGACCAAAATTAGATAGGAAAAACATGAATGTGGAAAAATAGAAGGAAGGGGAAAACTAAATTCACGCACAAATTACAAATTATTCCTCATGGATAGAGAAATGGAAAACAATATATGAACTTAATGTGATCCTCGACCAAAGGAAAGGACTGACCATGGAAACCAAATGAAGGAAAAATCTTTCACGAATCAATACGGGAGACAGAGAAAATGTTCCAACCATGTGGGATGAGATCTTTTTGACCGAACAGGGTGATATTACATTGAGCACCAACACCTTCTAACACCATACCATCCAATATTTAGATTAAGACCATTCATGCTCAAAGCATGCTTTTATCAATTTTCTATCATTGGATATATAATATGTGTGCACCAACACATGTTGATATAATATGTCCAGAACCACACAAACCATATTTTCTTGCACCATAGCAATTAATCTTCCATACAATCCAAGATGTTAACCAATCGATGCAACAGTTGAAACAATTTTCTTCACAAGGTAAAGGTACCTGAAAAATATGGTAAAGACATCAGGCTCACCTTCACAGTGTCCAAACAAAAGCTTCCTACTAGAAAACCATTAAATTCCCATATAAATAACTAATTCTAAAGCCAAAGGAATGAATTCAGTACCTGAAATATATGGTAAAGACATCGAGCTCACCTTCACAGTGTCCAAACAAAAGCTTCCTACTAGAAAACCATTAAATTCCCATATAAATAACTAACTCTAAAGCCAAAGGAATGAATTCAATGCATGTGTAGCACCATATTCAGTGATTTTGCATAAATATTTGAACACACTTTTAAAAATGTGTCTACTACTTGGAAACACAATTATAGTAATAACACAAATGACTCACAAAGAAGACACTACAACTGAGAACGCCCACCCTCCATTAGAGTTGGACAACATGCTATATTATAGCAATAAACTGGAGTGTATTATATAAATATTTACAATGATGAACCCCAAGGATAAATAAAAGAGGGCGAAAGGGAATCTATACCGTGGGCTACAAAATCAAAAACAAGACCATGCTTGTGTTAGTTTTCCCTTGGCCAATACATAATATTCAAAACTCAAAACTCTGAAAGAGTACTGAACTAAAAAAGAGGGTCCCATATAATATATATATATATATATATATATATATATATATATAATATTGGGGCCCTCTTTTTTTCAAGATATATATATATATATATAGATATATATATATAAAGAACCACTTTCAAATCAAAACATAGAACTCTGAAACAACAAACCAACTTAAAAGAAAAAAGATGAAAAAAAAAAAAATAGGGCACCCAAAAATTTATTAAAACATTGCTTCAAGAAAATTTAATTGGCTTCCATATAATAGCAATGGAAAATTGTATCAAATTGGGATGAAATGAAAATAGAATAAACACTTACAGGGAATGCACATTATGCACATTCTGTCCCAAAGATCCATAAGGTCCCTTCCAAAGACATATTTAGAACCTTTCTCTCAGCCATTGATAGAGAGAAAATGTCCAAAGCCATTTCCATGGATGACGTCGTGCAAGAGATCCTCCTTGAATTTGAAAATAACAATATAGTACAACAAGCCGAGGTAATCTTGTATATACAAAATTCCACTTCCTTTCCAATATTAAACCCAAAAACTTGATAGATTACAAAAGTGCACTTGAGCTTACTTCTTACAGTCTACATTGCTTGATAGCTACATCATTGCATAGAAGTTGCCCACAAAAGTGAACTATCTTAATCATGCCCGCAACTACAGAAAACACCTATTTTTATTCCTCAAAGAAATGGAAAATATACAAAAATAGAAGTGATTATTGGAATACCTAGTGATTTATTACTTACTTTTAGATAAAATCACGTATCAAATAACTATATTACGAGTTTTAGATATTTCTGTAGGTTCGAGGAGAGGAGGATGTTTGCACTAACCTATAAAATCTAAAATTGCATCATTTTTAGATGGTATCATCAAGCACCATTTTAATTAATATCTGAACCTTTCATTGTAGCACATACCAAAAATATTTAAAAAATGGTATAGGGTTACAAATGAATCGATAAATCATAAAAATGAAAGTTAACAAAGATTTCAAAGAAGGAATAAAAATGATTTTAAAACTACAACTTGTTTATTTTTTTATAAAATCTTCAAAAATAATGTAATCACTATCTTCCAATTTGTATGTTAAAAAATAATGTAAACTCGAACATGGAGTTTGTAGATTGAAGGGATGCTCTTAGCATATGGCTAACGACCTAACAACCTAAGACATATTTTATTTTCTCTTTGATGCTTTCTTAAGAAAAAAAAAAGCCTTTGGCTAAATACCTAAGACCTCACCTGAACCTTACCAAACACCGCCATCTGATTACTTGCTACATTTGCAGTAGGTACTATCATTGGTACTTCCAAGAAGCCATTAAAAATATCTTCATAGTTTTGTATTCATCCATTTTTCTCAGTCCTAACTAGTTACCTTAAATCAGAGCCTCCACTCATTTCAAGCATTCATATTCTTCAAAAATGGGATAACTGTCCTCTCTATGTGCACAAGCATGTTCCCTAACCAATCACAGTTATGTCACAAGTTCATATTCAATCTCTAACTCCCTTATTCACATATTATTCAAACTGTACCAAGAAGAGTTCACACCTTACCTTCCTAAGGCCATCTCAGTCTTATCTGGACTATGAAAATCCATGCCATCAAAATAGAGTATGAATATAATGCAAATTCTGAGATAATTATGTGCAAATAAGCACCTACAGTTTCATCATTGAATCCACCATATAAGATAAGTTAGAAACATATAGACTCTTGCTATAACAAAGAAATAAAAGATATACACACATCAAATCAGAGATCTACTTCCATTTTGAACTGTGAAATAGTTTTGAGAGTCATCCCCCACACACAAAAACAGAGTATCCTCTACAAATATTCATATATCATTACAAAATTCCTTCTTCCATGATTAGTCTACAGAAATCTCAAATTATCCATCTTACCAACCCAAGCCATGATCTACAAGATCCAAGAAAACACATCCACACAACTGCATCAGATTTGATTGGCATTTTAATAATAAATTTTTGGGCTTCCTCAAGATAACCAACATGTCTAGGAAGGTCAACCATATATACATAATGATCCATTGTGGCCATGATGCAATATGTATCACTATGCTATTGAAGTATTTACAACCCTCATCCACTAGGCCTACATGGTTTCAAACAAATAAAACACAAAGGAATCTTGCATGCTTGGGGCAGGTTCTAGAGTACTTCATCGATTCAAAGAATTCGAGGGAATCTTCACCATAGCCATGCATTCCATATCCTGTAATCATTGTAGTCCGTGAGACCACATTGCATTGAGGCATTGTGTCAAACAATTTGTGTGCCTTCTATATGATTCTACATTTGGCATACATGTTTATTAGTGCATTCCCAACTACATCATGTGACAAAAATCCACATTTAATTATGCACCGATGGAACTCCATGCCTTGTTTCAAAGTTCCCATTTTGGCACAAACTGGAAGAATGGTGGAAAAGGTTGTAGAGTTGAGCTTTACACCTCCCATTTGCATTTTCTTAAAACTATCAAAGGGCTTTTTCAGCAAGCTCATTTTGTGCATATTTTTCCACCACTACATTCTCGTAAGACCACATCTTGTTGAGGAATTTCTTTAAAAATAATTAATGCTTTGTCAAGAACCTTGTTTTTGTTGGTGTGTATTATTTTCCACATCATTAGGTGATTCATCTTACTTAGGTGAGATCGTAGGTCCACGTGTCATTTAGGGGTCATTATGAGATTCTCTTACACGTCAGTGCGTCAGTGCATCGATTCACATCATATGCATCATTGGGAGTTACACTTCTATTCTGGGAATGTAACTCCCCCAATCTACTCGAGTTGTCATGATTGCAGCCTTGGGGGTTATGAAGCACCTCCTATATGTATGCCCCATTTTATCTATGAGATAGAGGAGAGTTTTGTGGCTTATCGAGGTTCTACCTATTTTTCGACTCTTTGCATGCACATTCGGTTCATGCTCGCTCCTCTCAAGATCTCTTCACACCGCCATTCGCATGTCCGTTGATGTGCACGTCATCCCTCGTGATCCTTGCTTGCGGGTTTTAAACCCTCTTACATGGTATCAGAGTGGATCTTGTGGATCCATGCACTCTTTAGCGTTGCTCATGTGTTTTTTAGCTTCCGGCGTGATTTACAGTTCTTGTTGCGTGTGTCGTAATGGATATTTCGATTGTGCTCTTCTTGCATTGATTTGGGCATCATACCTCTTGCACAGGTTTGATCGCAGTTTGTTTGATCATGTTTGAGTTTCTGGTGTTTTCGGACTTTGGTGTCTTCTTGGCTCGTCAACCTTACTTGTAGAGGCTTTTATTTGCATGCTCTACATTGGGTTATGTTATGGAATCTTCGACAGTTCATTTTTTCAAGCTCCTCGAGCCTTGTCTGTAACTCAGTGCTTGGTTTTGGCCTTTGCTCGTCCTTACTCCATCCTTGTGCATCAAGTTTACCATCGACTATCTACTCTAAACTTCCATTGGCTACACCTTGCCTTTCCACGTATAACTTCCTGGTTAGAGCTCTGCCTCACCTTGGTCTTGGCATCGCATATTGGGTTTTTCGAGAGACTTGCTTGTTCTTGGATTTTATTGGTCTACCAGCTCATTACTTGCTCTGTGTGTTGTGTTTGACTCTACCTATGCATGGAAGTTTTTACTCACCATGCTACATTTGTTTAGTGATGCTACTTTACATGGCATTGTTCATTGTATGGTATTGCCATTCATGGTGGTTCGGAACACAATCTGTGGCATCTTGCTCGCTTTTAGATGATGTTTCGAGCTCTCCTCGTGTTTCTCCTACACTTTGGACGTTCTTTTTTGCATAGGAAAATGGTTGTTTCCTTGACTGCGTTCAACATTAAAACCTGCAACGTCTCTCCTCTGGCGTTATATTTTTGGTCTTCTCACTAGGATTTCACCTACCTCTCTCTATGTGAAATCTCTGTTTTGACCATCCACGTGGCCCTACAGTAGACCTGTGCATTTTCTTTGTGGACTCCACCAGCGGTTTCAACCTCTCCTGCAACGTCTCTCAACCGACCTTGCAACTCACACCCGCCTCTTCTCGTGTCCAGGTTCCTCTCCGTAGTTCATTCCATGCTACACGCCTATGTTTGGCTCTAGTTGTCTATCATTCTAACCATTTTTGTGCCTAGCTAGGTCGGGACTGTGCACAACCGTTTTATCTCCGGACCTCAAACGTGGACGAATTGTTAGAAACATGCCTTCATTCATTTTCTGGTTGCACTTGGAAGGATGGTCTCCTAACCTTAAATGACGTTGATTCTCCATCTACCATCTCCGGACATCTCTCGTAGTTTTCACATTACCAAGGAATGTTCCTATAATCTCGACACATGGCTTGGACTACGGATCGGTCAACATGGACCCCCATTCCTACTCTCTTTTAGAATTGTTTGTAGGTTAAAACAATCCCTTTTAATGTTTTAAGGTTAAAAACATTCACTTGGCATTGTAATAATTTTTGGGCTTCATTTTGCTTGTTAAGTATGCCCTTCCTACGTGTGTCAAAGATTGAGGGCAAGGTCTGGGGTTAGCAGGAGGCTAATCCCCCCTCGTAAGCAAAACAAACCCTGCCTAAAATTTGATGTCGTTTCCAACAAGCAGTCACACGATACCCTTTGCACTCATTTTTAGCACTTTTTAAATCTGTTTGCAGGGCCTATTGGCTTTTTCCATCAATTGCGAGAATCGTAATAATGCCATAACTTTTGACTCGCTGCTCATTTTTGAGTGCTTCCTTGGTCAAAGTTACATGATTTCTCACACTTTACATGATGGCATTGTCGATTTTTAAATGTACTACTTTATAAAGTGCCGCATTCTAGGGGGTTGACTAGTCTGTTAGGTTTTCACATGCAAATGCATTATTAGCCAAGTCCGACATTCTACTTTTGTGCACCTTGCACTTTTGATTCCACATCACGGAGATTATTATTTCTAGACTTGAGCATCATAGGATCACCTTACAGTCTCCACCACTTCTCACTTTGGGAGAGGGAGCTATTCAGCTTGGCATGCTTCCATGGAACGTTACTTCACCCACGTGGGTCTTTTACCCTTCTTGCTTGGGCCAATTCTTACACCCACTCGATCATCGTCATCTCGGGACTTCATTG
This sequence comes from Taxus wallichiana var. yunnanensis, assembly GCA_018340775.1. Classification (NCBI taxonomy): domain Eukaryota; kingdom Viridiplantae; phylum Streptophyta; class Pinopsida; order Cupressales; family Taxaceae; genus Taxus; species Taxus wallichiana. The sequence continues at coordinate 195,318,489 of CM031240.1, read as the reverse complement.
AAACTTGTGACCATGTCTCTGGTCACATGATGATGCATGTCTCTTGATCTCTCTAGTTTCACATGGAAGACTCGAGATCCACCTATCCTGTCAGAGCATTCTTCACTCCCTCTATGGAGACCATTCACATACTACCGCCATTTTTACTTTGCTGATTTAGTTATCTCCTCTATTTATTTTTGTGATGATAGTTCCACTTACACAGATCACTTGGTTCTACTTCGATGACGAGGATTATGCATCCAGCTTCGATGTCGAGAGTACTATTGGTGATGAATCGCAGCACCCCTGGGACTCTGCAACACGATGGGTTGAGACTCTCAGTGCGATTGCATAACATGGAGCTTTTCCCAAGTGTGGGACCTTGCGAAATCGGAAAAGCTCTCTAGATGAATGCCGGTTCCTATTCCTCTGTTCAGATGCACAAATAAAATGCAGAGGGTTTACTAAAAACCTAATCTAACTTGCCAAGGAGACAGGGTAGAAAATGCATAAAAATAAAACCTAAACTACAAAGGTGATGCACCGAGGAATGTTAGACACTCGTTTTGCAAATTTAACATAGACCACATAGATGCAATATAAACACCATGCACAGGTAACCAAACTGCAATAAGAGATAAAAATGACAGCAATGAATACATGAGAGGGTTGAGAATCAATCACAAACATATATATTATTGCTCAAGAGTCGATACAGTACATTGCAGTGGCCAAGAGGCAAAAGAACTGGCATTACAACCCATATGGGAGGTTTGAAAGCTCCACAAATTCTCTTGCAAGCAAGGGAAGAAGGGAGGATGCAAAACAAAATTGTCCAACCTTTTACAAAGAGCCTCTCCTTTCAATTTATATGAGGAAAAATGAGGGAGAAGAGAATGATTCGAATTCTGCCCCAACCACCTCCAAGACTGCACCTAACTCATCTCATCATGGCGGTAGGTGAGATCCCCAACAAACTCAAAATATGGCGGACTGTATTTTTGCATTTTTAAGAACTTGTTCCCACCCAATTAAAGATATCCAGTTGTAGTTGGGTAGAGGATGCCTAGAGCTTTCCGAAAAGTCCAACCTTGTGTGAATCTGAGCTCCCTGTAAAAGTTATGGCGATCTGAATATTTCCCGCGTCAGGGTCTTCTGCCTGTCGGGTTCGGGGTTCTCCTCTGCATTTGCATCGGGTTTGGAGGATGCCTCGACATGTGTTTGATGCTTGTGTTTTCCCGAAACCCACTTCCGCCAGTATTTCCAAGATTTCCTTTGTTTCGGGGCGAAGAAAAGGACCTGCATGTGCATCGGGTTTGGAGGATGGCTCGACATGTTTCCGCCCCATGCTTCCCCGACTTGTTTTCCCGACTCCAAGACCCGATTGGCCTAGGCAAGTGTTTCAGGTTTGTGGAACTCTCAAGCATCGGGACATCCCTTGCGATCTGCATGTCTCATGTTTCATGTTTCCCGAAACCCAAATCTCTTTTGTGTCGGGTTTTGGAACCCCTCCGACATATCTCTTTTGTGTCGGGTTTTCTAACCCCTCCGACATGCTTCTTTGATGTCGGGTTTTCTAACCCCTCCGACATGCTTCTTGTGTGTATCTATATTTACAGGGGTAAATATATACAACAAGTACTACTGAGGACTTCTCTCCTATTTCTCTCACTATTCCAAAGATTGTTGACACTTCCCACATCTCATCAAATATCAAGTAGTATCCTATTCATTCTTATACACAGTCATCACACTGCCTCTATTCCTCCTTCGGTGTGTGAGGCCACTTCCACTCCTCTACCTTCATTGCATGACTTATACATGTCGGCATCGCTCTTCATTTGTTGAGCCCCCTCATTAGGACGCAGTATCTGCTTGACCTTAGTCATCTTTTTCGCAGAGTCTACTTGTGATGCACTACAGGCCCCTCATCCATCTACGGGTGTTTCGAGAGGATTTCATCATCTTTGTTGTTGGGAGTTCCCTTTCTAGGACTCTTACCACTTCCAATTTTCCGAGATACCTTCATTGATCCACCCTTGCTTGTGGATCCATTTTCTATTGTGGGGGATGTTTTGTTTCCTTCACATCAGTTAGACATCCTTTCTATAGGTGTTCACTCTTCCTACTCTAATAGTTTTGTGCACGTGGCATTACCTTCGGTTCCCTCACACTCACTTGCTAGACCTATGTCACACTTTCGTGGACTAGAATCATAGTTCTTCGTGCTACTACCTTCGGTTTCCTTCATGGAGCGAGTGCAGACTTTCAAAGACATCATTTCTATCTTTCCTAAGGGTAGGAACACTATTTGGTGTAGCTAGCTCTTCTTCGATCCAAAGCGCAGAGGATCTCGTCATCGACATTCTTTTGGGAGACCTCCTAGAGCTGCAGAGTTCATATCCGTCCATGGCATCTTCTGCATTCCTCTTGTCTCCCTCTTATTCTCTCTTCTTCTTCTTTTCGAGAGATTTCTCTTTGTACATGGGTACCTTTTCAGGCTTGTCTAGAGATGGGACCCATATTTGGCATCTTTCTTAGATTAGAGAGTGTTTTGTTCTCTTGTGGTGGATGTTTTTCCCACTAGGTTTTCCTTCACTGCTTGAGACCTTTTTCTTAGGCATGGGTACCTCATCAGGCTTTGTGTCGGGACCCATTTCTCATTTCTGACTTACCACCTCATCCTAAGTTACGATGAAGGGGGGTGTTGGTGTGTATTATTTTCCATGTCATTAGGTGAGTCATCTCACTTAGGTGAGATTGTAGGTCCACATGTCATTTAGGGTTCATTATGATATTCTCTTACGCGTCAGTGCGTCAGTGTGTCATATGCATCATTGGGAGTTACACTTCTATTCTAGGAATGTAACTCCCCTCTCTCACTCGATTTGTCATGATTTCAGCAAGATCAGGGTTAGTCAACACCTCCTAAATGTACACCCCATTGTATCTATGAGATAGAGGAGAGTTTTGTGGCTTATCGAGGTTCTTCGCTGTTTGTCAAATCTTTGCATGCACATTCAATTGATGCTCGCTCCTCTTGAAATCTCTTCACGGTGCCTTTCACACATCTATTGATGTGCACGTCATCCTTGTGATCCTCTCTTGCGGGTTTTAAACCCTCTTACATTATATCGAGTGGATCTTGTGGATCCATGCACTCTTTGGCATTGCTCATGTGTTTTTGGCTTCCAGGAGTGATTTACGCTTCGTTGCATGTGTTGTAATGGATATTCAGATTTTGTTCTTCTTGTATTGATTTGGGCATCATACCTCTTGCATGGGTTTGATCGTGCAGTTTGTTTTTTCATGTTTGAGTTTCTAGTGTTTTCAGAGTTTGGTGTCTTCTCGGCTCGTCAGTTCCTTACTTGTAGATGCTTGTATTTGCATGCTCTACATCAGTTATGTTATGGAATCTTCGACGGTTCATTTTTTCAAGCTCCTCGGGCCTTGTCTGTAACTTGGTGTTTGGTTTTGGCCTTTTCTTGGCCTTACTCCATCCTTGTGCATCAAGTTTACCATTAGACTATCTACTCTAAACTTCCATTGGCTACACCTTGCCTTTCCACGTATAACTTCCTGGTCAGAGATCTGCCTCACCTTGGTCTTGGCATCGCATATTAGGTTTTTAGAGGGACTTTCTTATTCATGGATTTTATTGGTCTACCAGACTTGTTGCCTACTCCGTGTCCTGTGTTTGACTCGCTTTATGCATGGATGTTTTTACTCACCATCCTATATTTGTTTAGTGATGCAGCTTTACATGGCATTGTTCACTGTGGGGTATTGCCATTCATGGTGGTTTAGGCACATAACCCCGTGGCATCCTACTCTAGCTTTTAGATGATGTTCCGAGCTCTCCTTAGGTGGTTTCTCCTACACTGGCCGTTCTTTTTGCATAGGAAAATGGTTGTTTCCTTGAATACGTTCAAAATTGAAACATGCAACGTATCTCCTTTGGCATTACATTTTTGGTCTTTTCACCAAGCTTTCACCTACCTCTCTCTGTGTGAAATCTCTATTTTGACCATCCACGTGGCCCTACAATAGTCCTGTGCATTTTATTTGTGGACTCCACTTTGGAAATTTCAACCTCTCATGCAACGTTTCTAAACTGACCTTACAACTTGCACCCGCCTCTTCTCGTGTCTAGGTTCCTCTCCATAGTTCAGTCCATGCTACATGCCTATGTTTGGCTCTAGTTGTCTATCATTCTAACAATTTTTGTGCCTAGCCGGTTGGGACTATGCACAACCGTTTTATCTCCGAACCTTAAACATGGACACATTATTAGAAAGCTATCTTCATTCATTTTCTGGTTGCACTTGGTAGGATGGTCTCCTAACCTTAAAAGGCATTGATTCTCCCTCTGCCATCTCCAGATGTCTCTATAGTTTTCACATTACTAAGGATTGTTCCTACAATCTATGACACGTGGCTTGGATTGTAGATCACCAACATGGGCCCCCATTCCTACTCTCTTTTAGAATTTTTGTAGGTTAAAACAATCCCTTTTTAATGTTTTAAGGTGAAAAACATTCACTTGGCATTGTAATAATTTTTGGGCTTCATTTTGCTTGTTAAGTATGCCCTTTCTACGTGTGTCGAAGATTGAGGGCAAGGTCCGGGGTTAGCAGGAGGCTAATCCCCCCTCACAAGCAAAACAAACCCTTCCTAAAATTTGATGTCATTTCTAACAAGAAGTCACACGATACCCTTTGCACTCATTTTTAGCACTTTTAAAATCTGTTTGCAGGGCCTATTGGCTGTTTCCATCAGTTGCGGGAATCGTAATAATGCCATAACTTTTGACTCGCAACTCATTTTTGAGTGCTTCCTTGGTCAAAGTTACATGATTTCTCACACTTTACGTGATGAAATTGTCATTTTTGTAAATGTACTACTTTATAAAGTGCTACATTCTGGTGGGTTGACTAGTACTCTTGGGTTTTCACATGCAGATGCATTATTGGCCGAGTTCAACATCTTGCTTTTGTGCACCTTACACTTTTGATTCCACATCAAGGAGAGTGCTCTTTCTAGACTTGAGCATCATAGGATCACCTTATAACCTCCACCACTTCTCACCGGGAGAGGGAACTATTCATCTTGGTATGCTTCCATGGAACGTTACTTCACCCACGAGGGTCTTTTACCCCTCTTTCTTGGGCCAGTTCTTACACCCACTGATCATCGTCATCTGGAGGACTTCCTTTAAACTTGTGACCATGTCTTTGGTCACATGATGATGCATGTCTCTCGATCTCTCTAGTTTCACATGGCGACTGGATCCACCTCACAAAGCAGTGTCTAGAGCATTCTTCGGTCCCTCTATGGAGACCATTCACATACTGCCGCCATTATATCTGCTGCTTGATTTAGTTATCTCCTCTATTTATTTTTGTGATGATAGTTCCACTTACACAGGATCACTTGGTTCTACTTCGATGACAAGGATTATGCATCCAGATTCGATGTCGAGAGTACTATAGAGGACTTCTCTCCTATTTCTCTCACTATTCCAAAGATTGTTGACACTTCCCACATCTCATCAAATATCAAACAAGATCCTATTCAGGTCTTATACAGTCATCACACTGCCTCTATTCCTCCTTCGATGTGCGAGGCAACTTCCACTCCTCTACCTTCATTACATGACTTATACATGTCTGACATCGCTCTTCTGTTTGTTGAGCCCCCTCATTGGGATGAGTATCTGCTTGACCTTAGTCATCTTTTCACAGAGTCTACTTTTGATGCACTACAGGTCCCTCATCCATCTATAGGTGTTTCAGAGGAGTTCATCATCTTTGTTGTTGGGAGTGCCCCTTCTAGGACTCTTACCACTTCCAATTTTCTAGAGACCTTCATTGATCCACCCTTACTTGTGGATACATTTTATTTTGTGGGGATGTTTTATTTCCTTCACATCAGTTAGACATCCTTTCTATAGGTGTTCATGCCTCCTACTCGATAGTTCCGCACATGTGACATTACCTTGATTCCCTCGCACTCACTTGCTAGACCTATGTCACACTTTTGTGGACCAGACTCAGAGTTCTTCGTGCTACTACCTTCGGTTTCCTTCATGAAGCGGGGACTTTCAGCACATCATTTCCTTCTTTCCTAAGGGTACGAACACTATTTGGTGTAGCTGGCTCTGCTTCGATCTAGAGCAAAGGATCTCGTCATCAACATTATTTTGGGAGACCTCCTAGAGTTATAGAGTTCAGATCCGTCCATGGCATCTTCTGCATTCCTCTTGTCTCCCTCTTCTTCTCTCTTCTTCTTCTTTCCGAGAGATTACCTCTTTGTACATGGGTACCTTTTCAGGCTTGTCTAGAGCTAGGACCCATATTTGGCATCTTTCTTAGATTAGAGAGTGTTTTGTTCTCTTGTGGTGGATGTTTTTCCCACTGGGTTTTCCTTCATTGCTTGGGACCTTTTTCTTATGCATGGGTACCTCATCAGGCTTTGTGCCGGGATCCATTTCTCATTTGTGACTTACCGCCTCATCTAAAGTTATAATGAAGGGGGTCTTGGTGTGTATTATTTTCCATGTCATTAGGTGAGTCATCTCACTTAGGTGAGATCGTAGGTCCACGTGTCATTTGAGATTCTCTTACGTGTCGGTGAGTCATATGCATCATTGGGAGTTATACTTCTATTCTAGGAATGTAACTCCCCCTCTCTACTCGATTTGTCATGATTTCAGCACTGGGGTTACTCAACGACCTCCTATATGTACACCCCATTTGATCTATGAGATAAAGGAGAGTTTTGTGGCTTATCGAGGTTCGCCCATTTCTTAAATCTTTGCATGCACATTTGGTTGATGCTTGCTCCTCCCGAGATCTCTTCATGCTATTATTCACATGTCTGTTGATGTGCACGTCATCCCTCGTGATCCTCACTTGCAGGTTTTAAACCCTTTTACGCTTTGTGCATATCCTACAAACATGATAGTCCAATAGACCAAATCTCATTGAGGCATCGTGTCAAACAACTCCCATGCCTTTTGTATGCTTCCACATTTGTAATACATGTCGATCAGGGAATTCGACCACAACATCCAACAAAACTCACTTCTAATTATGATTTCATGGATTTTCATACCAAGTTCCAAATCTCCCATTTTAGCACAACCCGAAAGGATGCTAGCAAAGGTTGCTAAGGTGGGATTTACACCCACCAATTTCATTTGCTTAAAAATATCTAAGGCCTTTTAAACAAGGCCATTTTGTGCATATCCTGCAATCATCCCATTCCATGAAACCACATCTCGTAGAGGTATTGTGTCAAACAACTCATGTGCCTTCTTTTTTCTTCCATATTTTGCATACATGCCTATGAGTGCACTTCAAATGACAACACCGGACAGAATTCCACTTTTCCTTATGCTTTGATGGATGTCCATAGCATGTTCCAAAGCTCCCATTTTGGCACAAACCGAAAGGATACAGAAATGGTGAACTCATTTGGTTGGACATTTGTTTGTTGCATTTCCTTATAAGTTTCCAAAGCTTTATAAACTATCTCATATTGTGCATATCCTAAAATCATCGTTGTCTATGAAACCACATCTCATTCCAACATTGTGTCGAAAAATTGTGTGCATTCTACATCCTTCCACATTTGGCATACATATCTATCGTGCAACTCCTAACAACAACATTCAACAAATACCTAGTTCGATTATTTTCTCGATGGATGTTCATACCTTGTTGCAAAAGCTCCCACTTTGGTGCAAGGTGGGAGGATACTTGATGAAGGTGAAGTGAACTAGTTGAACGTTTGTTCTTTACATTTGGTGAAATAGTAGCAATGCATCTTCAGAAGCCCATGTTTATGGTAAGATGAAATCATGATATTCCATGAGATGACGTCTCTTTATGTTGTGGTCAAAAAGTTTACAAGCATTCACTAAACTTCTACATTTGACATATATACTTGATAAGTTTAGTTTGAAAATACATGCATGTAGCAAATGTATATTTGGTCTTAGTGATGAAAGAATGGATTAACTTACCCTCTGAAATTGCACTCTTTGTAATGCAGATTCATAATAGTTGAAAATATAGAAGAGTATTTGGGAGGATTGCTTGCGAGAAAAATTTGCAATGCCTCCTTCAAATGACCCTCTCGACACAATGCTCTCATATGGATAGCAGATGGCATTGCAATAATTGAAGTGTGGGGAATGCCTCTGTTACTCATTTACCGAATAAATTAGAACACCATCTCATCCTCCCCAATTAAAAAACCCATTATAGTTCAATTTATACAGGTCATGTTAAACCACATTTGTTATGTCATTGTCTATTTTCTTCCTCTAAGAAACCCGCTCCCACTCCATGTGAATCTATCTCTCCTCCCAACTCGTGCCTTTATACCGGCCCCCCAATACCTAATTCACCATTCTAAAAACTAAAGCCTTGCACCCCCATGAGCATATTGATATATTGAGCTTTTGTGGGAGTATTTTTAATCCCCATGGACGTGGTAGGATACCACCAAGTTAGTGAACCCCCGTGCAAGATATGCACACACATCCCGATAGTCTTTGAAATGGGTGGAGTGATTTCGGAGAAGCTGTATGAGTGGATAAACCTACTGCTTGGAAAAGGACATGATGAAATTGGATTTCACCAATATTCCTACTCTTCGAGAAGGAGGGAAACCACAAAAACATGCTAAACGAGACTGTCACCTACAAAAAATAGTTCCAAAATACAGATACAAAATCTCTAAAGAAGATGGCTTTAGTGGTGATGGAGTAATCCAAAAACAAAAATAGTGAAATAGTGATAGAATAATTAGAGCACAAACACATGAAGGTGAAAAAGGCTAAAGTAGAAAAACCCCCATGACACTTTATAACTCAGTGTGATTACAAAATAATCCCATCAAAAAACACACCAAATGATGCATAGAACTAGAATGCAATCAATCTGTAGAAGACACCATCTAAAAAACATGAGAGTCGCTTCCAAAAAACACTTCCAAGAATGAAAATCTCAAACAAAAGATAGTTAAAAGGGCAGAAGGAGCTATGCATGGATAAAGAAGCTTAATAGTGGAGGCACCACACTAATAGAGCCGTCTCAAAGAATGTTGTCGATAGCACAAAAAATGATCAAATATCCACCCATATGAAAGATAATGGTGGATGTGTTTAGTGGCTCCATTGCAAATGTAGAACAAGTAGGAAAGCAATATAGTTTTATTTTTAGTAGGTCTAACCACCTAGTAGAAAATACCTCACCATCTAGTCTTCGACACAAGTAGCGGTCTTTCTCGGAAGGAAAGTTGATAACATTGTCTTCGCAACATGCACCATAAGCCATGTGATTACAATAAGCTGTTACACTTTTGGTTTCTAGACATTATTATTGGAAGTATTAAGTGGCTCAAACAAACATTACTCCATAGGAGAAAATGAGGACATGAATGGAACAAGACATCGGGTACCACTGAAAATAGGACCCTCACAAAAAAATTAAAAATCAACCTCCCTAGATTACAAAAAAATGAAACCAATAGAACAGGAAAAAAAAAAGTTGTTGTTGCAAAAAAATGGCTCTCAAATCTGAGCTACCATGCAAAATTTATTAACAAATCAATTTCCCATAAAAAGGTTTAAATTAATTAAAATAGACTCAATAATTAAAAAATTGCTAAGACAAAGGCAAAAGTTGTTGTGAGACCATTCATTGGAATCGGGAGGAAATGAGGATTTCAAATATGGTCTCGGTATACAAACAACCCCTGAAAATGTATTAATTGGCCTAAAAGCACATTAATTTCCTAAGAGGCAATTATTAATAGCAAACTAGAGAAAAAGTAATTTAAAAATAAAAACAAAACTATACGTTAGGACCAAAATGTTTGAATCAACCAAGGAATGGACTGCATGTGCAAGCAAATTTAATTAGACAAATTCTTACATGAGAAATTTATTGCCTTAAAAATGTTTGTTGTGATTGATTTTCAATGCTACATGGGCTTTTTTTTTGCATATTTCAATGATTTTCCGTCACATGAAAAGCTCAAATTGTGGTGGATATGGATCTCATCGTGATAACGAGGTACTATGCCAACAACCATCCTCGCTACTCTTTTTAGAAAGCACACTACTACAATACAAAAGGTTTTCATTAAATAATTACATTAAGTTCTAGTCAATACGTCCATATATGAATGCATTCAATTCTCACCCTCACATAAATAATCCATGATTGCATCCCTTCAATCCATAACATTGAGTGCCTTTAGATAACACTAAAATCTTAAAAATTTAGTAGGAACCCTTAGAAACATCCGCCACTATCTCTTTTGACACTTTTGAGATACTGTCATTACAACTTGAATACCACACATATCAATATTATCCTTTTAAAAGGATCATGATTGACAATGGCGCTCGAATCAATATTATATCATCATTCACCTTTAACCAACTCCAATAACCAAACAACATTGTCTCACAAACACCAAATGTACTATGCACCTTTAGTGATACAATTTCTCCCGCATTGGGTATAGTCATCGTACCTCTTAAAATTGGTGTCAAAACCCTCCCCGAGCTCTTCTATCTAGTATAAGCATATAGTTTTAGTACAATATTCTATTTATTCAACCATGGATATGTGTCATGGGCTATACTCCCTTAAGTTTACATCAATGCCTTAAGTATGAACAAGAGGGTAAGACCTTTATACTACAGACGATCCTAACCATTTCAAATCCTTTAATATGACATATCACCCAAATGATGTACTCGGTCCTAAGTCAAACTTTGGATCTTCTCGTTGAGGAATCTACTAATACGTACATCCTATCATATAAATTTCCCGATGAATCTTCCTTTTATGGCATCATGCAATGTTTTTACATTGGGAGTATTACCTCATTGCACTCAGTTCACTTCACATGCCTAATGTATATGGAAGACTAGATAAACAACCTATGTATGAACCTAATGTTGGAGATGTTATCTCTTATGGTCCACCACATCTAAAAATGAATCTTACCTATGGGGTGATTGATCCTCACTCTTCAAAACCTACCTATAAACGATTGTCCCATTCCGTTCATATCCAACTTCAAATTTTCATATAACCAAGCATTCCCACAAACATACATTCACCGTTATGCCTAGAAAGGATTCGGACTTGGATGTTATGAAAAAGGTATACACAATCTTATTTTTTTAATGTTCCCTTAAGTCATATAAAAATATGGATTAGGATATAAACCTCCCACTTCTAAATCATCTACACCTACCACATCCTCAACCATTATATAATTGGAACCATCTTCTTCATCTACACAAGATGATCCTATGGAAACTGAAATCACCATCTCCATTCCTCCTAAATTTTTTTAATTGAATATTATTTTATTACGGACATTAACTTATCAAACCAATCATGATACTAAGACAATTCCGATCATCTGTCCTAAAATGATTGAAGATGATTCATCTACTGTTAATGTGCTTCAATGTCAAGATGATTAAGAAATCCTCTCTCACATGGGGGAAGAGGACCATTTCCTTAAAAAATCCCTACCACCCGATATATCAACACTCCTTAACAAATCCATTATCGACATTAACATAGGAACTACACAAGAACCTCATATAGTTAAAGTCAGTCAATCCTTGAATCCATGAGAATTAAATGAATTCACCACCTTTCTATCTAAATATAGTCAATCCTTTTCCTAGTCATATATTGAGATGCCATGTATTAATCTAAATATCATCGTAGACAATATCATCGCATATCCTAACGCTAAACCTATCAAAAAAATTAGCTTATTATGAATCCCCACATAGCGATTCTTATCAAAGAGGAGTTACAACGTTTTATCTCTCATTAATTTCATCATACCCATTTCTATCCACAATGGGTTTATAACATTGTACATGTAATCAAATCCTCGGGTAGGTTGTGTATCTCTACCTGACTTCTATGATTTCAATCTTTCTTATCCAAAAGATGATTTCCATCTTCCAAATATAGACCAACTTGTGGATCTAACTGTTAGGATAGTTAATTAAGTTCTTAATTAGTAGTTAATTGGGTGCACATCTCGATTTTGTCTTGTAGTGGGACCTTGTATGTGGAAATTCTTTCTATATTTTCTCTAGATATTTCTTGTTTTAGAATCATTTCTAGAACCTCTTATTTTCTTCTACATGTAGAATTCTCTAGAACTATCTAGAAGGTTCTACACTTCTCTCAATTGGAATTATCTATAATTATCTAGAAACCTTATCCTTTAGAATTCTTTGGAGAAGGTTCTACATTCGTCTCACTTGGAATGCTCTAGAATTCTCTAGAAACTTTCTCCTCTAGAATTCTCTTTAGAAGGTTCTACACTCTTCTCACTTGCCTATTTAAAGGAATCTCCTCTCCCATTTGAGATATCCCGAGATGTGATGATCTAGCTTGATCTTGTATGTGAGAGATTGTTATTTATGATATATTTTCTGTTTTCTACAAATATTGTGTTCTTGGCTTCATTTTTGGAGTTTCTCTTCCACCTATATCTTCACCCACTCATTATTACTTTCATGGTATTAGAACAAGGCAGCGATTAAGCACGCGACCTCGAGTATTACTAGAATGAATGACCTCTCGGGAAGTCTCGGTGTCATTTTCTCGTAATGTTGTTAGACCTAATTGGGTGTATAAGTGGTGGGAAAAGAGGTCAAGTGGTTGCATTTGGATCCATTATGCGGGGTGTGTTGGTGAAGTATCTAGTTAACACTATGAGATCCCTCTTCACCACTATTTCAAGATTTTTGTGATAACAAATTGTACAATGGTAACCTTTAGTTTAGGGGCGGAATTTGATGATATTGTATGGGGGCAAGAGGAGCGGAAACCTTGGTCTTATTTTCTTTCAAAGAGTCAAAGCTTAAGGGCACATGATTGGGTTGTAATACATATGAAATCATTTTTATGAGGAGGGGTTTCAGTGGGAAAGTATTGATTTGGTGTTGATGATGATGTAGATGTAATGGCTATGTATTTCTTAAGAGGCATTCTTAGTTTTTGAAAATCAACAAGAATAAGAGCTCTAACCATGAGATTTTTACTAGTAGCGTGAAGAGATTTACTATCTTCCACAAAATGACCTAATGTGCAGTGATAATCACAAAATGCTTCATAGTTATACCAAGAGAGATTCCAACCTTTATATTCAAATGGTTTAAGGTGAGGTAGTGTTTTGATCAATCAAGTTGAAGAATTTTATCAAGGGTTGATGTGTGGTAACCTTTCGAGACACATGTTGAAGGAAGTGTTGATTAATTGAATATAAAGGATGGGAGTATAGTTTGTTTAATAGTGTGTTAGGGAATGATTTTTGGTTCTAAATGGTTGATTGATAATTTAAATAAAGGATGTGACCTAGGATGGAAGGATGGACTGTAGGTTTTTGAGTTGATGAAGTAGGATAGTCACATGATGTAATTGTAATATTTGTACACGAGAGGTATGATATACTTTTAAAGGTTACGTGTTGGATGTTGAGCTATGAAATCATCATACAAGATCTTCATAATTTGTAGGATAGGTTTTTGTGATTTTTGTGAAGATCTTGTGGACATGCTAGGTGAGAGAGAAGTACATTCACATGGGGAAGAATTTATTTCGATGATGGGTTGTTTGGATGATACTTGATCAAATATCTAATGTTTATAGTAGTGCTTCTTGGAAGAAGGCATAGGTATAGATTTTATGGTAGAAGCTATGAATGTTAAATGTGGTCTCTCACCGACCGTATTTATGGTATGATGAGATTAAATATGATTGGTTTGAGGTTGACTTGTTTATGAAGAATGATTGGGAAATGGTCATTTAAAGACATTGAGGTTTTGATTCGAGGTGTATTAGCATTATCAAGATGTAAATCACCTTTATCAATCAAATCTTAAAGAACATTGTGGAATAATTAGCATCTCTCAATATTATGACCTTTTATCCTATGGTATTTTCAATATTCATTATATTTGTACCATGAGGGTTTCAAAATGATGTGTCAATAGGATAGATGGGAGGAAGAGATCATATTAGAGGCCAAATGTTTTTAAATATTGTGCTATATGATTCACCAAGGGGGTGTAGATACGTTGAGTTCGAGAGTGTTTGATGGTCAAGCATTCCTTGGAGGCATATTTGATGAACGATACATTAGTTGATGATTTATATTTATCTTGACAAGAGGATGGCTTCGATGAGAATTAAAATATCGGTTTCTTCAAGATAATTTTCACTCAATCTTGTTTGAGAATGTGGTTATTCCTTATCTTCTAGTCGGGGTCGTAGGGTAGCTCGTATTTCTCATAGAAAATGTGAGGCTTATTTGATGCGTGTTTGAATATTTTCAATAGAGCAATGAATATTTTCAGCCATATTTTATGAATCTTTGATACAAGATTTTTTTCATGTAAGATCCATAGAGGTAAAAAATTACCTAATAGGTTGTATACACAAAGATGGGGGCTAAAAGTGAACAAAAATATGTTTTTGGCCATTTTTTCCATAACACGCTCACGTTATGGCCTAGTCACGTTATTACATGAAAAGGGAAAATCTAGGTCACATTATAACATGACAAATAAGCATTACGGCATGGGTTTACCATGACAAAACGTGCTCGTGTTATAACGCACTTGCGTTAGTGTTTCCCATGTTTTTTTCCACGTTATCTCTCCCAAATTGACATATTCCGTATTGGAAACAGGAACACGAGTGCTTTATAACAAGAGAGCATTATAACGTGCTCACATTTCATCTTTTTGTGTTTGGAATACCCAATCCAAAGGCTTGGATTTCCAAACCAGGTTTGGATTTGTATATTACGTGATTAAAACCGTGTTCGACATAAACACATCAAAATTTCACATGTGCACCCCAATATCTAATGCATTAAAACATAATATTAAAAATAAATTATACTACAATGTCAAGCTCCTTTTTACCTTAATGACGATATAATTCTTTCTAAAATCTGATTTTTTAAGGCTTTCATCCATAATTTCTTTTACTAGTGCCTTGTTTTCTTACAAAAACCTATGCATATGTTTCGAGTGAAAAATTTATGATTTTGTCATACAAATTAAAACAAAAAATGGTATTTTCTAAAATCCATTATATATGCACAAGAAAAAACTAAAAGATGAATTTTTTTCTCAAAGTTATGGGGGTGCACACACAAATATTTCATTTTCGGGATATGTGCACTTTGAAAATTAATAAAAAATTGTATATTCATCCAAACATTATAAAAATTTAGTGGGACCTCATACATGGTCTTAGCTAACTTTCTACCAAAAGGATTTGAAAAAAATATCATACAACTCAAAAAATTAGGGGTGCACATTGTTAGGAAATAAGAGATAAAATATGCGAATAATCCCTTACGAATCGCATAGCAGTAGAAACTAATATGCGGAAAAATATTGCAGATCTGAAATAAAATTGCAGAATAAATAACACAACACAGAGAGACAATATTTAACGTGGTTCACCCAATTTGGGCTACGTCCACCAAGAATCAATTGCTCGATTTTTATTACAAGCCTTCACTCTCTCAATACAATACCCAGATCCGTTTGGAGCTATGCTCAACAAACTCTACAGAATTCAAACCCGAATTCAAAACACATCTGTAATACATTTGCTTGTACATCTATCATATGCATAAGACCATATAAATAGACAACTGCTTAAGCAGTTTGATACAAAACCGTGGGTATCAAAACCAAGGGCAAAAAACCGTGGGTATCAAAACAATGGGCAAAAGACCGAAAAAACCATGGGCCCAAAAACAGCCCATAACGGTTACCCATTACCCATGGGTTAATGAACCACCCATGAAAATTTGCTTCGGGGGCTTCGCCCCGAACCCCTTTCATCGGGGCTTCAACCCCCGAACCCCGACCCGCTCACCAAATGGCGGGACCACCGTAAAAATACCCGAGTGTAACACATGGAAGGTGTACCATACTCTAACATGAAAATAGGCTCCACAAACATAACAATCTCCCACTTGGAGACTAGTTTCCACTGAGCAAGCTTCTCAACCCTTCACTGTCATCCGCGAAGGCCAACCAAAGCTGAACATAGCTTTAGTTTATCCCTTGTGACCACCTTGGTCATCATGTCTCACGAGGATTCTCGACTGGTATGAATCTTCTCCAACTTCAACTTATCTTCCTCCAAAGCTGTCCTGATGAAGTGATATCTCAACTGTATATGCTTCGTCCTGGAGTGGAAAGCAGAGTTCTTAGCTAGGTGTATAGCACTCTGACTATCACTATATAGCTTACATTCCTCCTGCTTATGCCCCAACTCCTCAAGCAATTGTTGTAGCCAAATCATCTCTTTGCTTGCCTCTGTGGCAGCAACATACTCAGCCTCCGTGGTTGACAAAGCCACCAGCTTCTGTAGTCGTGAAATCCAGCTCACTGCTGTCCCACCTACAGTATAAATATAACCTGTTGTGCTCCTCCTGCTGTCTACATCTCCAGCCATGTCTGAATCTACATAACCACGTAAAGTGGTGTCTGATCCACTGTAGCACAGAACTGTCCCCATGGTTCCTCTCAAATACCGAAGGATCCACTTTCTTGCAAGCTTGCCAATGCTCTTTACTGGATCACTCATAAATCTACTCACAGCTCCCCACCGCATGGGCAATATCGAGCCTAGTGCACACCATAGCATACATCAAACTCGCCACCGCTGATGAGTAAGGTACCTTTGACATCTCGGTTTCTTTCCCCGCTCTGTCTTGGGACATTGCTCCTTTGATAACTTGAAATGGCCTGCCAAAGGAGTCCTAACTCGGTTTAGCATCCTGCATGTTAAACCTATCTAATACCTTCTTAATGTACTCTTCCTGAGATAAAGTCAACTTCCGTTCCTTCCTATCCCGAGTTATCCTCATACCAAGGATTTGTCTGGCTGCCCCCAAATCCTTCATATCAAAGGATTCACTTAGCTGCTTCTTGAGTACTTTTATTTCCTGCATGTTTTTACCTACAACCAACATGTCATCAACATACAAACACAGGATAATATAACTTCCATCCTCAAATTTCTTTGTATACACGCAATGGTCAGAATGACATCTAATATAACCTTGCTCCATCATGAAGCTATCAAACTTCTTATACCATTGACGTGGAGCTTGTTTCAAGCCATACAAGCTCTTCTTCAGTTTACACACCATCTCCTCTTTACCTTTGACCTCATAGCCCTCTGGTTGCTGCATATATAGCTCCTCCTCCAAATCACCATGGAGAAATGCAGTCTTTACATCTAACTGTTCTAAGTGCAAGTCTTCTGCTGCCACTATTCCAAGAACAGTTCTAATAGAAGTCATTTTTACTACAGGAGAAAAAATCTCATCAAAATCTATACCTTGTTTCTATGCAAACCCCTTGACCACCAACCGGGCCTTATATCTTTTCTTTCCTCCTTCTTTATCTTTAACTCTGTACACCCACTTGTTCTGCAATGCTCTTTTGCCTTCCGGTAGCTTCACCAAATCCCAAGTCTTGTTCTCCATAAGATACTTATGCTCCTCATCCATGGCTTGCTCCCACTTCTTACTGGCATCTACCTGCATTGCTTCATCAAATCTCTCTGGCTCTCCACTATCAGTGAGTAATAAATAATAAAGAGAAGGAGAAAACCGTTCAGGTTCTTTTCTTACCCTAGAAGACCTCCTCACTGTAGGAGTTTGGGGTTCCTGTTGAGTAGGTTCCTGAACTGATTCATGGGTCACTTTCCCATCCGGAAGATCCTCTACCACTGCATATTCTTTCTTGGATTCTTCCTTGTTTTCCTGCAACTGTTGCTTATACATGACTTTCTCATTAAAGACCACATCCCTAGACCGAATGATTTTCTTGTCCTTAATACTCCAACATTTAAACCCAAAGTCATCACCACCATAACCAATGAAAGTACATTTTTCTGATTTAGCCTCTAGCTTGGTCCTATCATCCTTGTCTATATGAACAAACACTTCACATCCAAAGACTCTAAGAAATGAATAATCAACTTTCTTACCATACCATGCCTCCTCAGGTATGCCTCCATCCAAGGCACTTGAGGGTCCTCTGTTTATCAAGTACACAGCTGTGCTCACCGCTTCTGCCCAAAAAGAAAGAGGCAGTCCTGCATGTAATCTCATGCTCCTAGCACGTTCCATTATAGTTCTGTTCATCCTTTCTGATACCCCATTCTGCTGCGGAGTTCCTGGAACCGTCTTTTGCCTACGGATTCCATTCTTAGAACAATAATCATTAAATTCATTGCTGCAATACTCCCCTCCATTATCTGACCTGAGACATTTTAGCTTAAGACCTGTTTCATTCTCTACCAAGGCTTTCCATTTAACAAAAGTGTCAAATACATCAGATTTGTGTCTAATACAATAAACCCAAACTTTCCTTGTTGCATCATCAATAAAAGTAA
Organism: Taxus wallichiana var. yunnanensis; assembly: GCA_018340775.1. Classification (NCBI taxonomy): domain Eukaryota; kingdom Viridiplantae; phylum Streptophyta; class Pinopsida; order Cupressales; family Taxaceae; genus Taxus; species Taxus wallichiana. The sequence continues at coordinate 195,300,001 of CM031240.1, read as the reverse complement.
CATAATAACTTGAACCCCCAAGAGATGATACCTGAGCCGGCCCCCACACATCAGAATGTACCAGCTCTAACTTACTCTCTTTCTTCATAGGTCCAACCTTGAGAAACCTTACTCGCTTTTGTTTCCCATATATGCAGTTTTCACAGAAATCCAAACCTATTTCTGTATATCTAGGCAAATTCTTCTTTATGATGTTCATGCCCTTATGGCTCATATGACCGAGCCTATAGTGCCATAATGTTGTATCTACATCTGAAGCCACAAGATTACAATCATTAGTATTATCAGTGGTTAAATACAAGGTTCCAACCTTCTTACCTCTTGCCACCACAAGAGCACCCTTGGTAACCTTCCAAGAGTCTGCTGTAAATATCACAGTACAACCATCACTTCCCAACTGCCCTGCCGATATCAAATTTCTCCTTAATGTAGGCACATGTCTGACATCCTTCAATAGCCATGTATTCCCATTCTGCATCTTAACCTGAATAGAACCTTTTCCAACTATGCTGCAAGGCTCATCATCACCAAGAAAAACATGCCCAAAATCCCCTTGAACATAATCAACAAAATAATTCCTATGTGGAGTAGCATGAAAAGAAGCCCCTGAATCTAAAACCCAAGATTCAGTAATATTATGCAAAGAAAGAATCAAAGCATCCTGACATACATTACCCGATGCCACATTTGCCTCCTTGTTTTCTTCCTGTTGTTTCTTCTTATCCCAAAGCTCCCAACAATCCTTCTTTGCATGCCCAGGCTTTCCACAATTCCAGCATACAATCTTGTTCTTGGATTTTGACCTTGCCCGATCTTTTGATTTTCCACGGTTTCCTCTATTCTTCTGTCTCCCTCTAGTTTTCCACTTCAAAAGCATTCCCGAAGTAGAAGATTCCCAGAGCTTCTTCTTCGCATTTCCTCGCTTAGAATCACCCCTACAACATCCTCAAACTTCAACTTTGAGTTAGCCGGAACCAAGTTACTTACCGCCATTACTGTGCTATTCCAACTCTCGGGTAAAGAGCACATAATTAATAAAGCCCTAACTTCTTCATCAAATTCTATTGAATAGAAGCTAGCATATTCACAACCGTATTGAAATCATTTAAATGATCTCTACATCAACTATTCTCGACATCTTCATATTAAACAATTTTTTCATTAAAAATATCTTATTAGAGGCGAGAGGTTTTTCATACAACTTCCTAATGCATCCATTAGATCTTTTGTAGTCTTTTCCTTTGAGACATTAAATAATACCAAAGATGCAAGACTCACCGTGGATCATTCCAAGTGCTTTCCTATCCAACAAATCCCATTCCATCGCATCTGTCATACTCGAGGGTTTGTTCACCTTCTCGAGACAACGGAGTATAAAGATCCTTTTGATAAAGGTAATCTTCCATCTCGCATCTTCCAAAGACTCGAAATTCTACCCGTTGAATTTATCAACCCTAGATCTTCCTTCATCTCGCCATAGCTCCCACTCAAGCTAAAAAAATTTCCCGCGATTCAACACTTCAACAAAACCAAACCAGGCTCGATACCAATTGTTAGGAAATAAGAGATAAAATATGCGGAATAATCCCTTACGTAATCGCAATAAGAGAAACTAATATGCAAAAAAATATTGCAGAGATCTAAAATAAAATTGCGAATAAATAACACAACACAGAGAGACAATATTTAACGTGGTTCACCCAATTTGGGCTACGTCCCACCAAGAATCACTTGCTCGATTTTATTACAATCCTTCACTCTCTCAATACAATACCTGATCCGTTTGGAGCTATGCTCAACAAACTCTACAAAATTCAAACCCGAATTCAAAACCATCTACAATACATTTGCTTGTACATCTATCATATGCATAAGACCATATAAATAGACAAGCTTGCTTAGCGCTTTGATAAAAACCGTGGGTATCAAAACCAAGGGCAAAAAACCGTGGGTACCAAAACAATGGGCAAAAGACCGAAAAAACCATGGGCCCAAAAACATCCCATAACGGTTACCCATTACCCATGGGTTAATGAACCACCCATGAAAATTTGCTTGGGGGCTTCGCCCCGAACCCTTTTTTTCATCGGGGGCTTGAACCCCCGAACCCCCGACTCGCTCACCTATGAGCGGGACCGCCATAAAAATACCCGAGTGTAACACATGGAAGGTGTACCATACTCTAACATGAAAATAGGCTCCACAAACAATAATAGGTTCTTATCTTTTTATGCAAAAATAGATATACTTTGTGTGCACAACACATTTGAGCCTCTTAATCTAAAACATTTTTTTTTAAATTAGTATTTTAGAAACTAGATTCTGATCTCTATGGTACTTATTAGTATCACTTTGTCAAATTTTGAGCATAGGCATACCAAATTATTTTATGAAGTTAAGGGTTTGCTAATTTCAGGAAAAAGGTGTCCCTTTTTACCCCCTTCCGGCCCCTCATCTTTGTTCACTTACCCAATAAATGAAAAATAAATCTAAGTTGGTTGATTACAAGAAGTAATAAAATAACATAGAGGAATTTTTTTATTAGCATGACTAACTTAAAAGAAACGTGAGATGTGTAAAACGGTTAATAATTTCCTAGCAATTGGATGTATAAGAATGGTTTCATGAATGTTTAAAGCTTGAGTCCTTTATATACCTGAAGGTATGTGATGCCCGAATATATGATGGTGTCAATACGAGGCCTATTATTGGGGCCTACCATATCACTTCATGGACTCATAGTGATAAGGGAGTCAGGGCTTAGCCAATATATTGAAAACCAATTATTTATACTCACCAACATGGAGTCGAATTCTCCTCTTGAGATGAAATACAAGTAGGTCCACCCGTGTAGGAATTTTTCTATGCAAGCTTTTATTTGATGTCATTTCATTGTGTGGGGATAAATTAAGTGAAATTAATATATTAAACTCTAATTAATGTATCGATCAAGCGAAAGAAAGGTTTTTTTAGGCCCAAAAGAACGATAAATTTTGATAAGAACAATAGGAAAGGATGTAATGCTTGAAAATAACACAAAAATAAAAGATAACACACCTATGAAATAATTCCTTTTTTATTTTTTATTTTTTAAGCAAAACAAGAAAAAACCTCCATAGTAGAAACCTCCAAGGATCATCATAAAACAAAAAACAAAAAGACAAAATGGTGTTAGAGGCCGATCAACAAGTAATCAATAAAATTCATAGAGACCATTGGTGATTAATAGGAATAGCTTCAATTTACCCCAAGCCACTTTGGTGATTTGATGGATCACTAGTGATTATATTTGAGAAGGCCTAAAAGAGAATCAAATTAAATTAAATGAAAGAAAAGAGGGACTAAGGGTCCGCCTAAGCCGAGCATTCTAGAATGTACCGAGATAATTTTTGAATTTTAATAATTAACTTCATGAAGTGAATTAACATAAAACAAACCAACCTCGAAACGACAGAGGGGTTACTTGAAATTTATGAGATGGTTTATTCTCAATGGATAAGATCTCCTTCCTCTTTTCACGGATGGAGTAACATGCAAATAAAAGACACTAACTAAAAATATATTAGATAAATGTGTAGATGAGATTCTCGGAAAAAACAAATTATAAGATTCCAATGGAGCTTCATTGGAGGATGTCACTCATTTTTCAAAACTTAATTGAATTGATAAATATAAAGATAAAGATATATGATCGAAAAATATACACGAGATAGCGAGATAAGAAGCTCTAGAAATCTAGGTTGAAGTGTAAGTCCCTGTGTGGCTTTGAATGTGGCCCAAGAAAGGGTGTATGCAATATGAAAAAACTCAAAGTAGTCATATTGGAAGTCCTTGGTCTCCTACTCGATCTCATGGAGGAACTCAAAAAAATATTCTATTTCCTCTTCGTTAGTGAGAAATTGTATTGCGCGGGGTTTCGGTTCGTTATGGATGTTGTATTGTTCCCAAAAAAAAATGTGTTGGGTATAAGAAGGTCATAAATGCTTTTGGTCGGATGTAAATGGCCAGAAATTCCATCTAACAAAGAGCCATGATTAGAAACAACATGTTAAATGTAAATATATTTGACAAAAATGATATTAAGATGATAAATTGATGAAAGGTGATATTTTGATAGGGATCTCCAATGATTTAGGTTGATCATTTTGGTGATTTAGGTAATTCTTAGTGATCACTGTTAAAAATATATTTTTCCTCAAATACGATGATGGAAGTGAAGAAAATGGTGTTTTTGTCTGTTTTCAATATTTTTATGAATTGTAAGTGAAAAATAGAGATATAGGAATAGAGGTCTTTGGATGTAAAAGGAGATAAAATATGCCTCAAATCATCCGTGAAATTGATAAATTTTTTTGTGTTGATTTGTCATGTCATTTGAGAATTGACTAATGAAAATGGCTACAAAAACATTATGTAGATGATGGCTAGAGGTTGATACTGACTCTTACTAATCTCTAGAATGTCTTGAGTTCTTTGAGAAATCAAAGATATACATTTAAGCATGAGCAAATGAATTCTTAAGATCCCTAAGAGAGTGCACAAAGGTGCTATTTATAATCGTTGGAAATTGGTGAGAATCGTCGGCCCGATCCACTTTTTTGGGGGAAAGCATTTAGAAAGAGGTTAAAATAATATCTAAATAGAATTTTTGGTTTTTTAATGTGGGTAAATGGTTAAGGGAAGTTACTAATGAGGTTTATAAATTAAGATGTGTTGATAAAATAGATTAGATGGTTTTGAAATGGTTAGGGTAGATTTAGAGTGGTTGGGTGGTTTCTAGGAGGGGTAAAATAAGATTTTATAGGTGTAAAGTGATATTTATGGGTGTACGAGGATATTTACATAGATTAAATATTATGGAGGATAACATGACTTCAAATGCTACCTTTCCTTTTGGGTTTAAAAAATTTATTCCAACTATAGACATAAAAATATGAACTTATTACTATTAAATTATACATGCTTTCTTTTTCGTTATATGCATAATTCCTAAGAAATGTAACTAGGCATTTATAACACTTGTTTTAATTTACATTAAAATTATTTATCTTTCCATTCTTTTGTCCTCTTCTTTTCTAGAATTATAACTTTATTTTTTGATATCACAATTTTTTTACTCATCTCGAGAATTTCCTTATTTATATTTGGATCTTTCTAGATATAAGCACCCAATATGGAACAATATCAATCAATACTACTATTTCCTTATTGGCACTCTTGTCCCTTCACTTGTGTTATTATATTTTAAAATGGCCCACCACTTGTTTATCTTTTCTAAACTTGTATTGATTTTTTTGGTTTAGATGATAGTACTTCATTAATGTTAAAATTCAAGATAAGGAATTATATATAGACAACCTATTAACTATTCTAAAGTGGCAATAGATTATTATATTCTATCTACTACTTCAGAACAAAAATAAACCTTAAGGACTACATTTTAGCTACATCATTCACGACATAGGAAGGGAAATTTAAGAATTCCATGACCTAAATTATCTTGGGTTGAATAGAATTTATAGCTCGTTATCTTGGTGGAACTTTTATAAGGGAGACCTAGCTTGAAGAGACATGATTTATATCATACAAAAATAGACAAAAACCCGATAACAAAATTAAGTATTAAATGTAGTGCAACTCTTGGTGAAAATCACATTGGCATGATTGTCAAGGTCACTATGATTCAAGCATATGCATCTTTTTTTTAGCATCTTTTTGAAGTGAATGTGAAATAGAGTGAAGTTAAGTGAATGTGAAATAGAGTGAAGTTAAGGGGATATTATTAGATAGTGAAATAACCATATCTACACCCATTACTAGGACACTAATGACCAACTCGGACATTAGTGTCAAGAATATCTTATACCCTTCTACGTGGTATTATTTGGGATAATTTCCATATCGCTATTTTCTAGACACAACTTATAGAGTCCGTAATGATCATGTTCTACCATCGCTGCATCCTGGATCTAGTTCAAATAGCCGATATGAGTTAAGTTACTATTATCCTCTTATTGGTTAAACTTTCTTATCATTATATGTGTTTTATTGCATGGTTTTTATATATTTGATTTATTCCATTTATACGATTAATATTTAGTTTTTATTAAATGATTTGATTAACATAAATATTGCAAGATGTTTATTAAATATATCCTTCTCCTAGTAGCTATAGGTTTTTCATGATTTCTCTTTTATTCCCATTACATGTAATGGTATATTTTCCCCACAACATATTGATATCCTACCACAACCGGTAATCATTCCAAAAGTATGGTTGAATCTACACATGATGATCCTCTTCTTAATTCTAATCATATACCACTTAACAAGATATAATATTACGATAGTGAACATTCTTATGATGAAGACACTAATGCTGATTAGGAAAAATTGGTGCTCTCACTAGTTTTCTTTCCACATTACGTGAAAATCCTACTCTTGTACCACACGTGTTAGATGACTTATTGGCTTCAAATCATGGTCATGAAAATCTTTCTTATGTTACAATGATCTATACCTTAGGAATCATTTTTGTTTCTACACCTTCTATTCCACTTAACCCCTCCCCACCGATAAGGGGGATCCACAATCTATATTACTATTCCTACACCTAGAACATACTTTTCTTCTCCTATAATTTCTCATATCCAACTTGTTATCTCTTTAAGAACCCACACCTTAGAGTCCATTTACCTTGATTAGTAGGTTCAAATTCATCAATTACAGCATGCCTACTCTTCATCTTCTCCCTCTCTTGATTATTCACGTATCCTATATCTTTGTAACTTTACATACGAGGTTTCTTCTTACCAAATTCCCCCTAATTTGTTTCACTAAAGTATCATTTTTGACAATAATGGAGATCCACAATATAAATTTAGATCAATTTATGTTTCATGTTTGCACTATGCTTGTAATCGTACTTTATTGAGATAGTTGTTTCATATGAGTTTACAAAAGTATACGTTTTGATGATTCGATGATTTACCTTTACACTCTATTAGATGTTTCACTCGTCTAGAAAATATGTTATTTACAAATTTTTTTATGAACATTGGAACTATAATATAATATGCATAAATGGATAAAATGACACGATGATCTAAAAGCATCTTAGTGACTATATTTTATGTTATAATAGTAATCTTACTTAAATGAACAATGTACTAGATGAATCTTAATTAAAAGATCTATTTATTAAAATTATATTTCCACCTATAAAATATTTTTTTATATTTGATTATTTTCATTAATTTTAACATTTATATCATACTCTTAAATAAAGTGAAAACAACTTACTTTATATGGAAAATCTTAAGGATGACGAAACTACAAGTCCAATCAATCTAGTAATAAATTCGAAAGTAAATATACCTTTAAGAGAAAATATAATGAGCCTAAGCCTACTGTTAATGTTCTATATAACCCTAAAAGGTCTAAATACAATCTAAAAGACAACATCTTACTATATTTCAATGTCCACCTCACATCTTGTTTCCTAAGCTCATTGAAAGTGTTGGCAAAATAATTTATCTATTGAGAAAATTAGTGGATTCTCACCAATAGTGTGTATAACTAAGTCACTGTGCTTGAATGGGGCAGCTCCGTTGATTAAAAGAAAGGAAATGAAAACAATATAAACTAATTTTAAAGGTTTCCAAAAGAAAAATATCATAAAGGAATACTTCCCTAAACCCGTGGTAATTTCTTGTATTTAATACAAGAGAAGAAATTTCTTTAGGAATGGGGTAGGCGAAAAAACTAAGAAAGGGATTTTAATCAAAAACTAGCATAGAAGAATTTTTGCATCAAAACAAGAACATTTCACTTGCTTAAATTAGAAAAGACCATTTACAAATAAATAGGAAGAATCAATAAGAAACGAAAGTTTTTATTGCATCATGTTACACAAATTACAATGCTCATGGAGAATAAGTTTGAGAAGGAGATAGAACCGTAATAGAAGAAATGAATGCACTTGCTTCTAGAAAGACAAAGGAGAGATAAACAAAAATTATTAACTATTTCCTAGAAATGTGTGCACCATTCATAGTTATAGTTTAAGGACTATCATTTCACGTCCCCACATGAGCCTTCACCTTCATTTGTGATTGTTGACTTTTCGGCTTTCTAACCTTTGGTGTTCATTCGCCACCGTGACCTTACGAATTGCTAACCTTTGGTGTCCCATTTTTGGATGTCAATAAATTTTTATTTTTTCTGTATGTCAACACATTTTTCTTGTTCCCGGTCATCAACACATTTGTCTCATTCCCGATCACATCAAAACTTTCTCCCATTCATCAAACAAATCTTTCTATTCACGTCAGGTCATCGAACGTTTACTCCCGGACATCAACTGAATCTTCATGCTCCCATCCGACATCAAAAATTTGTTCTCGATCTCGTAATATAACCATTTTTTTACCATCTGGTAACACTTTTTTCATGTTCCCGATTGCTTAACACATTTGTGTTACCGATCGTAACACTATTGTATCTCAAGACAAAATTTTGTATTTTCATTTTGGGGTCAAAAATTAATGAAATTTGGTCGTATAATATATGAAAATTTATGAAAAATGTCCAATTAATCCAATGCCAATATTAGGAATTCCTTAAAATTATTTCTTATTTATGTATTTACAATATTTCCACTTTTACCTTGAGGTGTACGCCACCGATATGAGTGATAAGAAGAGTTAATGATGTCCAAAAACTAAAAATCATATGGGATGTGAAGAGAACTGAATATAATTTAATTTGATATTTCGATTGGATCTCAAATATTCATGAGTCTTATGAAACCTTTCAGACAAGTTACACCTTATCTAAGGGCCTTTATGTCGCAATGTCGATGATTTTACACCTCTCAAAATTCCCAAAATATTTCTGTATGATTCAAGCATGAAGTAGGATATTTTATGTCTACAATTCTTGGTGTATGAGCTTCTACCTCTCTATACAGATCCTCAAAATCTTTAAACAAGGTGAATATATTTTTAGAACATGCATTTCCCAATACCTTGCTCATAAAGACCCTGATTTTGTATAACTTGTTCCTAAACCTTGATTTTCTTCCAAAATTTCTTTAATTACCTTTAATGATCACATAGCTTTGTCATAAAATTATTAGAGGCATTATATATTCTTAGAACATCTCATGAGGTGATCTACTGCCAAAAGTCTGAAAATAGGCCTTTTAGGCCTCCAAGAGCAACTCCTTCTAGGTGAATCATAATAGGCTCATGAATTGTTTTCCACAAATTACTTGCACATGAAAAACACTTTAAAATCTAGTTAGCACATCCCTCTCAGCCATGATGGGGATTACATAGTCAGAGATTGGTGGAGGGAAGGTTCACATTACCCGTTCAAAAAATTTTAATCTGCCGGATTTATTTTCATAGCCAATATTTCAAATTTTTATATTAGACATTTAGCATGAAAACCTCTTGCTCTTTCGGGGTACTTTTCTCGAATTGAATAAAGTGAATATGGGGCAAGTAGGAATCCCAAAATCTCAATATACTAAGAGAACCAAAGTGTTTTATCCATTGGTCTATAGGAGTCATTACAAAACAAGGGTGGATACAAAAAAAAAAATTGATTATTGAACACGACACAAAACAAAAAGATGTCATGACACACAAGGAAACAAACACACCTATATTCACCTATGGTACATACGGGGGACAACCACTTTCACAATTTTTATAATTTCAGGTATAGCCCACTTTGTGAGGAAATTCTAAGTGAGTGTCATCCATATAAGATAGAACGAAAGTATTCTCTCCACACGTGTCTCATATCTAAAATGGTCCAAGCCATAATGAATCAAAATTTCCATGGCTTCCTTTTTGTTCTCTCCTTTTATCTCATAGTAGGACCATGTCGAATCTCAAAAATATCTTTTCTTTGCCATGTTTTCAAAATATTTATTTACTTTCAACTGATGTTCCTTTATCCTATCAACGACCAACACCTTATCTTCACATAGCTTCTCCAAGTACAAAATCCTTTTATCCAGTGAGTCCTGGTACTCACCATCTTCTACTGCTTTGATCAATTGCAATGCTGGAAACTCTATAGTTATTAGAACCTCTAGCATTTATCCCATATAGGATTTGAAATGGAGACATACCAATAGCTCTTTTTGAGTAATCTTATCAGCCCATAGTGCATCATATAACTTCTTGTGATAATTCCTTTGATTTAGATCTACAATCTTCCTCACCATCGTCACTATATTTTTATTACTAGATTCTCGCTTGACCATTCCCACGAGGTTAATAGTCGATGCATTGGCTAAGGATATACCACATCCATAGAAAAACTCAGTTAATTCTAGAGAAAAGAAATAAGTGGAATCATCAACAAATATCTTTTGTGGAATGCTAAAATGAACAATAACATATTTTTTTCATTAAGTCACATACCGTTTCCAAGTTGGCTTGCTTGAATGGGATGGCTTCCACCCACTTAGTGAAGTAATTTTTTTTTGTGAGCACAAAGATATGACCTGCACTAGAATGAGGATTAAGAGAACCAATGAAGTCCAGACCCCATTGTTGGAAAGGCTCTTCAATCACCACCGGTCTAAGTGGAAGTGCAATGAGTTGTGGTCTTCCCACAAATTGTTGGCAAGGATCACATTTAGATACCCATTTTTGAGAATATTGAAAGAGAGTAGGCCAATAGTACCTCCCGAAGGATCTTGTGTGCAATGACCATGACATAGAAATTTCCACCATAATCTTGGTCATGATATGCTTTCAACAGCTTCTCTTGTTTCTCTTTGTCAACACACCTTAAGAAACATCCATCAAGGGCTCTCTTATACAATACATGGTTATAAATCACAAACCTAGAAACTTTTATCTTGAGATTCCTTATTTTCTTATAATCCATATGCTTCGGAAAATCACCATATATGAGGAAGTAGGAAATATCACTGTACCACTCATTGGTGGTATTTATGAAGAGTACTTACTGGCAGTCATTACGCATTTGTAGAATGATGTTCTTTGTCTTCATACTTTTTTAGAAGAGACTCATCTTCAGCTATCAACTTACATAACCCATTTCCCCTAATCAGATTAGATGGCCTTATCTCCAGGTCATACTCTTGAATCTTTGACACCCAGTTTCCTCTTTTTGCTCCAAGATCTTGTTGAGTCAAGATAGACTTTATAGATGATCCAAGAACCATTACAATGGTGTGAGAGTGTAGGATGTAGAATCTGAAATTCTTGACTGCCTTGACCACTACATAAGTATGCTTTTCAATGGAGGATTATTTGAGCTCATGATTCTTCAATGGGAAGCTCATGAAGGAAATAGGAGACTCAAGCCCTTCCTCATTCTTCTTGTTGGTGCCATTTTTGAGCTTGCACCATTTTGCCCTAAATTTTCCTTTGGTTTGCATGCTCTGAATGTTTTTCTCTCAAATTGGTGGTCTACAACTTTTCCCTCGATTCGAATGCCTTGAAATGCTCACAAACTTGTTGTTTTTCCCCAATTTGAAAGAAATTTGCATGTGTGCCCTGTTTTGTGCCCTAATTTTTCCAAAATCTATGGGCGCTGCAATTTTTCCTTTTACCTCCGATCATTGAAGTTTAAAACTGATTGATTTACACTTGTATTCCATTAAAAATTCAATTCGATGATAAAAATGCTTTGAAAACATGTTTCAGTTGGTTCAATTTTGTGAAATTTGTCATCCTTAGCAAAAAAATTGAATTCTAAGGCATCCTTGGCATTTTTTGTGTTTTGATAGTCAGACGGGCGTCATTTTCCCATCAATTTCATCTTCAGCATTCATCGGCAACATGGCTTGTTCTAATTGGCCGAGGGATAACAGAAAATTGTTTTAACTTATTGCTTGTTGCTTTTTTGGCAAAAGGGTGAATTTGGTCCCATGGCTCCGCTTTACTTTGATTGGATGAAATGTAGCGGGTCTTTTTTTGTGCCTTAAGGCATTTTGGAAAAAGAGTTAAAGTGTAAAGAAAATGCCTAGGGCCCGCAACGAATCAAAATGGAACACGTGGTGGCTTCAGAGCCAAGGATGGAATTACGGGTGGTCGGGTTCTTTTGAAGTTTTTTGACTTTATTTGGTTAAAATATTAAAGTCACAAACAATTCGGAACTCTAAAGCGATTCACGAGGTTGACACACGTCACGCTTGCATCGTAGGCGGAACTTCGGGCCTCAGGAAAAATTGAGATTTTTTCCCATTTTTTGGCATAAAGGCATAAAATTAAAAGGAGGAATGCAAGCCCGCAGTGAATCAGCAATCGCCATGTGTCAGGGACAAAATCGAGGTGCGGGTCCACGGGGATAATTTGGAAAATTTTCCTTTTTCCAAAAAAGGTGGAAATGTGTAGAATCAGTCCATGATTCCAATGGGGCCCACTTTGGGACACGTGTTAGGCCCGTTTTCATGAGGTGGAGATGTAGGATAATTTGGAAAAATTTCCTTTTTCCAAAAAAGGTGGAAATGTGTAGAATTAGTCCACGATTCCAATGGGGCCCACTTTGGGACACATGTCAGGCCCATTTTCAAAGGGTGGAGGGGCGGAGAAAAATGTCAATTTTTTTACATTTTTCCAAAAGTGTTAAAATGTCAAAAGAGATCCCAAGCCCATTTCCAATCACATTGTGACACATGTAGGGCTCAGACAAAGGATAAAGGAAGATCAACTGAATCGTGTGCATTTTTCACCATGTCACCATTTTAGCTCCAAGAAGCTTGGAGATGTGATTTTTGCATCAATTTTCACCAAATTTTTGATAAATTTGTGTCGTTTGTGCCTACAAGGACCAATGCAATTGGTTTTGAGGATCAATTTGAGGATCAGATATGTTTTTGAAGTGAAATTTTACCCTAGCCCGTCCAAAACGTAAAATATCAAATCCAGAAGTTGCAGAGTCAAATTTTGGAGGGAAATGGATGAAATAATGAAGGGAAGGGGGTCTACATGCTTTGAAGATGAAAAATGTGCCTCCACAATGGATAATGATGTGAATTTTGCAATGATTCATCTCTTTTTGAGACAACTGGTAACTTTTTGGACGTGTTCTGTTAAACGTCTCTATCTGCGAATCATGAGGAATTTTTGTAACAAATTTGATCCTTTGGCATATTCTTTTCTTGGGAAATAAGTCTCGAAGGATATTGAATGCTATATATTGCATGAATTTGTCATGCAAAGGGTTGGAAGAGTTTAAAAAAGCCTGGAAAACTAAAAATTTCATGGGAAAATATGGGAAGAATCCCATTCTCTGAGTGACCACTTGAGAAACTCATGTAACTCTCTCTATATCAAATTTCAAATCATGTTAAGTTGATTGCACATGTATAGCCATTAACAAGCTCTGAGATTGTTTTTCAAAACATCCCCCTACCGATAAATCGATCATTTTTAGTTATTCAGTGTTGTCTTTGGGAAAAATCTGTGAATGCTTACAGTTTAGAATGCATTTCAAATTTGTGTTTCTTGTTTCCTGTTGCAGTCTTGTGTTTAAAATATCTCTTGATCATACATGGTATCATTTCTTGTGATATTTTAGTGGTATTTTCAATCTCACATTTAGAAGAGCTTTCATCTGATAAAGAGATAAACAAATTTAAAATCACTTTACCTTCCTTGACTTCAGAGATTGTTTGTAAACCTTTGAGTGCACCTTAGGTCATGATTAAATAGTGATTATTAAATGTTTCATTGGTTCATTCTAACTCAATATTTTGTGATAGATGATCAAATATTTTGTGGAAAAGTGTAGATCTGGGCCTCCATTTAATGGACATATCCTAGTTAAAGGGATGATTAACCATTTTGATACTTTATGTTAAGATTCTCCATATTTTTCTTAAATCCTCAAAGAATCGGAGGACCTTGGTTTTTCTTATCGAAACTCCCACCCAAAAATCATTCAAAACAACTAATCCTACCTTGTTTTGACTTATATACCCACAGAAGATCAAAATCCATTTGCTAAAGTACGCAGAATGCATCAAGATTTCAAAATGTCTTCAAGAACCCTTGCCTCGCATTGAAATTATCTCCATAATTTAAAAGTGAAAACTTGTGAAAGTCAGATTTGGAGTGTTGAACATATTTTCCCAAGGCCGTTTTCATACTATTTTCACAAATTGAGGGATATCTTCAAATCCTTCACCATTTGAGGGTTACAAAATAGATTCTCTTACCTTGGTTGAAAGGCACAACCTAAAACAATTAGGACAAGATCAAGTCCTATTTGAGTGCTAGTTAGATCATATCCCTAGCTACAAAATGAAACACACCATGATCCATTTGTCTTCAAGTTTTATGCCATATCTTTGATGCTGCTTAGACTGAAAAGGAGAAAAAATCTGTACCAACACTTTTGAACTAAAATAGCTGAAATAGTGTGCTCAGATGCATAACAATACAAAATGAAATCTTTATGAAATCAAGACATACCAAGGTTGGAGCTTTGGCTATGGCCTTTTTGATATCCTCGAATGATTCTTTTCCCTCCTTGCTCCACTTGAAACTCTCTTGAGGCTTCATCATTTTAGTAATATGCTTTGTTAACTCAGAAAAATATGGAACAAAGCGGCGAAGGAAGTTGACCTTACCAAAAAATGAATGAACTCCCTTCTTTCTTGTTGGCAAGGATAGATTTTGAATAGCTTTCACCCTTTCTGGATCAATCTTTGTCCCTTATTTGTTCACAATATGTCCCAAGAGATTTCCTTCAGTCACTCCAAATATCAAACTATTTGATTTAATTATATGTCATGATCTCGACGCCTTAAAAAAACCTATTACAGATGTATCAAATGTTCTTTCCTCTTCTTAGAGAAGACTATGAGGTCATCTAGATACATGACAATACATTTGTTCTTAAAATCCTTGAAATCCAAGTCCATTTCTCTTTGAAATGTGGTCCCAGCATTGATGAGACCAAATGGCATCTGCCTGTAGGAAAAGGTTCCCAAGGAGTTGTAAAAGTAGTCTTATATTGATCTTCTTGAGCAACTTCAATTTGATTATAGCTAGAGAATCCATCTAGCATGGAAAGCATTTATGAACCTATGACTGCTTGTAAAATTTGATCCATGATTGGAAGTGGATAATTGTCCTTTAGAGAAGCTTGGTTCGATTCCAAAAGTCTACACAAATCCTTATTTCTCCATTTTTCTTTCAGACAAGGACAATATTTGCCACCCATGTAGAGTGATGGATTGGAAAAATTATCCTTGCATTCAACATTTTCAAAACTTCCTCTCAGATTGTTCTAGCAATATTTGGATTATATTTTCTTTTCTTTTTCCAGAATGGATTTTCTTCATACTTGAGTGGTATTGTGTGCTACATCTCTTTTGGTTTGAAATATTTCAGTTCATCATAAGAGTATGCCAATACATCTAAATATTTTTTCAATAATGAAACAAATCTTCTTTTCCTCAAGTGAGCAACATTTCCCTATATTCATAAACTGGGTTTCTACTCTTTCCTAATATTTTCCGTCTCAACATTAGCAGAGCTTTTGGGATATTCCTTAGCTTTATCTTTCACATATCTATCATGCCTATTAAATAATTCTTCAAGTGAGACTAGGCCCTTAGGAATCTTATTACCTTTCAGCACGAACACGCCATAAGAATAAAATTCTTGAACTTTAGATTTTTCTTCTTCTCGAAGTTAACTCCCTATGCTAGTTCTCACTTCCTTCGAAGAAGAGGCTATTGAAATTATCTCTTTGTTCTAAGAAGGCCAAGAGCTGATTGTCATCATTGAAAATTTTCTAGTGATTTACATTATCGGGCACACTGGGTCTGAAAACCATCTCTATAGAATATTTATCTTTATCAAAATATGGGTGTGGTATCATCATATACCTTGAAACAACACAAAATATTCCTTTTCATTATGTTAAATGGGAATATCTTGTATAGAGAAAGCATCAAAGGATTCAATGCAATCCCATACTCTATTTGTGTAATTTTTTTCATTGTGAATTCTTCACTTTGTACTGATTCCGAACTTGTTTCACAATTAACTATGCATCTCTTAGGCATCTCAATCGCTTTATTCCATTTTAATCAACTACATCCATGCCTAAGATAAGGGATTAATATTACACAATATTGTTTGTATTTTCAAATTGGAGCTTGAAAGAAAAAGGAAACAACTCACCTGATGGAGAAATCAAAACCACACTAGCTTTGAAACCCGAACTCCAATGAGTTCCATCAAATCCATGGTCTATAGGCTATCTTATTCTTCTCTAGATACGAAAGGAATATCATCATTTCCTCTAGAATTCATGAAGTAATTCCCATGTCCATTGTCTTGATAAAGAATATCTTCCCTAGGATCTTCTAATTTTTGCACTGTATATTTCATTTTTCTCATTGGAAACAAATTTTTCATTTGGCCCTTGACTGAATTATTTCTCAACACAATTCCATCCTCGAATTTCCCGACCGAAATATCTATAGAAGATTCTTCTCAACAACATCCCGTATGAGGCTAAAATGTCTACTACTAGGATAGTCAATAACACTTTCTTCTCAGGAAATCAACTAAAGAAACTTGGGCATCCTTTATTCTTCCCACAAGTGGGAATTATTTAGTTTCCATAGAATAACACTGACCTTTAGCCCATGTCAAATTTATAATAAGGGAATTGGATACTTTTAGTGGCGTCATATTGTTAAAAACACTTGAGTCTATCATATAGTTGTTCAATCATGAGCCTCCAATAAGAAGAGAAAGGTATAATGGTTCAAATTTATCAGTCTTAGATGCACTTAGGGCTAGCATGTTTTGAGATTATGGGGAAGGAGGATTTGGTAGTAACCCTTTGGAAGAGGGTGTGACCAAATTGGGATTTTGATACTACCCTTGATAAACCGAACTAGTTTATCAAACTATTCTAGATGGGTCTACAAATATTCAGACTCAAAGATTTGGACCTTATAATTTTTGACATGATCTATGATATCAAAAGAGGATGAAGTAGATGTCTCTGAGGTAGTGGAAGTTTTGGAAGGAGACACTACTTTGGGAGAAGGGGTCACTTTAACAACAAGGGTAGACTTGGAAGCTACTACAGGATTATTAGGTACCTTAGAAGTTTTTTTAGATACATTTACTGCTTTAGAAGTAGCATTAGAAACCTTAGAAGAAGATGTTTTAACAAATGTAGACTTAGGATACTTACTTGTTTCAGTTGTGGTCTTCTTGGCTATGACAAAGTCTATATTTTCTTTGGCATTCCATAAAAGGTAGAACTGCAACTGATCTATTGATTATTTTACTATACAAAGTCGTTATGGGAGAATATACATCTTTCTTCTTATTGGGGTACCAATAGAATAACTTTTATTTTTTTATTGAGAATTAGTGAACACCACACAGAGAAACTTGGTGCACCACATTATTAAATTTCATCTTCGATGAGTATTGAAATACTCAATCTTAGAATCATCAAATTATTTAATTTCAATCCCATATTCATCATCATCATCATCATATTTTTAAACAATCTCATCTTCATCATCACCCTGTGTATCATAGGATGCATTTACAAGGGGAGCCTTTAGAGAAAGTCTTTGAGGTGGTGGGCCGATCCTTTTCTATTTGGAAATTTATTCTTAGGTTCCTCTCTACTCATAGAAACTTGAGCCAATTTATTCTTGAGAGACAATACATCATTAGCCAATTTCTAAACTAATGAATATGTGGTACCCGCATTTGAGCTTTGGCCTTTCTCCTTACTAGGACCTTTCTTTATCTTCCCTGACATGATTAGATCATCCTCCACTTCAATTGCAAGCTTTTGTGCTTCATCCAAATCTATTGGTTGAGTTCTTCTTAGCATATAACTCACCTCAGGAAGTTGAGCACTTGTGAAAAAACTTAGCTTGTTATCTTCAGGTGAGGTCATGCCACTTCAGAATCTTGTGAAGCATCCTATTGAATTTTTCCACAAACTCCCTCATTGGTTCAAAGGGTTCTTTCTTCAATTGATACCACTAGACCAACAGTGCATGAGTATCCTCTGTAGGTTTGAATATCTTTTAAACTTAGTATTCATGTAATTCAAGTTAGTTATGGTCATAATAGGGAATTGGTAGAACCAGTCTATTTTCACATCTTACAAAGACTCCATGAACATGCAAACTGATACATCTTCATATCCAACTCCCAACACTCCACAAGAAGTGATGAAGGTTGTAATGTGGTCATCTAGATGTTTCTTCCCATCACCATGAAACTTGGGAAAATTCTTTCTCGACCCTCTAGGTAGATCATGTAGAGGTGGGGTGAGAGATAAAGGACCTATATTTTCCCCAAGGAAATGGTGCTTGTTGAGCCATTGGTGGTTCTTCCTCTTCACAATTATTCTATTTCAAGTCTTAAAATATATTCTTTAGCAACTTCCTCTTGTGTAGGAACGTAGTTCAATTTTTTTACTAAAACTCGCTTAGCAAGGAATCTAAAGACAAATTCTGATCAAATTGTGCCGGATTATTGTTAACTGTTATTCTTGTAATTTGATTGATAGGAAGTCTGAAATCAGATTGCAACTATTCTTCAAAGTTATGATTAGACACACCACTAGCTCTGGAAGATCTTGTGTACCTTCTTTTAGCCAGCTTGAACGTATAATTCAAACAATATTCTTCTAGGATCTCCTTTTTTGGTTCAAACTTGTCTCACTCTTTCTAAGGCTTCTACACATTCTTCTTCAGAATCTAGAATTCTTGTAGCAGCATGGTAATGGAAGAAGCTAAATATATTGTGCCAAATAGTATCCCTCAAGTTCGATGTAATATCCTCTTGGGTATGGAATAAAAGCTCAGCCTAAGGACTAGGGGATTACCAGGGATAGCCATTAGTGAAAGACATGAGGCTCAATGACTTTCCAAGTTTAAGATTTTGTTATTTTTGGAATACAAAATTTTTATTTGGATTTTTGGGATAAAAAATGTGTGCAGATAATCTCGATTCTAACCCATGGCGGGTGCAAAATTTTTTTGGTAAAATAATTTGTTGATTGGGAAAACTAGTGGATTAGCACCAACAATGTGTAGGATCGAGTCCCTCTGCTTGAATGGGGAAAATCCATTTATTTAAAAATGGAAATGAAAGAAATATAAATTAATTTTCAAGGTGGCCCAAAGATTGAGATCTCACAGAATACTTCCTTAAACTTGTGGTAATTTCTTTTATTGAATACAAGAGAAGCAAATTGTTTGGTGAAGGGGTGTAGAGAGAAAAATAAGAGAGGGATTTTAATCAACAATAGCATAGCATAATTTGTTCCATCAAAACCAAAATATTTCAATTGCATCAATTAGAAGAACATATTTTCAAAGAAAGAGGAACAATTACCAAGAAACACAAAGTTTTATTGCATCTTGTTGTACAAATTACAATGCTCGTGGAGTATAAGTTGAGAAGGAGATAGAATTGTAACTTAGGAAATGAATGCATTTGCTTGTAAAAATAAAATGGAAGCTAACAAAAAGAATTAAATATTTCATAGAAATGTGTGCACCATTCATATTTATAGTGCAAGGACTAACATTTCATCTCCCCACATGACCCTTCACCTTCCTTCGTGATTTTTGACTTTTCATCTTCTAACCTTTGGTGTTCCTTCGCCACTGTGACCTTACAAACTCACTGACCTTTGGTTTCCTAGTTTTTGGATGACAATACATTTTTATTTTTCCCATATGTCAACACATTTTTATTGTTCTCACCATCAACAAATTCTTCTCATTCCCGACCGCCATCAACACTTGCTCTCTCGTCCAACAAAATCATTTTGTTCTCGCGGTCATCGAAATTTCACTCACAGACATCAAAAAAATCTTCATGCTTTGTTAGCTGCCATAAAAACCTATTCCCAGCTGAGAATACAACCATTTTTTTACCAGACAAGAACCCCTTTATCATATTCCCGCTGGTAACAAATTTGTGTTATCGGACGGTAACAATATTGTATCTAAGGACAAAAGTTTGCTTTTTCATTTTAAGGGTAAAAATTAACAAAATTTGGTCGTATAATATATGAAAATTTATGAAAAATGGCCAATGAATCCAATGAGAATACTAAAAAGTCTTGAAATTTTTTTCTTCATAATTGTTAACCCAAATTTCCACTTTTACCTTGAGGTGTGTGCCACTAAACTGAGTGATAAGAAGAGTTAATTATTAATGCAAACTAACAAATCATATGGGATGTGAAAAGAAATCAATATAATTTTGGTTTTTATTTAGATGGTCTCTCGTATCTTCATGAGTATCCTGAAACATTTCAAAAAGTTACACCTTATACAAGGGCCTTTGTGTCACAATGTCAGATGATTTTCCACCTCTCAAATTCCCAAAATATTTCCTTGATGATTCCAACATGAAGTAGGATCTATTATATCTCCAATTACCATGGTATGAGTCTCTTACTCTTTACATAGCTCCCGAAAATATTCAAACAAGGTGACTAGCTTTTTTAGAACATGCATTTCCCAATACCTTGCTCATAAAGACCTTGATTTTGTATAACTTGTTCCTAAACCTTTATTTTCTTCCAAAACTTTCCTAAAATACCTTGAATGATCACATGATTTTCATACACTACTTGGAGGAATTATATCTTCTTGGTACATCCCAAGAGGTGTTATGTAGGTGTCGAAGTCAAAAATAGACCTTTTTAAGCCTTTGGGTCAACTCCATCGAGGTGAATCATAATAGGATCATAAATTACTTTCCATGGACTTACCTACACATGAAACACACTTTAAAATCTAGTTAGCACATCCCGCTTAGAAATGATGGGGATTACATAGTCAAATATTATTCGTAGGGAAAGTTTACATTACCCTTCCTGGGGATTTTTGAGTGTGGAATTGATTTTCATCATCAAAATTTCAAAATTTTATATGAGACATTTAACATGACAACAAAAAGTAATTTGATTTCTCTTCCATATCCTCTTGATTTAAATCCTAATCATCCTCATTCTAAGAATTTTGACGACACCATATGAATAATGCATTAGATATGACATTTATGATACAAATAACCAATAGAAATTAGAAGTGGAATAAATCATGCACTAATGGGCCAAGACAGATCAAACTTAGTATTATGATAGAAACAGATCCAATAAAAGTTGTAATATGCAACTCGATTAGAATTGAAATTCACATGATAGTCATGATTAGAGAAAGATATTATTGGTAGAGAAGTGTCGGGATGCATAATTAAATATTCAAGGGCCCAAAATATAGGAGGCACCGCATGATATACATAGTTATCTAAATAATAAACTAATTTTGTCTCATATTTGGGTAGAGGGTTGTTAAATATTTCGAGCTTATGATTTTAATTGACAGTGAAGAAGTCAGTAAGTTCTTGAAGCTCAATTTACCACTATCAATCAAAGATTGAATGAGATATTGATGTTGAAGGAAACATTTTTTAGTGTGTCATATGCAATGATGATAATTGCAATGGGAATTTCCATCAAAATTATGACCTTTTTGTTGAGATGGATCTAATGTGGTGGAGAAGGAAGTGTAATGCAATTACTATCGATAAGTTGTGGTAGAAAAATATGCGGAGGTACACTAGACTTAATGACTATACGCCGATGTGGTTATTATTGAATATCCTTAATAGTATGATAATCCATTTATGGTAACCTTTGTGTTGGTTGGTTTAGTTATATATGGTTTTAATGTTGACTTACTACGAAAATGTGTAGAGGACAATGTTTTCTCCTTGTATTTAAGCTTGCCTATAGATAATAATTTGGTTTCACGTAGCTTAAGAGTATGAAGATTTGATCGATCAAGGAGAGGTCTCAAAGATAACACTTTCCTTTAGAGGTGGTAATAAACTATGGATGAATAAATCCGTAAGCTCGTAGTCTGCAATCATATTTTACATCTTAGCTAAATTGTTTTGGATCTCAAAATGTAATTTGCTAAATGTTCATTAGATTTTTGTTCAAGTTATGCTAGTTACGCATAGGAGATCTTAGAGATGATGTTGATAGAGAAATTAGTGAGAAAATCATCACCTAGATGCATGAAATGTGTTACCGTATGGACGTAGGTCATCAAACCTATTGGTATCCAAATTGATTCTCCTTGCAAGCCGATTAACATCAAATATTTAACAGACACTCGAGACATACATATCATATTACGAGTCGCTTTGTAGCTGGGAGGAGATTTGTCTAACTCTTTGTCACTCAAGCATAGGAGAAATGGATAACACCTTCATTAAGGATTTGATCTATCCTTATGGCTTTAGGCCGTGACTTTCGACCGGGTGAGAGGACTCGCTTTGTAACTCCGTGTCCATTAAGGAGAATAAATATATCCTTCTTTTCGCACAAATTTGAAAGGGGACCCGAGAAAATATGATTAATGCACCACAATTTATCTCTCGCCATTTGTCACTTCTAAAGAATGGTGATATTTCCTAGACAGGCTAAGTTTACTAAAGACATTATGGAATCTTGATTGCTTCTGCATGTTTTAGTAGTAGAGTTTATACATTTGTGGACACATAGGAAAACAGGGGTAGTTTAGGATGGATTCATTGTTTTTGAATAATTTTGGTGGGAGATTAAGAAGGATAAAATTTATTATACCAGATATTTGAGAGAATTCATAACAATTGGAAAGCTAAATGACGAAAAAGCTTCGAATAGATAAGATATTCCTTCAACCAGAAGGTGTGCATAAATGGAGGCCCATATTTGCATGGTTCAACACAATCTCCAAGAATTGAACATGAATGCTCAAGCTAAAAATCAAATACCCCTAGTTCCTCATGCCTAAGATACACTAGAAGGCTTACGACAATATTTATCAACAAATGACAATGAAGTGATTTTAAATGGTTTATCTCATCGAGAGGATGAAAGCTCTTCTTAAATGAAATTGTAAATGCCACTAAACTGTCATCACGGGGATGAGATCTTGTGTGATTCAAAGGGACTTTAACACACTATTGCAATAGGAATAAGAAAAAATACTTACAGACATTTTGAAATAAAGAAGACACAAATTTCTCCAAGATTGACATAGATTAACTCGAAATTGATTAGATTCATCAGCAGGGGAAAGTTTATTTGAACAGTCTCAGAGCTTCTAAATGGTTGTACACTCGTAACTAACTTGGCGTGATTGAAATATAAAACATAGGAAGATGAGCTCTCTCAAATTTTCTCTTAAGAATTTAACCCCGACCTTTTGCAAGAGTATTCTCATTGTATTTATATAGTTTACTTTCTCACTCATCCCAAATTTTTTCCCCATAAAGAAGAATATTTGAGGGACCTTTTCTTGTTACCAATTTGTCTCGAAAGTTACGTTTAACAAATTTTCCAGTTGGACAAATCATGAACTCGGTCATGTTTCCGAGACACTCAAGTAATGACTAAAATTCCATGCCACAACTTTTTAATAGTCCTTATAATCATTCTCTTTATTTTCTCATGCAATAAATCTCATTTTAATCATTTTCCAGAGGCTCTATACATAAGGCTTGGATCTGATAGGTAATCCTTTTCACTCTCGAGGAAACACCTTTACATCTTTTGCACCTACAACCTCCATCATTTCATCCTTTTCCCATTCTTTCCTCTGTAACTCTTCCCCACATCCATATTCTCCGGTAATTCATGTTTTTGCATGTTCTCGAGCAATTACAACTTAAAAATATCAACCTTAACAATCCTTGGACTCATAAATTAAGTTTGAAATACATTCAATTGCACTTTGTAGACAAAACGACAATGAATTTCATCAAAAAATGATGAAAAATAGTGCGTATTCGCATCTCCAGGAGTCTTGGAGAAAAAATGGCATAAAAATAGATGCAATGCATAGAAAATGTTGATTCTACCCTTCTCAACTTTACATTAGATTCATCCGCGTATTTTATTAGTGCAACTACAAAGGCGAGGTATAGAGGAAATTTTCCAATTAAGCATGGCCCTTTCACATGCCCCGGTGCAAGAAAAACACCTTTTGGCCTTTGAAAATATCAGTAAAAAGGAGCCAACGGAAGCCTCCACGTGTCACCTTGGCGCACCTTTGGTATGGTCCTCAAAAGTGGAGACCCCAAACAAGTGTGGGCTCACCACGTGTCTCAGTCCGGCAGAGTTGTTGAAAAAGTTGAAGGATCAGTGGAAGGCACCATGTGTCTAGGGTCTGAGACAATTTTCCTTGGTCATTGAAAAGTCCAAGCAAGGGTAGAGTGAGTAGAAGCCTCCAAGTGTCCTCCTGGCACTTCTTCAAAATAAAATTTAGGGGTCAGTCCCCAAACAGGCGTAGTCCCTCCACGTGTCCTAGGCCTTAGAAAATTGATTGAAAATTTTAAGTAAAACTCGGAACCGAGAGGAAGCCTCCACGTGTCTCCCGCAGCAACTTTGAGATGGTCCCCAAAATTGAAAACCTTGTAAGAAAGAGGGATCACCACGTGTCCTCTTGGAGAAATTGCTAAGGTGGGACCATGAGGTAGATCCTCAAATGAGTACCAGCTCTCCACGTGTCCATGGTCCATCAAATCTACATGGGATGCATGAAAAAATGTCTCGAGTCTCAGGCGATGCAGCAAAAACCTCCACATGTCTCCCGGTGCAACCCCAAGGTCAAACCAAACGGTGAATTTTTATATGAGCGCTAGCCTCCACATGGACAAGATTTGATTTGAATTGGGCCTTAGAGTTTCAAAGTGACCCTCTCGATCCACATCCAACTAGAAAGTGCCACATTTCCACAGATGCTTTGAGATATAAATTTGATAGGAAAACACACTTGTCAAATCGTAAAATATAGAGAAATCACCATTTGTGCCCTAAATGAATCTTTCTTTGAGGACAGAGAATTTGGAAATGATATAAGGCCTAACTCGTGATCCACTAAGCCACATCTAATTAGAATGGACCACTTTTCAATAGGTATTGGAACAAAATTTTATAGGGAAAACAAAACGCGATTGTGGAAAAATGGAAGGAAGGGAAAAACCCAATTTTATGCCCAAGTTACAAATTCTTTCACATGGAAAGAGGAATGGAAAACAAATTTTTGACTTTAAGTGATCCTCGACCAAAGGAAAAGACTAATCATGGCAAGAAAATGAAGAATGATATTTCATGCATAAATATGGGGAGATATAAAACACGAAAGAGCCCGCAAATTGAAGAATTTTGGGGAAAATGGAGTGAGATCAAATTGAGCACTAACATCGGCTCCGACTCGGGATAGACACTCCTGTGAGTGCCACACAAAAAAATAGCAGACCAAGTGCCAAAAAGAAACCATTGGGTGATGGAGTCAAAGAACAAGCTTCAGAGAAGAACAATAATAACCAACTCCCAAAGGATGAAGCAAGAAACCAAAAACGGCCACCAAGGACAAAGAAAAACAAAAACAAGAAAAACATGAAAGCAAAAAGAAACCAAATTACTATACATTATATAATGGAGTATACCTTGATTCTAAGAAATCAATCAAGGAAATGTTTCAAATGCCTATCTTTAACATGAAATTCAAGAAATTCCCCATATAAGTCTTTTAAGAAGAAGGTATTTTCACCAATTTGAATGTCAATTGAATAAGGGCCCATCCACAATGCATCAAACTTTCCATGTTTTCCCTTATCCTCGTGCCTTATGTCCCACAAGAGAAAAAGATATCCCACACCGAAAGCTCTTGGAGTTACTTTCTTATTAAACAAATTCTTCAATTTTTCTCTGAATTTCACATGCCTTTGATGGGATTTCCTTCTTTCTTCATCTAACTCAACAATCTAATTTATGTGAGAATCATAGGGACTAACCTCTTGATCTTCCCGTTGTTGAAGAAATTGAAAAGAATACAATTGTATTTGCGGGGGCAAGTAAAGCTTGAGTTACAAACACCAACTCAAATGGGCTTTTCCCAAAGAGCTGCTCAATAGTGATTCAATCAGCCCAAACAAAAAATTTCAACTATTCACCCACTTCCTTTTGTTCACCGCAAAGTTCTTTTAATTATCTTCAAATTTATTTTTTTTTCCCGGAATCTATTTGTCCATTTCCTTGGGGATTATAATTAGAAGCATATGTCAAATTGATCCCATATTCATGGCACATGGCCACCAAAGGTTTAGCCCAAGCTCATGGCATTATCAACAACTATTTTGGCAGGTACCCCAAATCTACAAATGATATAATTTAGGATAAAATCCATGACAATTTGGTGAGTTTCCTTCTTGGTGGGGATTGCCTCCACCCACTTGGTGAAGTAATCTATGGCCACTAGTATCCACTTATGGCCTACACTTGAAGGATCAGAAATTTCCCCAATGAAATACATTCCCATTACCTAAATGGGGCTTCAATCGATACAGTTTTGTAAGGAAGGGATCCCCGAGCATTTAGTCTTCCGAGAAAAGTGTTGGCAACTTTCACATCTTCTCACCAACAGAGTTGTATCCTTGAAGAGAGTTGACCACCAATAACCAACCCTTAAGATCTTATGAGTTGTGACTCTTCCAGCAAAATTCCCCCCACAAAATCCTCCATGAAGATCAACAATTATCTTAGGGGCTTCATCTTCAACAATGCATCTTAAGAGAACTCCTCAAGGTTCTTCCCATCTAACCCAAAATCAGTAATGACATATTTTTGGAAGATAACTTAAGTGCTCTTTTCACGATTCTTGCTCATATGTTTAGTTAATTGTAGATGTTTGAGATAAAAAAATGATGTCCTTGTACCATTCTGTAATTTATCAGTTTTTCAAGGAAATTCAGCCTTTCTTCTTCAACTTCATTTACCTCAATTGTCTACAGATTGCTCTCTAGCCATAAGTTTTTCCAGGCCCAAACCTCTAACCAATTTTGTTGTTTGGATATCCATATCATACTCTTGCAGCTTTGTTTACCCATCAAAGATCTCTTTCTTGAAACCTCCATTTTTGATAGCATATCTTTCACCATGGTGTGGGGAACATAAGCAATGATTTTGGAACTTAGAATATATGGCCTCAAGACCTTGTTGCTTTTACTAAATAAAATGCCTACTTCTCCATGATAGTATATTTTAGCTCAGCTCCTATAATGCCTTACTAAAAATGCAATTGGTCTTTCAACTCCCTCATTATCCTTCCGCAATAATACAGATGCAATAGTACTTTCGAATCAAAAGAAAACATTTGGAAGTCCTTATAATATGGAGCTGCTAAAATAGGGCATTCTTTAATGCTTCTTTGATCCCAGCAAAATCTTGAATAGATTCCTCTTCCCACTTGATACTTTGGTCTTTCTTCAACATGTTAGTGATTGGGATAGTTCAACAAAGTTAGAGATAAATCTCCTAATAAAATTAATCTACCCAAAAATGGATTGAATTCCCTTCTTGGTTCTTGGAATGGGGACTTTGTTGATGTCTCTACCCTTTCAGGATCAATTATGATCCCCTCCTTCCACACAATCTATCCAAGTATATTTTCTTTTGAACTCCAAAATGGGACTTCTTGGGATTGAGTGAAATACCATACTCCCTATATCTTAACATAATTTTTTTCTAAGTGTTTCAAGTGTGCACTCCTTTTTTTGAGAAAACAATGATCATTTTGATATACAACAATGAAATCATTAATATAGCTAGAGAAAGCTACATCCATTGCTCTTTGGAAAGTGGCTCCAACATTCATTAGACCAAAAGGTATTCGACATATATATATGTTCCCAATGAGTGGTAAAGGAAGTCTTGTTTCACTGATTCCTTCACAACTACCTGGTTATATCCAAAAAAACCATTCAAGGTGGATAAAAATTATGAACCAATAACCAATTGTAACATATTGTCCATATTTGGCAGAGGTACTTATCCTTCATTGATGCTCTATTAAGGTTTCTAAAATCCACACAAAGCCGTATATCTTTGTTCTTTTTTTTTTATAGGTACCAAGTTTGCAACCCATGATGAGAACGTTGTGGGTTGTATGATTCCTCCATCCCTTAACATTTTTTAGTTCTTCTTGCATCTTCGGGAAAGGAGTGGATTAATTGGCCTTTGTTTATGCCTAAACGGATTGGAAGAAACTTTTAAGGGAATTTTGTGTTGGAAAAGATCCTCTCTATATGCTTTCATTGAGAATAAGACCATGATAAGCGATCCTGTATTTCTTCAACAATTGGACATACGACTACTTTTCTTCCTTGCTCAGTTGCTACCTAGCCGATCTTTTGTGGTTTATCCTTTGTGCCTGTGTCATGCTCTTCAACATCCTCGAGGTTGACATGTGTCTCATGACAATGTAATCAACATTATCAAAGTTTGATTCAAGTGCTACCAAACCTCTTGGAATAATATTAGTCTTCAACTGAATGATGTCTTTAAACAATAGATTCTCCTTCCTATTAGCCATACAAACCATTGGCTCTCAATCTATATGCTTTGATCAACAAATTCTTCTTGGTTCTGCAAAAACATTTACACCTTGGCATCTTCTTCAAAACTTCCCAGCTTTTAACATTGTCAGAACAAATGGCCTAGTCAATACCTCAACATTATACTCACAATAGGGGATATAGTATAATTTTCAAACCTGGACCCTAATACGTCTAATTTGTTCTGCTAGAGTATTGTTCTTCCTATCATGATGTATTATGTTAAATGATTCAAACATCTCAATGGAATCCCGGACTATATGCTTATACTGCTTCTTCTTTCTCTAATTTTTTGTTGCATACAATTTTCTACCTGTTTGATAATTATCTTTGAATCTCCTTTAGCAATGATGTCTCTAATACTATATTTCTAAGCAATTCTCAAACCCAATAATAGTGCTTCATATTCAACAATTTTGTTAGTGCACTTAAAGTTGAGTTTAAAAGAGAAACCAAACTCTTATTGTCCTAGAGATATCGTAGAACAATACCAACACCATTTCCAAATTTAGAGCAAGCCCCATCAAACAAAAAATTCCACGGAGAACCTAATTGATTAAGAGACTTGCATTCATCAATTTTGTGCTCTTTACCATCAAAAAATCCAACAAAGTTATCTCATCGATGTCGAAGTGTATAACACTTCATAGGAAGCATTATTGGGATCCTCAATGATGAGATGTAGCATCTTCTTTTCACCATATAACTTTACAAGGCCTAGCAGCCCACTTTCTTGATAACAACATTCCCCATTTGGTAGGGCAATCAACAATAACAACATCTAATTTTAAGTTCTTTCTTAGGTAAGCTACAAGTTACACTATCAGACCCTTGACACATCCAACCACTGACACCTCTCTAGAATCCATGGTAGTGCACTTCCCATAAGTGGTTCATTGTCACTTTGATATCTAATTCATTCATGACCTCAAGAGGCATAACATTGCATGATGCTCCAGAATCAAACATACAATTGTGTAACAACATGTCCTTAATAATCAGAGTGGTGAAAAATGGATCTACATTCAACTGGGACTCAACTAAGGATGTTCCCAAATATACTTCAGGTGGCTCATCTAGTTCTTCTAGAACTTGGGGTTTTCTCAACTCTAAAATGATTATAGGAGTCTCAACACTGTTTACATTTTTGCCTTGGGTATTCTTTTCTTCTTTCAATCCTAAATAATCAAAGGCCCTTTTCTTATGCTTAGGAATACTAAGCAGCTCAACAATTAGAATGAGAAATGTTGATCTAACTCAATACTTGGGCAATGTCATAAGGAAAATATTTGGGGCAAGGCGGCATTTGGAAGAAGACTCGAGAAACTCATCTAATAGAAAATAATATTTCATGGTCTCGAGCATGGGCGGGGATACTAGTTCTTCTTGGGGACATAAGGATTTTCTGGATGTATCTTTTTTTCTTAGGAGTTTCTTTTGATATATTGGTGAGAACTAGAGTTTTTTGTTTGGCCTGAGGCCCTACCCCTTTGATAACTTTACTCCTAGTGTTATATTACTTTTCATGGCCAACTACAACATTCATCAACAATTGCCTATCCTCCTTAGAAGGGATTCCTCCATCATAGTTTTTAATCATTAATGCCCTTAAGTATTCAAAATCATTACTAGGCAATTCAAAATCTTGTACCATGTCTATTTCAAAAGTATGAGAGGGAGGAAGGGGTAATACCCGGTGGATGTAATCCCAAAAATCTGTAGCAGTTCTAGCACTGATTAATTTAGTCAAAGTTGCTCCTTGCTATGAGCTTGTAGAGCACCCCACCATGCACACATCATCCTCAACATCATCATCGAATTCCTCAAATCATTTGTCTTAATCACATGGAAAATGTGGCAATAAAATATGTCACACCACTGAATTTCATTGGCTTCTTCCATAGAAGCAACTATGGAAGTCAAAGGATCGAGACACAATTATATTCTCATGGGCTTGGGGATGTCTATTTCTTGATCTCACAAGTCATTTTCCTCTGTCATTAGATCTCTAATCACCTCTGGGATGATTGGGAAATATGTCTTGACCTTGTGGCTTGTGTTGACCTTGGGATCCTTGTCGGATCCCCTTCTCTACTCGCGCGGTTTATAGGATATTTCATTAACAGCTACATCCAAAGTTTTTAAAACCTCCTCTAGATCTAGAACTTTACTTAACTTGGGATTCTCTGGAATGATCAACTTGATGCATTTTCTCTTAGGAGGCTTACCAAATGACTTGATGTTATTCTCAATCTACAAAGCCATGGTGAAGGCTTCCCTCAATGTTGTTGGGTTCTTGTCTCTTAATTAATAGGTAGATTTCTTATCAAAAGCATCGAGTATTTTATTAAAAAGAAACATCACTTGGCCTCGGGATCACATGTAGCCTATTAGGGTCTAATTGAAACTTGTATTGAAGTCATTAATAGACTCATTAGGATTATTTTTATATTTTCAAATTCGATAAAAGAAACCTATGGTCTATTTTATCTCCATAATGTAATCTAAAAGCATTCTTCATCTCTATCCATGAATCAATGGAATTGATTGGAAAAGATTTATACCAAGTACCATGCATGGGTAAGTGCAGGAAGTTGATGGACAAATATAGGGTCATCCGTGGACATCATATTGCAAATAACAACATAATATCAACTTGTAGGGATTATTAGCAATACATACACTCAAAATTAGACAAAATTATATTAATATGAATTGTAG
Source organism: Taxus wallichiana var. yunnanensis (assembly GCA_018340775.1). Taxonomy (NCBI): domain Eukaryota; kingdom Viridiplantae; phylum Streptophyta; class Pinopsida; order Cupressales; family Taxaceae; genus Taxus; species Taxus wallichiana. The sequence continues at coordinate 195,268,808 of CM031240.1, read as the reverse complement.
CATCTAGAATCTAGTTTCTAAAATACTAATTTTTGTAAAAAATGGACAAGATTAGCTATATTAAACACTCAAAATTCAATGACTTGGTATTTTTTTAAAAACGCCGATAAGATTATAGTCCGTTTGCCCACAATTTGGATGACCAAAAATTGATATATATTTTTTTCCTTTGGTGAGAAGTTATATGCCACTATCTATCTTGGGATGGATTTTATTTTGTATTTTTTTGAGTAATATTTTATTTTTTATGATTTTTTCCGTGAAAGTGGTATGAAAACATAAAGAAAACAGAGCACTTTCCGTTTGCCCGCCATAACTTCATCAAAAAATATTGAAATCAAATAATTTTTTTTTTAAACATGTATATAATTTCACCACGGTTGGGATGGTATAAGTTTTATCACATTCTAATAAGTGAAACAAATTTTGTAGTCTTAAACGTAGACATAAAAATTCACAGGAAAAAGTGTCTTAAAGACCTACTATTAGTAAAAAATTATAAAATGATATTTATCCTCTTCTATTCACTTTAAAATCAGTATTTCTACAAAGCTAATAGTCTCCCCTACGCAATGGTACCATTTTTATGACATAGTTTTTACTTTTCGGCATGGTTCAAGTCCGTGGAAGACTAAATTTGATGTTTTGCTGTTTTTAATGTAAAATTCAGGATTTGATGTCCACTTAATTGTCCCCCAACTTGGTGCACTTACCCGCATCCTTCTCTAGAGTATGATTAAAAAACTTTATGTACACATCCTCAAATTCAATCTAAATGTCTTCCATCATATTGACAAAAATCTTTAAGTGTTGATCACCAAGAATAACATTATTTCCTTGAAATTTAGGCAATCTATTTCTAATCTCTTGGGGCACAAGACATTTGGATACCCACCATACCTCCGAAATTATAGGACAAAAGTATTCACAAAAATGGAGGTCTAGGTAGGGGCTGGGCCATATTGTTTTAGGGAGGTGATCTTACAAGAGAAACAAAATGATGAGGAGTGAGGGATCTGTGGGGCACATGAATGCAATTCTCAGAATGAATGTTCTCTAAAAACTCTATTTCTTGGAAGATCCTATCAGCTTTGGAGAACACAGGGATAGAATGAGATGCAAATTTTTCAAATACAAAAGAAGGCCCCTCTCTAGATGGAAAATTCAGATTTAGAAAAGACTACCCGATTCATGAGCAATTAAAGAAGTATGGTAATATTTAAGGATAGGTTGATCGGTTTCCACAATTGATAACTCCTTTCTTTATTTCGATCTCTAACAACTTTCCATATTATTCTTCCTTCTCGAATTCATCTTTCCCATCTTTGGAAATAGCTTTACTGGTAGGGTCTCTAGAAAAGAAAGATCTTATTCCTTCCAGATTTGCAAAGATTAGTGATAAATTGCAATTGACAGAGGTTAAGACACTGACATTTATAAAAAAATCATTCAATACGGAGTCGCCACTAAGGATTTTCACCTTAGTTGTGAAAATGCACTAAAATTGGTCTGTCAAATGTCTGTCAATACTAAATTCATGCAAAGCTATCAGATCTTACCCTCCTTTACCCATATTTAACATTGATGATGTAAACTTAGTGAAAAAAACCACAGAAACTAGAAATATTACATGCAGAACTTGTAACTTTGCTTGATTCTTACAAATATAGACACATGATGATGTTTCAACAACGTATTTGTACTTTAAAATTTGTAAGAAGCATTTACCAGGGTCTGTATACATTGTTGATGGTGTTCAAACTTTGCACACAACTTCATGTCCCCGATAACGACTCCATTCTGGTGTTGGTATCAAAATTTATTCTCCCTTGCAAGCCGAGCAACATCAAAGATTTAACAGACACTGAGAGACAGAAAGATCATATTATGAGTCATTTTGTATCCGGGAGGGGATTTTTCTAACTCTTTTTCACTCAGGCATCGGAGAAATGGATAGCACCTTCATTAAGGATTTGATCTATCCTCATTGCTTTAGGTCGTGCCTTTTGACCAGGGTGAGAGGACCCATTTTGTAACCTCTATCGGTGAAGGAGAATGAAGATATCCTTCTTTACACAAATTTGAAAGGGAACCCTGAGAAAATATGATCAATGCACCACAATTTAACTCTCATGAGTTGTCACTTCTAAAGAATGGTGATATTTCCTAAACAGGGCTAAGGTTACTAAAGACATTACGAAATCCCGATTAGTTGTGCATATTTTAGCAGTAGAATTTATACATTTGTGGACACACAGGGAAAATAGGGGTAGTTCAAGATGGATTCATGGTTTTTGAATAATTTTGGTGGGAGATTAAGAAAGATAAAATTGATTATACCATATCTTTGAGAGACTTCATAACAATTGGAAAAATAAATGACATAAAGCTTTGGAATACCTAATATATTCCTTTAACTAGAAGGTGTGCATCAATGGAGGCCTATATTTGCACGGTATCACACAACCCCCAATAATTTAACACCAAGTCTCGAGCTAAAGACTTAATACAACATCAAATACCCTTGGTTACTCATGCCTAAGATACACTCAAAGGCTTACAGACAATATTTATCAACAAATGACAACGTGAAGTGATTTTAAATTTTTATCTCATCACAGGATGAAAGATCTTCTTGAAATGAAATTGCAAATGCCAGGTAAATTGTCACAGGACAAGATTATGTGTGATTCAAAGGGATTTAACAGAAGATTGAAATAGGAATGAGAAAAACTACTTGCAGAAATTATGAAATAAAGCAAACACAAATTGCTATAATATTGACATAGATTAACTTAAAATTAATTAGATTCATTAGTAGGGGAAAGTTTATTTGAACAATCTAAGAGCTTGTCAATGGTTGTACAACCAACTTGACATGATTGAAATCTAAAAATAATAATTTTATCTTATGAATTCAACCCCGAACCTTTCCAAGAGTATTCTCATTGCATTTATACATTTTACTTGCTCACTCATCCCAAATTTTTCCCCGTAAAAGAAGAATATTTGAGGGACCTTTGCTTGTTACAAATTTTTCTTAGAAAGTGACATTTAACAAATTTGTAAATAGTTTCCATTTGGACATATCATGAACTAATCGCACTTCCCGGATACTCAAATAATGATTAGGATACCATGCCACAACATTTTGACTTGTCCTTTTAATCATTCTCTTTATTCTGTCTTGTGATAAATCCTGTTTTAATCATTTTCTTGAGGATCTGTATAACTGGATTTGTGAGTAATCCTTTTCACTCTTGGGCCAACACATTTTTCATCTTTTGCACCTGAAATCTCTATCATTTCATCCTTTTCCCATTATTTCCTCTCTGAACTCTGCCGCACATCCATCTTCTCACTCTGGTAATTCACATTTTTTCAAGTGCCCGAGTAATTCCAATTTCAAAATATCAACCTTAACAATCCTTGGAATCACAAATTAAGTTCTAAATCCATTCAATGACACTTTGTAGACAAAACGACAAGGAATTTCATCAAAAATGATGAAAAATAGTGCGTATTCGCATCTCCAGGAGTCTTGGAGAAAAAATGGTGGAAAAATAGATGCAATGCACAACAACCGTTGATTCTACCCCTTCTCAACTTTAGATTAGAGCCATCCACATGTTTTCTTGGCACAACTACAAAGGTGAGGTACAAAGGAAAGTTTCCAAACAAGCGTGGGCCTTCCATGTGCCCTGGGCCCAAGAAAAACACCTTTTGGCCTTTGAAAAATCTCAGTAAAAAAGGAGCTAGTGGAAGCCTCCACATGTTGCCTTGGCGCACCTTTGGTATGGTCCTCAAAAGCGAGAGACCCCAAACAAGTGTGGGCTCACCACGTGTCTCAGTTTAGTAGAGTTGTTGATAATATTGAAGGATCGGTGGAAGGTGCCATGTGTCCAGGGTCCGAGAGAGTTTTCCTTGTCCGTTGAAAAGTCCAAGCAAGGGTAGAGTGAGCGGAAGCCTCCAAGTGTCCTCTTGGTGCTTCTTCAAAATAAAATTTAGGGGCTAGTCCCCAAACAAGCGCGGTTCATCCATGTGTCCCGTGCCTTATAAAGTTGATTGAAAAGTTCAAGTATAAAGTGGAGCCGATCGAAGCATCCACATGTTCTCTGGCGTAACTTTGAGATGGTCCCCAAAAGTAGAGACCCTGAACAAGTGCAGGCTCACCACATGTCCCCTTGGTGCAACTGCTAAGGTGGGACCCTGAGGTGGATCCTCAAATGAGCATTGGCCCTCCACATGTCCATGGTCCACCAAAGCTGCACTGGCCACATGAAAAAAATGTCTAAGTCTGGGCAAGGCAATGGAAACCTCCACGTGTCTCCCCGGTGCAACTCTAAGGTCAAACCAAGAGGTGAATTTTCAGATGAGTGTCACCCCTCCACATGGACAAGATTTGAGTTGAATCAAGCCTTAGAGTTTCAAAGTGCCCCACCGAACCACATCCTACTAGAAAGGGCCACATTTCCATAGATGTTGAGATATAAATTTTATGGGGAAAACACACATGTCAAACCATAAAATGTAGGGAAATCACCATTTACACCTCGAAATGAATCTTTCTTTTAGGAAAAAGAATTTGGAAATGATATAATCCCCAATTAGGATCCACCAATCCACATCCAATAAAAAGGACCACTTTTCCATAGCTATTGGGACAAAAATTGACAGGGAAAACAAAACACGATTATGGAAAAATGGAAGGAAGGGAAAAAACCCAATTTTACGCCCAAGTTACAAATTATTTCACATAGAAAGAGGAATAGAAAACAAATTATGGACTTTAAGTGCTCCTCACCCAAAGGAAAATATAGATCATGGCAATCAAATGAAGAACAGATCATTCACACATCAATACGGGAGATACAAAACATGAAAAAGCTCACAAACCGAAGAATTTTGGGGACAAACAGGGTGAGATCAAATTGAGCACCAAAAAAACAAATGTTTGCATAATTAGAGAGGCTACAAGGAAATATTTTAGCCAAAATAATATGATCATCTACAAAATAAAGACAAGTTATGTACAAATCTATAAGTGTTATGCAAGGTCACCATGCCCATTGAAAATGGGAAGCTTAGAGGTGACAAAACTAGGAGGAAAGGGGATAAGTGGAGATGGCAGATGCGAGTTGATTGTGCAATAATAAGGCGGAATCCAAAGATGGTGACACATGAGAAGTAGCCTATTATAACCGAAGAATATGTGCTTTGAGGTTATGATAAAGGGAGGTTAATTCTTAGGTTCCCATGGAGGAAAAGCTGGATGGATAAAAATTTACATGCCACCTTAAACCGAACTCGACTCCCCGCGGTCATGCTAGAACATCCTATGTTGAACGTGTGAATGGCTAACTATAGGAGGATCAGTGACTAAGATCTTGTAGTGTGATCTCCTAGTAGCTAAGTTGGAAAAGGGGAGATTTAGATGATATGAAAGGGTAGTGTGAATTCCATATGGTTTGTTTTCCTAACTTGGATCTAAGTGTTGATCTAGTTTGAAGTGTCCAAATTAACTAAGATGAAACTAACAATCTATGCTACTGCTGAAAGGGAACTAATCTAAACAAATCATAAAACTGAAATATTACAATCACAAACAACAATTTACTTTTATTCTAAATAATCAAATCTACTTCTACACTAAAACTAAACAAGTGAGATAACCCAGGTGTGGTTATTCACCTATGCTGAGTGTATTGAAACTAAAATAACTTAAAACAAGAAATTTTCCAATTAATCTATGATATGTAGACAACCTCCTACAAATATTCTCTCATTCATATCCACAGGGATGGGAAGAAGAGGATCTGTCATCGGGAATTGTTATGAAAGATTCAAACCCTAGTGGAAATTTACTAATTACTTGAAAATGAAAGCAAATTGATTTCTACTCTATTTGATATGATGTATCATTGATAAATTATAGTAATGAAGGAAATCAAACAACTCCAACCTAGAATTCCCAAAGTGTAGACATCTCGTAGTTTTATCAAATCACTATTATTCCTAATATTGCACTAACTACTCTCCTTCTTGAAAATTAATGGCATACCATTAGTTATACCTATCCAACTCCCCTATTACGACACTTTTTTTGTCGTATTCCTCTTGTAAATCACTTAAGAAGGCTAATATAGCCTTTTATTGACTAAACCATCTTCCCATTCCCTTCTAGACTACTTATATTAAATTTCTAGACTATTAATCAATTTCATTGGATTGATTAGACCTCTCAAAACCCTAATTCGTCTCTAAACAAGTTTAACCAGCCCAACCTAGTTTAACTAGTCCTAGCCATGATTAACTTCTTCTAAACCTAGTCAAATATTACTTTGACTCCTAATAAACTTTTGGGCTTATCCTTTAGTCCCACATGCACCAAAATTCCTCCACTTTCCCAAATGGAAAACTATAATATCCCACTCTGCTCCTCTCATTTCTAAGAACTTTCCTTCTTCCTAACATAAACTATACCATTTTACTCAGGGTTTAGAGTTATTTCATTTCTTTCATTGAGCTATTGTTTTGCTATTACACTACACACCATGCATTGAGTAAATGAGAAGAACCATTGACCTTGAAACCATTGATGGTGAGCTCCCATTCTCATAATCACATAACTAATTGCTTATAAGGTAATCCTTCCTAGGTTCATTTTAAAGCTTTCAAAAGTAGAGGATTTACTAAACATGCTAGATTAGCTTGTTTATTTCAATATTAATGTATGCAAAGTGACGAATGCTTATTTATCTCTTATCCGATGGTCCATTGACTAGTTGTTAAGAGTCTTTAGGGTTTCTGTAGATATTCTTACCCTATATCCATGGCTTTTGTAACTTTTCATTGAACACATTTGGCACACCCGGTGGGACATGAAGTCCATCCTCCATTAATGGAGTCATTTTGAAGCTCTTATTTCAGTTTCTAAATTTTTACATGTTTTTGTGGGGTTAAATATTTTTACTTGGGCTTTTTAGCTAGGTTTTATGTAGTTAACCCTCATTTTCATGCTTCTTTGTTAATTTTATGCTAGAAACTACATTTAATGGCTAATTTCTAACCTGTTAACACTTTTAAAATTTCATTTTCTGTGTTTTTGGTGGTTTTCCAAATAGGCGCGCATTCACCTTTCTACCAAAGTGTAGGCGTCTTTAGAATGTCATTTTTAGAAAAGGGGAAAAGGAACTAAAAACCACACATAGGTACCTAAAATCAGGTGCACATGCCCAAACCATCGTACACACGTCCTTCTACTAGTGCGTAAACCATATAACTCGTCATATTCACTAGGCATGTAGGCACTCCAACCCACGTGCAAGCACCTTATGTACTCTCACCTCTCAGTAAAAAAATTATCAAGTGTGCATATGCCCAAACGGTGGAGCATACACCATTTTATCGGTGCAATTACACCTTTTCCAAAGTACACACACACTATCATAACATTTACCATTTTTTTGCTTCCCTAACTAGCACAATCACCTATTCTTAGGCGTAGGCACTTACCATAAGAAAGGCATCTCTTGGGCGTATGCAAGAACCCTATAGATCCACTAGGCTTACACATACCAAAAATTCCAGGCATACAAATTTAAGGGGGCATAAGCATCTCCATTTCATCCAGATTTGTTCACACAATTTTAGTGCTCCTAGTTTTGGTCATATCTTTTGACCTGTTTACCCATTTTCAAATTTTTGATAGGCGTGAAAAGAGAAAAAGTGAAATTTACGAGGAAGTTCCAAAAGTAATATACCTTTGGTATCATTACTTCTATCAAAAACTCCCAAAGTTCCCCGGAGACCTCCAAAATGCAAAATACTAAAAACCATTGAAAAATTGCTAAAAATAGATTTATGAAATTTCCTAATTTTTCTTGGTTTTCTAACTTGTTTGCAGGTTCTAACAAGTAATTGTAGGTTTATTTTTGGTTTTATTTGACTAAATTAGTTTAAGTGTTTCATTTTCTTAGTTAAAAGGGGACTTTCCAAGTGTTTATGCTCTTCCCTCACACCTTTTAGGTGATCTTGAGAATAAAAAACACCTCTAAAAACACCTTGTCACTTTTAAAAACACTTACTTTATGTTTAAAATAATTGGATTAATCTTTCAAAGTTGGATAAAATGAAATCTACCTTTTGAAGTATTTTTCACAAAGGTTTTGTTAGTAGGGAATCATAGCACCCCGAATAGCCTCAAGGTTATGAGTGGGGCATTTGGTGTGATTGCATAACATTGGACCATCTCTCAAGCTGTGGGACTTGCAAAACTTGAGATGGACCTCTAGAGAAAGCTAATTCTTACTTCGCAATATACTTTCCACAAGCTACTCCAAAGTGCAGGCAGAATCTAACTAATCCTAATCTAACCATTCCAAGGATACAAGGAGAGAGAGGGGGTTAAGAGAGCCTACACTAATTGGTGATACAATAGAAAAGGAAGTGGCTGATCACAGACTCCAAAATTCCCGAACCGGAGAGAGGTGAGCAGAGGAGAGGGTGGACATGATGCATCACATACCGTAGATATGTTTCACAAGGAACACTATGTGCATGTGTTGTTTTTAAACTAATGCTAAATGTGAGTAAGGACTAACACCTAAATAGCCTTAATTAGCAAAATTTAAACAAACTACTTAGCACCATCATGATAAGAATTAAACAAGGGTTAGATGATAACATTCATCAATATACAAAACTTTGAAACTAACAATGTTAAGCATCTAATATCCTCTATTCTTTAACAACAAAAAAATGAAGGGACCTAAGTAGGCTCCATGGCTATAAAAATGGTTGTCCTTAGTGTTCCAAGAACCTAGGAATGAGGGCTTTTCAAATTTGGGCTACAAGACCCTTTTGACACCTCCTATATGACCTAAGAACTTAAGAAAGAGGCTTAACTCTTTAAAATGATGAACTCTCAAGAAAACAAAAGCAAGCTCTTAGTCTACTTTGTTATATGCTTTGCATTTGCTTTCTCAAGGAGTTTAGTTGTAGGTATAAAGGTAGAAGGAGGGCTCCTTATATATCCCAATGGATAAAGGAAACACTTCATCCCTTTGCATGTGGGATAAAGGTAAAACATGATTATGAATGGATAAGGTTTCTTTATAAAAGGTAACCTTACTTTAGAAGGGTTTAATTTATGCTTAGGAAGTCATGGGAGTTGGGGGATGTTTTAATTAATCTAAGGTGATTAACTAATACGTAGATGTAATCTTATAGAAGCTAATGAGAGGAATATTAGTACGATTTAGGCTATTAAGAGGATTCGATCAATTAAATATTGAATTATTGATTAAATGGAAGGGAAAGCTAATTAATTATTAATAATTAATTAGTCTAGGTAGAAGGGGTGATTTATTAATGAAAGGTCATTAATCACGGTGTTAGTTGGATAGGCGAATTAATTAATTAGCTTAGTGTAATTAATTAATGATGATATGAGGGAAAATGAGCGTTATTGACAATATGTCATCAATTTTTCAGAAGATAGATAATTAGCACAATTTAAGTATTTAAATTGCTTGGGCGTAATTATGGGTGTCTACAAACACCACTTCAAAACCTACAATAAACATCAGATTATGCACAGTATACCCTACAATGATGAGAGGTAAGAAGAGACAACAAAATAAGCCAAGGATGGACAAATGCATCACAAAATAGATTCTATTGCTCCAAAAGTTACACGGTACATCATTAGTGGGAAAGAGGCAAGGAAATGCCATTACAGAGCCATGAAAGGAGGCTTAGAATTCATGTTCTACCCTAAGGAAGAAAGAGAGAGGGGGGCAGAGAGAAACAATGACCAACCCTTTGAATATGCCCCTCCTTTACAATATATAGAAGAATGAGAGAGAAAGAGAGAGGGAAAATTGAACTCTACTCCAACCACCCCTATAATGCATTAACTCCACCTATAACAGAGAGGAGAATGGGAAAATCTAAATCCTACTTTAACCACCTTAAGATATGCATTGAATTCCACCTTTCACACTCAAGAGTTTCTCTATAACACCCATTCCCTATTGTCCCTTATTGGACAAGAAAGAGCCCCATTCTTCATCATGGCAGTAGGTGAGAGACTTGACAACCCCCAAAATTAGTGGCCCAAACATTAATGGAGGTAGGTGAGAAGCCGATGTCTTTGAGATCTTTCCAAAAATCATGTCCCACCCGAATATGATTTTTCACTATAAAGATATGGCTATCTAAAGATCAGATTCATGGGTGCACAATGTCTAAAAGAGTCTATCCATACTGGGTGCATGCAGCAGCCTTGTACACCTTGAAGATTCACCTTCCTTTTGCTTCTAAAATCACACCCGAGTCGACACGTGGCGACTTCATGGGCTTCTTTATTTCCTTTGATTCTACCCGAGTCACTCCCATTCATGGAGACACTTGTGCCTAACTTGAGATGCATGGAGGTTTCTGCTCATTGGGAAACTTCCCCAAATTTTACCTTTGAAGTTTTGCAGTCAAGACACTTGGAGGCATCGCCTTGCTTTTGGACTTTTCAATGGTGACTTTACTTCTTTCGAACTCTAGGACAAGTGGCGGGTTGGCACTCATTTGGGAATTTCCTTTTGATCGCACCTTCAAAATTGTGCCAAAGAGACACATAGCTCTTTCCATAACTCTTCCATATTTCTTTTGGTTTTTACTAAGTCCCTTTTGCTTTGCAAGGACATAATTATGACCCTGGACACATGGAGGCTCATCACACATTTGAGTCTTTCCCTTGAGTTTTAACCATTAGAATTGCATCAGTGACATGTGGCTCTATCCACTAGCCATTTGTAATTAGCCAACTTGAGCCTATTCCCCTTTTGGGCTTGGGACACATGGAAGGATCATGCTCATCTAAGTGTCCGCTTTCGGTTGCACCTTTGAATTTATGATGATCTCGCAACACATGGCGTCATCCATGGCTCTCTATACTTAGGAAATTTGAGCCGATGTATTTCTCGAGACCCTTTTTCACTTTGTTGGACCCTATACATGTGGAAGCCTCACGCTTATTTAGAAACCCGCTAAGGATTTTACCTTTGGAATTACACCAAGTCGACACATGGTACCTTCCGTCGGTTCTCTTATACTTAACCAATTCTACAACCGGCCCTTTCCCTTTTGGAATCCTGGACATGTGTCAAACTTATGCTTGTTTGGGACTGGCCTTTGGGATGTGCCTTATGAATTTATGTCGTTGAGGCACGTGGCACCTTCTGCTAGCCTTGCCTCTACCTATACTTTCCAATGGTCAGTTCTACCTTTTTAATTCTTCTTTTTGGTCCTAAGACACGTGAAAGCTTCATGCTCATTTAGGGTCTACTCTTTGGATGCGTCTTTTGGAATTACATTGATCTGACACATGGTGCCTTTCGTGAGTCTACTATTTGGCCCCGAGTCGACTCATATGCGGCTAAGTCTGAAAACCTTGAAGCCTTTCCCATTTTCTTTCTTGTCAAGCTCTAGGTTCCTTTTGGTGTCATTTGATCCTTCGCAGACCCTTCTCCTCCATTATAGAGTCTCATTGTTACCTGATTGTTTGATTTGAATGTGAGTTCTAAGGATAAAGCTGACCCTTAGGTTTTCTTTTGTGCGGGGTATGTTTGACCAATTTTACCAAGGGAACAAAATTGGGATAACAATTTGGTGACTCACGGGGACATCTTCCTGCTAGATGAAGGGACCAGTAGTCTTGAAGCATCCATTGGGTATGGAGTCAAGAATGATAGCCTGATATTGATCCTTTTTGCTTTGAAACTTCTCCCTAATTTCCTGGATCTTGCTGACTCTAAACTCACTCCGCTGGGGCTTTACCTGTTCCCGAGAATGGACTATCTCAAATTTGATTTTAGTTGCTCTGTATTTGTGTTTTATTTGAAACTAGCAACTATTACAAGCAACTATGGGTCTCTCTATCGTGAATACTAAAGGGCCTAGACTTTACACCTCCGAGCAATACAAAAAAACTAATGTACAAAGAAAAAAATATACATGCTTGAAATGAGACATGCGATTGTGTACAAAGACTTTTTTTAATAAAAAAATCTACTCCTAGTCCTATACTAACCCTAACAAAGAAGAGCTTAAAAGAAGCACACACAGGCGGGAGAAATAACTTCCCTTTCTCAAAAGGAGTAGCCATGAGAATGATTTGTCACTAAATATGGCTGCTCGAATGAGTGAAAAATTGATCTTAGGATAATCCTCCACCTATATCGTAAAGGTATCAACTGAAAACAAGATAAATACCTCTTCATTCTACTGATCACTTAGTACCGGAGGTATTGTTGTTGATCATTGGCACTTTGAGGCTCTCCTCATGCTTGAAGCAAGCACAACTAGTTGTGGCTTCTCCTTGGCTCGAATGAAGCAAAGTACTGATTGGGAACGGTCGATCCTTTGGATGTGCCCATTTGTCTAAACTTTAAATCCAAGAACAAATTATTCCTTCTAACCTTCTTAGATGGATGTTGTGAGAGAGATGGGATCCTCATGCTCTTTCCCTTCCTCCTCCTGAGAGGAACATGGAAGATTCATATCTTCCAACTCTAGTTCCAGAGGCTCATATGATTGGAAGGTGGATGATGGAGGAGAAAATGATGTGATCTTCATGGGATCCTCTCCATCAAAGCAATCCTCAAAGTCGAGACAGACATCTGTTGAAATAAAATTTTCCTCCGTAATTTCTATTTTATTATGTATGTATTAGGAATAGGATGTTGTTAAGTATGATTAGTAGTGGCGTCTAATAGAAGATAATGGCACCATTAGTACGGTGCCGCCAATAAAGTAGAGTACGGTAATAGTCAAAGTACAATAGGAATGTTGTGGTAAAAAGTAAATATTTGTCGTAAGTGGTCCGGTAATGTTAAAATGTCAAAGTTGGGGTAAGTAGAGAAGTAGGGTCTACATGATTAGGAATTAGAAATATTATATTTGTAATAAGAACAAAGAGTGATGTCATAAATATTTTGTGTATTTTATTTGTGGAAAAGTCTAAAAAGGTGGAACCCATGTGAGATGATAAGGTTTATCTTATCTTAGAAGATAAGCCTACATGTAAAGGTAAGAGTTTAGGCATGGAATATGATTGGCCGGAAGAGATTTCCTATCCTATCTTAGAGATAGGGTGGATAAGCCTGAATTCCTATAAATAAATATGCCACCCCCATCATTTAGCATAGAAGGAATTAGTGAGAAATATTGTATGAATAAGTATGTATAGGAAGCCATCATTTTCAATAAGTATGTAATTGTGAAGTTTCTCCCATAGTTATTGTTGGAAGGCAAGTGAAGTCAGTAACACTTGAAGTACCTCATGGGTGAGATTTTAACAATTTCATGTTGATATTATAATTTACACTTATATTTCAGATTTATCATCATTCCTTCTTATCATAGTCTACGGTATTCTTGTGTTATGTTTGTTGTCGTGTTTCCGATTCCATCCACCAAACTAAAAGTTGTGCTTTAGTAAATAATCATAGCACAAGGAGTTCCTGGTAAAGAATTATCATAGTGCCGGATTGGTGATGACATTTTGGTTCTGTTGCCGAGACCATTCCTCGTTGGTGGATTTTCTAGAGAGATATTCCCACTTAGTCATAAATAAATAGGAGGGTAACCTTGTTTTTATTGTGACTAGTAGTTACCTTGGTAAAGTCACTTTGTACCATGCATGGTATTTACCACAGTAACTTCATTTTTTACCATGAATAGTGTTTACCCCAAGAATCGAATTTTTACCATAAATAGTGTCTACCACAGTAAAGTCATTTTTACTACAAGTAAGTCAAGTTTTACCATGGTCATTCCTATTTTACTATAGAAAGGTGTAAAGTCACTTTCTATTGTAGTGAGTCCAATTATTTGTGCACATAAGTCTTACTAATTGTACTTGTGAGTTGGTATTTCACTGTGGTTACATTTTAAAATGGGGAAGATTCCTATTTTTTCAGCCCAATCTAATGAAGATGCTTCCTCTTTCATTCAAGAGTTTAAATGATCTTGTATTTGTAATGGCCTTATAAGAAGGGAACAATGGACTGAATTTTTCCTACCTTTTTGGATGGTTCAACCCTTAGGTGGTTTGAAACACTAGGTGATAATGTAAAAACTCATGGGATGTATTAACTGAAAGTTTTCTTGAATTTTTTTGTGAAAAACATAAATATGTAGATCTCATGATCGATATCACAAAGCTATCCCAATGAGAGAAGGAGAAGATAAGGGATTATCGTGCTCATGTTCTAGAGCTAAGAAGGAAGCTCGATGCCTAGATCCGGAAGGAAGGATTAGCGGATGGGTTAATGAATGACATGGATAATCTCCTCTGTAAGCACTTCATTCTTGGGATGAAGCCAAAGATCGAGACAATGAGTGAAGTATGACCACCCACTACCATTGAACAAACAAAGGAGATTTTAAGAAGGAAAGAAGAAAGCACGGAAGAGGAGCCCAAAGAATTGTTGCTAAAGTAGAGCCTACACCAGCACCTTTGGTCCAAAATCCACAACCACTCTCGGTGAGCACAAATTTTCTCCTAGTACATCTACCGAGTATGAAGATCTCGCTCGAAGATGGGCCAGCTTAACTATTAATATTCTTCAAGGAAAAGAATTTAGTTCTCGGGAGGAGATAGAGGTCCAAAAAGATATATTTCTGAAGTTGTATGTTATGGTTATCAAAAAGGGTCATTATAAGTATAATTGTCTAGATAGAGCTTCTACATCCGGTACAAGAGATAATGATAAAGGAAAAGTACCGTGAATTCTTTTGATGTAGCGGATAAGAGTATAAATAATCAAGTAGATGTGTTTGTAACAAAAAGAAAGAAAGAAAAAGATAACCAAGATGGAAATGATCCTAAGAAGATGAAAGGAGAAACTAGTAAGAAACATAGGAGAAGAAAGTTAGGTGTGCGGGATTTTTGATTTCACAGGATAGGGACCATACTCTATCTTAGAAGATCTATCCAAAAGGCATACAAATATTACATATGGTCAAATCTTGGCTATGTCTTCTCGAGAAGAGGTGGGAACTGCGAAGTGGACTCAATGCTCGATGAAGGAAGGAGGTTGAGGTCCTTGTTTTAGAGGCAGAGGTGGATCTCTCTACACTCGACAAGCTGAGGTATTATGTAATGGCATTTCAATTCATGATGTCTTAGTTGATGGAGGTGTTGCGGTTAATGTAATGACCGAGTCTGTAATGAATATCTTGGGTTTAAAATTGATCGCCCTCAACACTTATGTTAAGGTCATTAAATAAGAGAAAACTAAACCGAGAAGGTGTTGTTTCAAATGTGACAATATCTCATTATGGGTGTTGTATGTGTGATAGAATTTTAGGTGATTAAAAATGGTACTTTGTTGTGTACCCAATGTTGTTGGGAAGACCATGGCTAAGGAGAGTTCATGCAAGAAACTACCGGAATGAAGGCTTCATGACACTTGGACGTGGCGGAGAGAGGGTGAAGATAAATGTGATCCCTCGGCATCATAAGTCGAGAACACAGTGGGATTTAAGTGATGAAACAGTTATTGGACATCCTCTCGATTACTCTAGTACTAGTGAAGTGAACATGGAAGATGAAGAAAGTGAGGCTGATGTTTCGGTCATGGATATCCTTCCAGTCACACCGACTCATGAACCCATAATATTATCTTAAGAATAAATTGTTGATCGTCTCCAACAAATAAAGATTGGTGATGCTATGATGGAGAGTGAGAAGGAATCCTACCTCCAGCTCTTTCAAAGGTACATACACCTATTCACTTTTGATTACAAGGAACTCTGTCAAGTAAGTTGGGTAGAACATTCTATTGAACTGGTAGATGGTGCTAAGCCCATAAAGCAAATGCCATATAGAATGAATCCTAATTTTTCCAAGACTATAAAAGAAGAAATAGATAAGTTGCTTGATGCAAGATTCATATTTCTTTGTGGAGAATTCGAATGGGTTTCTCCCATTTTGATCTCAATAAAAAGAATGGGAAGCTATGCATTTGTGTTGATTATAGGAAGCTCAATAAGGCAACAAAGAAGGATGATTACCCTCTTCCATTCTCAGATTAGATCTTGACGAAGTAGCTAGCTAGGAGTGTTATAGTTTTGCTGATGGATATAGCAGATACAACCAAGTTTGTATAGCAGAGAAAGATCAGCTGAAGACCATGTTCACCACTCCTTGGGGAATGTTTTCTTATAGAGTTATGCCTTTTGGGTTGTGTAATTCTCTAGCAATGTTCCAACATTTGATGAATATGGTGTTTGAACCCTACATTGGGAACTTCATCAGAGTATTTCTAGATGATTTTTACATCTATGGAAGCAAGATGAACCACCTGCACCAGATGGAGACAACATTTCAAAGGTTAGATGAAGCACAAGCCTCACTAAACCCTAAAAAGTGTGTCTTTGGATGTTCTAAAGGTATTTTTTAGGGCATGGTATTGGTATTGATCCTAATAAAGTTTCAAAAATAAAAGAGTTACCATTTCCTATGAATAGAAGTAAGTTGAGATCATTTTTAGGCCATGTGGGTTACTATAGAAGGTTCACCAAGAATTTATCAAAGATTACATGACCACTAACCCAGTTCTTGAAGAAGGATGTTACTTATGAACTAGGAATTAAGGTACATGAAGCTTTTGAACAATCAAGGAAGTCCCGTGTCTTCACCTATTTTAAAGAATCCAAATTAGAGCGAGCCATTCATTTTGTATATTGATGCCTCAAATGCGACTTTGCAAGTACATAAGTGGGATAAAAGGATTCATGCAAAGATTGTGGTTATATAGGGCAACATCAAAGTCAACAACAGGATACTCCCATTTCAGGTTGGCTTATGACATTGATCCAGCTTCTTCCTATTGAGTTTGATATTCCCACTATGAGAGTTATGAAAAAGGAAAGGATGGATGAAAGTGATTCAGTAAAAGAAAGGTTGGTGCATCTTCATTTGCTAGAGGAAATGAGGGAAATAGTGAAGGATACAAGCTATAAGAAGAAAATAAAGCATAAGGAATACTTTGATCAAAAGATCCGTTGGTATCCACTTCATGTGAATGACTTAGTTCTAGTATATGATTCTAGATACAAAAACAAGGAAAATAAAATTTCTTCCCCAATGGATGGGGCCCTAAAAAATAGCAGATGTGCATGAAAATGGTACATATCGACCGGAGGAATTAGATGGCACTCCCATTACAAAATGGGTCAACCACCCCAAGTTAAAGATTTTCCAGGCACCAAAATAGTCTACTCCGAGGACGAGTAAAAGCTAGGAACGGGAAAAATGTCGACATTAAAATTTTCCTCTATAATTTCTATTTTATTATATATGTATTAGGAATATGATGTTGTTAAGTATGATTAGTAGTGGCGTATGATAAAAGATAACGGTGTTGTCAGTATGGTGCTGCCAATAAAGTAGAGTATGGTAACAGTCAAAGTACAATAGGAATGTTGTGGTAAAGTAAATATTTGTCGTAAGTGGTCCGGTAATGTTAAAATGTCAAAGTTGGGGTAAGTAGAGAAGTAGGGTCTACATGATTAGGAATTAGAAATATTATATTTGTAATAAGGACAAAGAGTGATGTCATAAATATTTTATGTATTTTATTTGTGGAAAAGTCTAAAAAGGTGGAACCCATGTGAGATGATAAGGTTTATCTTATCTTAGAAGATAAGCCTACATGTAAAGGCAAGAGTTTAGGCATGGAATATGATTGGCTGGAAGAGATTTCCTATCCTATCTTAGAGATAGGGTGGATAAGCCTGAATTCCTATAAATAAAGAGGCCACCCCCCTCATTTAGCATAGAAGGAAGTAGTGAGAAATATTGTATGAGTAATTTTGTAAAGGAAGCCATCATTTTGAAGGTGTGTTAAAGAAGCCATTAAGAGGTGTAATTGTGAAGTTTCTCCCATAGTTATTGTTGGAAGGCAAGTGAAGCCAATAACACTTGAAGTACCTCATGGGTGAGATTGTAACAATTTCATGTTGATATTATAATTTACACTTATATTTCAGATTTATCATCATTCCTTCATATCATAGTCTATGGTATTCTTGTGTTCTGTTTATTGTTGTGTTTCCGATTCCATCCACCAAACTAAAAGTTGTGCATTAGTAAATAGTATAGCACGAGGAGTTCCTCGTAAAGAATTATCGTAGTGCCGGATTGGTGATGACAATTCTACCTCCTTTTATCTTGTTGCATGTACTCTAACTCCTCCATGGTGTCCTCCTAATATGTAACTTGATCACCATGGATCCCTTCATCCTCAAACATGAAGTTTCAAAGCTCAAACTCCTCTTTAACATTAGAGGTTGAAGGCGATGAAGTGGGAATAACAATTGAAGGTTTTTCTATGGCTTGCTCCACACTTGGAGCCTCTAGAACTATATGGTCCTCCTCCATCATGGGTTCATCAATCAAATAAGGCCCTTGAAATGAAAGAAAAAAATATTCAATGATGATTTCTTCATTGAGTGGTTCCAACTCTGATTTGATCTCTCCCATCTACTCCTCTTCAATGGGACTTGGAGCTGGTTGTTCCTCCTCCTTAACTGGTTGTGCAACTTAGGTTAGATCAACATCCTCTTTAGACAGAGTTTCATCATTGATCATTGCATTCGAGCAGCCATCTTGCTGATCTTATCCTTCTTTTTCTTGTTCTTGGTCTTCTACAAAATAATCCTTAACCACCTCTATCTCTTCAACCTTGACCTCCTTTGTTTGCTTAACCATCAAGAGGATCTTTGTAAACCCAAATTTAGTAGCCCAACTCTTCAGATTGTCTGCCATTTCTTTTTGTTGGGTTCTTCTTGTTGTTGTTCTCCTTGACTGGATTCTTGAGTCTCTTCCCAACATGGACTTAGAAAAGCAAGAGGAGTGATAGATTGGGGTTCAACAAGCTTTGCAATTATTTGTGGTGGGGAGGGAGGTGGAACTTCTTGTTTGTTTAGAGGGAATGACTTCTTGGGAAGGAAAAGGAAAGAAGAATTGAGATGAGATGGAAGATTAGGAAATCAAGAAGGAAAATCAACACTTGGGGAAGAAGATGGGAAGCTTAGGAATTGAAGCTGAGGTTGAGATGGTGTTGCTTAGGGAATTTAGGGAATAGGGAGGAAATCACTAGATGATGGTGCCAGACTTACCCATTAACAAGGCTTCCCGACACTAGATTCATAGGCCTCTATCTCCTCATTTCACTATGAAAGTTGGGGAAGCATCTCAATCATGAAGTCTAGCTTCTCATATGTGCTTTGGAATGTCTTGGTATAGGGCCTAACCATAGATAAGGTGCTCTGCAACCAATCCGAATGCCTTCATCTTAACTACAACCTTGGGCTGGACCATGCATGCCTCCACCACTTGAATCTTCTCCAGCAGATCAGAATTTTTCATGTATTTGTCACCATTGTATGTGTCCCCTAGTTGTTGATAAGCTCCATAGCCAAACTAGATTTGACACCGATCATATGGGTAAGCATAGTGGTTATGAATTTGATCAAAATGCTCATATGGAGGATTTGAGAATGCATTGGAGGTGCACTATCTTACCTCATTGTTGTGGCTGCAAGTGTGAGTTCCAAGAAGGAAATGAAATCATGATTGCACAACTTCGTGGAATGGAAGAAAATTAAAGATCTGAAAAAGAAAATGAATGAAGAGTGTTGGAAATAGATGGAAAAGGCGTGTAACTCAAAGAATGGGTTGTTGACCGGATGGAGTCGCCATAGGTTCCTCGCATGTGCCTTAAAAGGCTGAACCTTAACGAGAACACACCAAATTGCTAAGATGAAGTTGTAGCATGCTTCATTCGTATCCCATGGGGCATGCCAAAATTATTAGTGTGGTTGCACAATGGCTTATGATTTTCTATTGATAATGAGATACATTGGAAAGATGAAAAAATCTAACCTCGAGTGTCCCATATGTTATGCCAAAATTGTTAGTAGAGAATCAAAGCACCCCAAATGGCACTGGTTGTGAGAGGGGCATTCGGTGTGATTGCACAACATTGGACCATCTCTCAAGTTGTTGGACTTGCTGAAACATGACATGGACCTCCAGAGAAAGTTAATTCTTTCTTCCTAATCTACATGCCACAAGCTATTCTAGTGCAGGTAGAATCTAGCTAATCCTAATCTAACCATTCCAAGGAGACATGGAGAGAGAGAGAGAGAGAAAGTAAGAGAGCCTACACTAAGTGGTGATACACCAGAAAAGGAAGTGGTTGATCACAGACCCAAACTTCCTGAAGTGGAGAGAGGTGAGCAAAGGAGAGGGTGGACAAGATGCACCATAGACCAGCAATAGATTTCACACGAACACTAGTTCAAAACCTATTAAGCAAATTTCACGGAACCTACAATAAACATCATAGTATGCACAATATACCCTGTAATAATGAGAGGTAAGAAGAGACAAAAAAATAAGAAAAGGATGGACAAATGCATCATGAAATAGATTTTATTGCTCCAAAAGTTACATGGTACATCATCGGTGGGCAAGAGGCAAGAAAATGCCATTACAGAGCCATGAATGAAGAATGACACTATGCATTCTACCCTAAGGAAGAAAGACAGAGGGGGAAGGAGAGAAACAATGAACAACCCTTTGAATATGCCCCTCCTTTATATTATATAGAATAATGAGAGAGAGAAGAAAGAAGGAAAATAGGACTATGCTCCAACCACCCCGTAATGCATTAAATCCACCTGTAGAGAGGAGAAGGGGAAAATACAAATCCCGCTTCAACTACCTTAAGATATGCATTGAATTCCACCCTTACACTTGAAGAGTCTCGCATTGACACCCATGCCCTATCGTTGTCCCAGTACTAGACAAGAAAATCCCCATTCTTCATCACGGTGGTAGGTGAGAGACTTGATAGCCCATAAAATTACTTGCTAAAACATTAATGGAGGAAGGTGAGAAGCCGGCACCGAGATCTTTCCAAAACATCCTCTCCCACCCAAATTTGAGCTTCCAAAAAAGATATGGTTGTCTCAAGATCAGATTCATGGAGTGCACAATGTTTAAAAGAGTTTGTCTGTCTCGAGTCCATGTGGCAGCCTCGCTCACCTTGAAGATTTGGATCCTTCCTTTCGGTTATGAAATTACACCGGACTAACACATGGTAGCTTCCGTGAGCTCCTTGGTTTCCTTTGTATTCTACCGCAGTCACTCCTATTGGCGGAGAAATTGTTCTTGACTCGAGACTGTGGAGGCTTCCACTCATTTGGAAATTGGCCCCATTTTACCTTTGAAGTTGTGTGGTCAAGACATGTGGAGGCATATACTTGCTTTTGGACTTTTCAACGGTCGACTTTACTTCTTAGAATTATGGGACATGTGGTAGGTTAGCACTCATTTGGGAATTACTTTTTGGGGCACAAATTTTAGAAATTTCACCAAAGAAACATGTGGCTCTTTCATGCGGCTCTACCCTATTTCTTTGTGTTTTGGCTAAGTCTATTTTTCTTGGTGGGGCCATAATTCTATCCCTAGACACGTGGAGGCTCGGTGCACATTTAAGTTTTCCCTGGATTTTTAACCTTTGAATTTTTGTTGGGGTGACACATGGCTCTATCTGCTAGCCCATTATACTTAGCTGATTTGATCCTACTCCCCTTTTGGTCCTAGGACATGTGGAGGGCCCATGCTCATCGATTCTCCGCTTTGGGTCATGCCTTCGAAGTTGCACTAATGCAACACCTAACATCATCCACTCACTCTCTATACTTAGGTGATTTGAGAATATCTATTTGTAGGACCCTTTTTCAACTCTCGTTGGACTCTAGACACGTGGAAGCCTCACGCTAATTTGGAAACCCACTCATGATTTTAAATTTGAAATTGAGTTGAGTCGACACATGGCACCTTCCACTGGTTCTCTTATACTTAGCCAATTCTACGATCGGCTATGTCCCCTTTTGGACTCTTGGCCACATGTCGAATTTGTGCTTGTTTGGGACTAGAATTTGGTCCATGCCTATTGAATTTGTTTTATTGAGGCACGTGGTAAATTCTGCTAGCCTTGCCTCTACTAAGAATTTCCAACATCCTGTTCTACCTTTTTACTTATTCCTTTTGGTCTGGGACATGTGGAAGCTTCACTCTCATTTAAGCACTTTGCTCTTGGGATGTGTCTTTTGGAATTTCTCCAAGATGAAAAATGGTTCCTTCCACGAGTCTTTTGTTTGGCCCCAAATCAAATCGTATGCGAGATAAGTCTAAAAACCTCGACCCCTTCCCATTTTATTTCTTGTCGATCTCTGGTTTCCTTTTGGTGTCGTTTGATCCTTTGCAAACCCTGCTCCTCCATTGTAGAGTCCTGTTGTTAATTGATTGTTGGACTTGAATGTGAGTTCTCAAGACAGAGACGACCCTTAGGTTTTCTTACGTGCGAGGGCGTGTTTGAGAAATTTTACCACGAGGGAAAAATTGGGATAATAGGTTTAGTTTAGTAAGGTTTTCATGATGTGTATGCTCTTCCTTTGTGCCTTTTTGGTGATCTTAGGAATAAAAACAACATGCAAACTCTCATTTTTATGTGATGGAAAATTACTAACTCTTTGCATGCGAGGTATAACATTTTTCAAATAATGGAGAAGTCGAAACAGAACAAAATCTTCTAATACATATCTTTTCATACAACTTGCCAAATGGTGTGTTACTTAAAACCACATTAAGTTAAGAAAGAAAAAAATAGACCACTTCACATCACACTGTATTGTAGGTTTCGAAAAGGATATATCCCTATCGGTTCAACTAGAACAAAACCCCGTGGCATAAGTCCTTAAGCTAGAACAATGGGGTGGTTCTAGGAACCGTAAAGTAATCCACCGCTGAGTAACCTCATGGATGAAAAGGGAAGTTCTTTTCTTACCCACTCGACTAGGTTTTACACTACAAGTTCTAGTAAAACTTGTCGTATCATGACCCTAATAAGAGTACGTGTGAACACACTAGTTTCTCATCATATTTGAAGGGGGTAAAGTAAAGCCGAGATACTCCAAAATTAATCAGTGTGACTCTTTGGGAAAATCAAGCTCACTCTTAGAAAAACTTGTGACACCTAGTTGAGAGATATTATTAGGGAAGTCATTCTATCTTGGAAACCCACTTTCTTAGTCAATTGTCACATCAAGACATCATGAATTGAAAACTCACTTTGAGTATGAACATTTTTTCTTGAACAAGGAAAAGATCCTATATAAGCAAGAACTAAGTGTCTTTCATCACAAAATTAAATGACGTCTCACTTCTCTTGGTTTCATTCTCACCTTGAGACGAGTTGAAACTTTGGCCAAGTGGCACTTAGTTTATTTTCATCTTTTGTCATCTATACCCTTGCATTCTCAATGCCCATTTCGAGTGATAAGGAATCATACCTCATGTGTTTTTATCAAAGATAGTACTCGCCATGTTTTTCTTCGTTTACGTCAATCCATGTTCGTGGCGGGGTTGTTAAACGTCTAAGTTGTGATGGTCCATTTTCATGTCTTTGATAGGTATTTGATCTTTATTTAAGGATCATCTTCACTAATGCGATTTTGTTTCATCATTTATCTCTCCTTAGGTTGATAATTTTTGCTCACATTCTAGTCACACAATTTTTGTACTTACATTGTGTTTTCAAATTCTTGAGAACTTGCTATAAGTCCCTTTATTATGCACCGATTCTGAGTACTCACACAAATAACAACGTCTTGCTATACTCGTACTTCGTTTGAGTTCCGACGTCATCTAAGTATTTTTAGGATGTCTATATTGCCTTATATACTGAAATAATGTCATCTTGATAATAACACCTTGCTTTCTTAGTTAGTGTATCGGGATAGTTTGTTACATTATACATACTCATGACTTCCATTTTTAGAAGATTTAGCTTTCATCGAGATTCAAACTTTTTAAAGTATACCTTTTAAGAGACCGCATCAATTACCACTTTAATATTTAGGCCTTGTTAGAATTATAACTTAACGTATGTATTGATACGATATTGTGAATATCTGCTTTGATCCCTTAAGCGGAATCATAGTTAGGGTGTAAACTTGGAAAAATGAAAATTCGAGTGATCATTATATTTGAGTGTTAAATGCGAGTCTTCTTTGAATCATACAAACAACTACATATCATTACTTATAGAACACACTAGATTATTTCAACATCACATTGAGTGATTTACACAAACATACACCTAGGTTTCACGTAAACCTCAAAAGGCATTTAGAAAAAAACCTCATATAACTTTGACTAGTAATGCCTAGAATCATGAAGATGGAATCTAAATCAAATGATCATGACTTAGGATAAAATCATTTTAAATCATTCCCATTTATTTGTAACAACTTAGTGCCACTCTTTTCACAGTCAAGGACACATAGCTGTTGATTGGTCATAGTGGAGAATAGTCTTAATCTTCTATTGAATAAAACTAATTAGACCTAGGTCACTTTTATGAACTCCTTTATTAGAACAGGGATCAAGTACTCATAAGAGTCTCGGAATTAGGGGCTAATATTCCATAAGAATGTGAAGTGTAAAATAAGGTAATTAATCATAAAATAGAAGAACGAAAGTCCTTCTTAGACATGGATAACCCATTTGATGTAGGGTACGCTTCTACTTCTAGGAAAATCATGACCTGCTTTGAAGGAGACCCATCTAAGCCACTTGGTGATTCACAATGACCTTCTTACAAAGCTTCATGTAAAGTGAACATTGAGTGAAAATCCTCACCACCTCCCAATTTTGATGAGGAAGAGGATCCTTTAATTAAAGAAGATATCCTTCAAAAATAGATCCTCGAAACTAAGCCAAAATTAGCAAACTTAGACTCTTCAAGTAGGAACGTATACAAAGACAAACTCAAAATGAAATATAGCGAGT
Source organism: Taxus wallichiana var. yunnanensis (assembly GCA_018340775.1). Lineage (NCBI taxonomy): Eukaryota > Viridiplantae > Streptophyta > Pinopsida > Cupressales > Taxaceae > Taxus > Taxus wallichiana. The sequence continues at coordinate 195,243,874 of CM031240.1, read as the reverse complement.
TCCACTTCTATCCACATAGTGACACGACCTTTAAAGTGGCTAAAATACCAATGTCACCGACAAAAGAACAACTCATTGAATGAGAATTACAATCAATGAAATACAAACTTAGTATGCTACTAGGGGAACATAGGACATAGTAGGAAATATTTGTGTGAAGAATCGTGCCCTTTTACCCCTTTGATAAGGACATGTTACGGTAACCCTTCCCAAAGCATTTTACTTGTTCCTAAATTTGATAAATATAAAAGCAAAAGTGATCCTCGTGATCACATCAAAGACTTTTATATGGCTTGCTAAGAGGTCACATACAATGATAAATTTTTAATATGACTCTTCCCTTGTAGCCTAGGGGCACTGGGATTGGAATGGTTCTTTAGCATACCCAAGGGCTCCATTACAATGTGGTTTGCGTTAGTATAAAATTTTTACTTTGCATTATTCCTACAACATGGAAAATGATATCACAATGAACAACCTCTGTAATGCAAAGCAGAAGCCCAATGAAACCTTTGCAAGATTTTTACAATGATGGTGAGGGTTGGCAAGTCGTTTCCCTTGTGCCTTGCTAGAAAAGTAGTTGGTAAGCATATTTATGCCTAACTTGAACCCAGAAATAGCCTTCCATTTACAAATGCATTGTGGCTCTAACTTCAAAGAAATCATAGAGAAGGGCAGTCAAATCAAAAATTCCCTCATCATAAAGGGAACACTAAAACCGGTTGTCAAAGACAAAAATGAAACAAAATCCTTAGATAAACCAAATTTCTTCAAAAAAAAAAAACATGTCATTGGAGATGGCATTATAGACTCCAAGAGACTTAAAGCCCTATAGTCCTGATTACTGCTTTTAAAGTCTCACAAGGACCTCGTCCCAAGTGACCCACCAAATATGAGTTAACGTCATTGTGAATCCCTATTTTTCATACTAAAATAGTTCGATAATGTAAACATGGTGGAGTACCCAACCATAATGGTACCATACCCAAAAATGCTCCAAAACTCATTTGGTTCAAATAATATGAATACTTTGTGACTTCCACCACATTAAAGGGCACAAGAAGGGTAGGTGCTTGAGACTACACCATTACAAAAATACTTCATAGAAGAGGGTAAACTTTACGTAGATTCTACCCCGACTCACGACACAGGCTAAATGAGAAAGTAGGTATCTTTAAAGAACCCTTTCCTAACCATACGTATAAAAATAAAAGGAAGCTAGATCGCGGACAAAATTCCAATGACTATGGGACTGCCGCTTATATTCATCCCACTAACGATAGTCCCTTTGATTCTCTCATAGGATGTATCCGTACTTATGATGAATAAGTCAATACTATTATGATCTTAGAAAAGAGTTGTGCAATAGGGATGAGACGTGCTTGTTTAGTCATACCGGATCCCATACACGTCCCTCATGAAGGTTATTATAATTTGATAGAATTGTTAGAGAAGACGCCACTAGGATATCAATTTTATATCTACTTAAAATCTCTACTTGCCCATAAAAATATATTAGACAAAACACGCAAAATTTGGGAGTCTCCACCAATGTAGATCCTTGCACCTCCAAACCATGATTGCACACCTTGAATCCAACAATAATATAACTTTTGATCGCATTATAATCTCAAGTAACGACCCATAGCACAAATTACCCTTTTATATAGAAGTAGTTATTACACATCGCAATATCAAGAGATTACATGTGGACGGTGGGTCCGGTCTAAAAATTTATACTTTGAATATGCTTAAGTAGCTAGACCACTCAAAAATGGATCTAGGTGCCAAAACTATTACAATCACAGCCTTTTATAATGAGGATTGACAATTGCCGGGAACTATAGTGATTCCAGTGGAAGTAGGGCCAACTTGTCATGATATAATGTTCCATGTCCTTGGCTTAGATTTACCATACAACATGCTCTTAGGACGCCCATGGATCCATGCAATGCAAGACATTCCTTCAACTTTCCATCGGTGTATCAAAATGTTCCATAAAGGACGAGATAATCATCATTCGGGGTGATACAAAACCATTTACACATTGCGAGTCTTACAGTTTTCTCATGCAACTTATGAATGCCCTTCTACGAGACATTATTGTTCCTTTACAAAAAGAGGCTATCAAGGGACATGTAGATCCCGATTCACTCACCCCTTGTAATAAATACTTTCTTTCATTGGTCAACCCTTTCACATCATGGGAGGTAACGTCGCCAAAATAGGTCCCAGTGAGCCATTCACTCTTTAACGAGCATTATTAATAATAGATTTATTAGTGTCACCCATCCCATATGGAAAACCACATTTTTAGTTCAAAAGCACTCGGGATCAATGCCTAAACCATTGGAGAAGTTCATTCCTAGTGGTTTCTTATCTAAGGAAAAGATGTTAGAAGATTCCACCAGCAGAGTACTGAAGGTACCATGGCTTCATGCCATCAAGCCTGTTATATGTCAAAGGCCACCGTATGATGTATGTCATGGGTTATAATGGGTTTGGATGTGGTATCAATGCTCAAGGGTGATTAGAATATTTCCTATCCTCGCCTTAAATCATACAATCATGGTATTGGAATAAGACCACATGACGATCCATCATTTGAGATTGATGCCACCTCTTCTAAATGTGAGGACAAATCATCTCATTTTGATAGTGATGCGGATTCCCAATATAGCCTCTACGAGGATCTTACCTCCACTAACTTATTCCCGATTCATCTATCCCTACCTTATCTAGATCTAATCCTCAAACCAAATGCCAAGTAACCCATGTTTATCCTAAACTTATAGATTGGGATCAACAATTTCATGTCTCAATCGATTTCTTTGAGAATGACAAGGCATTTACAGAATTCATGGGTCTCAGGGATTTTATTCCAAATGGGGATCACAAGAAAGTCTTTGCAATTCAACTAGACACATGTTCATACTTTGGAGAAGAAGATGCGATGTGTGGACACTTGAGTAGGAAACTCATAAGAAAGAGTAAGAATACTTTAGAGAAAATTTGTGTAAGGAATAAACGCAAGTCTCATAGAGACAATTTTTTGAAGAACTTATAGACAAATAAAACAAAGAACCTATGGACAACATGATCTATCCATTCAAGGATGATGATGAGCTACCTAAGGAGGTTGATCTTACTCTTCCCCCGATCGACATGGATGTAAGATACCTCGAAGATGCTTGTGGAAGAAACCATCAGTGTTAACTTTGGCTCAGAAGAGTAACCTAGAATGATAAAGTTGGGAGCTTCACTCTCAGCTCAAGAACAAAAGGTTTTTGTGGAGATATTATGAGAATATGTAGATATATTTGCATGGTCATATGCCCATATTCCTTGTTTGGAACTAGAATTGGTTGTGTAAAACCTTGTTTTGTACCAAGATGCCAAACCCATCGAAAGCGAGAGGTTGAGAAATATGCACCCTAAAATTGCACTCCTTGTCAAAGAAGAACTTGAAAAATTATTAGTTGTTGATTTTATTAAGCCCATTGACTATTCAGATTGGATATCTAACATAGTCCTTGTTTAGAAGAAACCTATTGGCATAAGGATCTACATCGATTTCTGCGACATCAATAAATCATGTCCCAAGGATGACTTCCCCTTGCCTAATATTGATATGATCATTGATTCCACCACTTTGGTTATGAAATTTTGTCCTTAATGGATGGTTTTTCAGGTTATAACCAAATCAGGATTGCAGAGGAGGATCAACATAAAACAACTTTCATCACCCCTTGGGGAACATTTTATTACAAGGTCATGCCTTTCGGACTCAATAATTTTGGGGCCACCTATCAGCATGCAATGACTATCATCTTCCATGACATGATGAATGACATCATGGAGGATTACATTGATGATATCTTGGAAAATATAAAAGCAAAGGAGACAACCACGAAGTGCTAAGACATAATTTCTAACGTCTCTAGGATTAAAAAGTATGCTTAAACATAAAGAAGTATGTATTTGGCATTTTTTCAGGAAAAATCCTAGGTTTAATTGTTTCATAGAGAGGCATAGAAGTAGATCCTGCCTGCAGGGGTTAAAACTATTACAAAAATTCCTCCACCTATAACTCTCAAACAAATAAGGAGTTTATAAGGGAAAATTTAGGAAATTTGTCACTTTATTTCACAACTTGACTTGACAAATGCCATGCATTTACAAATCTCTTGAAAAATATATTTCATTCAAGTGGGAATAGATTGTCAAAAGGCATTTGTAATGCTAAAACAATACTTTGTCAATGCACTGTACTCATGTTGCCTACCCAAGGTAAACCTCTCCTCTTGTACATCTCTCTGCTTGCTTGATTTTCTATTGGAGCACTAATTTCCCATATATGATCTAGACAATAGAAAAGGGTAATTGACTACCTCATTCACACTTTGATTGCCTATGAGTTAAATTACCCCCATATTGAAAAATCCTTCCTAGTGGTTGTCTTCGCCTTCAAAACTTTGCCACTTTCTCCTTAAAAATAAAGCCAAACTAATGATTACTTGACGCCCAAAGAGGCTCCATAATTTTAATGAGGGTAAGGAGAAATCGGAGCGTTTAACTCTGTCATAATTTTTGAATTTTCGTTCCTGCAACGGTCCCCTGGTCTCGCCCCTCTGGGGTGCTGCAATGGTGCACCTGGCGGGCCAGGGCTTGTCGGAATCTATGCTTAAACGACTGGGTCCCCGTGGGCCTGAATTTGATTTTTATATTCGAGGGCTATTTTTGCTAAGTTTATTGGGAGACGACTCTCATTTCTGGGCATCAGAAATTGGTGCGAAACTCAGTGGGGCAGCGGCCTGAGCATTCGTTCCCTGGAAAAGGGTTTTTTCCTTGTGCTTTTTCGTAGCGCCGCTCAGAAAAATGACACAATGGAAAGGAAAAATTTTCTCCTTTCCGACTCTGGTCTTGCGATCCGCGATTGGGAACCCCATTTTGATTGTCACAAAGCGGATGCGGATGGTCATCAAGTGTGGATCAGACTTTACTCCCTGCCCAGTGAATTTTGGTCGGCACCCATTCTTACAAAAATTTGCTCTAGTTTGGGTCGGGTCATTCGCATTGATCCTGTTACTTTGAATGGTACTCTTTCTTCCTTTGCCAGAGTTTGCATTTCTATTAATCCCGCTCTTAAACCAAAGGAAGTTATTCTTATCAATTCCCCTCGGGTATTTGGAAACAGAAGGTTGTTTATGAAGGTATTTCTAATCTCTGTTTCAAATGCTTGAAGCCCGGTCATTCCCGAAGTTCTGTAAAAATTCCCCCTCTGGCGTCACGCAATGGCGGAAAGTTTCCCACACCTCCCCTGTTCCCTCCCCTCCTTCTTCCCCCCGTGTTCCTCCTTCGTCACCTCTGCCCCTCGTCCCCCACGCTCCCCCTCATTCTTGAACCTCTTGCTTTGGCTCCTGATACGCTCTCCCTCGTTAAAGAAATGGCGGCTGTTGTTAAGGACTCCTCTCGGATCCTATCTCTGTTCCACGAGGGTATTTCCATTGGTATGGGAGGTAGCTCAACCTCCCTTGAGAAATGGATCATGGATAAAGAGGATTTGCTTCGACTAACGATGCTGACCCCTGCTGAACCCAATGCTTCTGCCGAGTTTCATTCCCCTCCCACGCAGTCGTTGGGACCGCTTCTTCCCACTCCACCTCTTCTCAGCGTGGATTTCGGTCCAAAAGCATTCTTGGCCGCCCTAACAAATGTAAGCTTTCTCTCAACGAAGTTGCCCACGGGAAGCAACTTCAGCTTCGTTCTTTCTTCCCGTCTTCCAGTAGGAGAGGCGAGTCCTCTCTGAAGCAATCATGATCCTCTTCTCCTGGAATGTTAGGGGTCTAAACGCCCCTAACAAACAACGTCTGTTAAGACGTTACGCCTTGGATGAGGGTGTGGATATTTGTTTGATTCAGGAAACTAAAATGTCGGCTGAGGGTTGTAATTGCAGTTGGTTCAGAAAATGGAAAGGTTGGGAAGGCTGCTTCTCGAACTCCGTTGGGGCCTCGGGCGGTTTAGGCATTCTTTGGAAAAATAGCAGTTGCATGATTGAACCCCTTGTTATTGACCTTAATTTCATTTGGTGTAAAGTCTCGATTAAACACTCTGAGGATTTCTTTTTCCTCTGCAATATTTATGGTCCCTCTTCTCCCATCAGTAAAAGGGCTCTCTGGAGTAGCCTCAGTCTGCTTTTGTCTTCCGTTTCTGCCGCAAAAATCATCGTCGCTGGTGACTTCAATGCTACCCTTTCTGATCGTGATAAGCGTGGTGGTCTTCAGTGGCATCCTCGCTCGCAGGTTGATTTCTCCTCTTTCGTTTCCTCTGCTCACTTGATTGATTTAGAGCCTTGCAAGGGTTGGTTCACTTGGAACAACAGGAGATCCGGGTTCAGCTCCCTTGCAGTGCGTCTTGATCGTTTCCTGGTCTCCGAGCATTGGCTGCAGCAAAATTTCCTTCTTAAAAGCTCGGTTCTCCCTCTTTCTGGTTCTGATCATTTTCCTATTTCCGTGGTTCTCGACTTCGACCTCCCTCCGCGTCGCGCCCCCTTCAAATTCGAGAACATGTGGCTTCAGGACCCTTCACTCAGGTCACTGGTCAAGGGCTGGTGGGACTCTTTTGCTGTCAAAGGGACCAAGATGTTCCAACTCTCCAAAAAGTTAACTCTGCTTAAAGCTAACTTACAATGCTGGAATCATTCGAAGTTCAAAAATATTTTTCTAGAAAAAATCAGAGTTGAGAAGGATCTTCGCTCGCTCAATGAGACCATTCTGGTGCATGGGATGTCACAGGAGGATTACAGAATGAAAACACCTTCTCAAGGAATTGGGGGATCTCCTTCTAAAAGAGGAAACTTTTTGGCGTCAAAAATCCAGGGAAGCCTGGTTGCTGGATGGTGATAAGAACACCAAATTTTTCTTTGCTTCGGTCAGAGCCAGAAGAAACTTCAATTATATATCTTCTCTCAAACTCGAAGACTCCACCATAGCTACTTCGCAAGCTCAGATCAAATCGGAAACGGTGGATTTCTTTTGCAAGCTCCTGAATGATACGGCTTCCCCCCTTGGCGCTCAGTCTTATTTACTTTCACAGATCCCCGCTCTATTTCGGATGTTGATAATGCTCTGCTTCTCTCACCCTTCTCCATGGAGGAGGTTCGGAAAATTGTGTTCTCCATGAAATGGGATAAAGCCCCGGGCCCGGACGGCTTCCCTGCCTCTTTCTTCCAGGATTTTTGGGATATCGTTGGTCCCTCAGTTTGGCACGCGGTCGAGGAATCAAGGGTTTCGGGGAAGATTCTTGGGAACCTCAATCACACTTTCATATGCTTGTTCCCCAAAAAATCCCCTGCTGAGAAGTTGGATGACTTCAGGCCAATTTCTTTGTGTAATACTACGTATAAAATTATCTCTAAAGCAATTGCCAATAGGCTCTGCCCCTTGATGCACAAATTGGTTGCTCGGGAACAGAGTGGGTTCATTCCTGGTAGGTCTATTACTGAGGGTATTATTATCTCTCATGAACTAATTCACTCTCTCCATAATTCTTCCAGAGCCGGAATGTTGTTAAAACTGGATTTCAGCAAGGCCTACGACCGCGTTAACTGGAGGTTCCTCCTCAAATCTTTGCAAGCTATGGGTTTTGGCGCTCACTTCTGCAAATGGATCTTTAATTGTATTGCCTCCCCTTGCTTTTCGGTTCTTGTTAATGGTTCTCGTGGAAGGCTTCTTTCAGAGTAGCAGAGGCATTCGTCAAGGTGACCCGCTTTCTTCCTTCCTCTTCACCCTTGTTGCGGAAGCTCTCAGTCGCAGCATCAAGGCCGCGATTCTTGAAGGTTCTCTGAAAGGTCTCCCCATCACCTCCAATCTCCCTCCTCTATCACATCAGCAATTTGCAGACGACACCTTTCTCTTCGGTCAAGGGACTGTTCCGGAAGCCAGGTGCCTCTCATCTATTCTGGATTCTTACTCTTTAGCTGCGGGCCAAGTCTTAAACTTCCATAAATCTGTTATTTTCTTCTTTAACGTGGCCCCCAGGCTTCAGGGAAGAATCAAAGAGATTCTAGGCTTCTCTTTGGGCAAACTTCCTCACACTTATCTGGGAATCCCTCTTTTTCATGGAAAGGGCAAGGCTCTTCTCTGGAACGGGCTATTAAATTCCATTTCTGCCAAACTTCTTTCCTGGAAAGGCAAATGGTTGTCCCTTGCCGGCCGTGCGCTTCTCATCAACACGGTGCTCCTTTCTATTCCTATTTACATGCTTTCCATTTTACAGATTCCTAAATCCGTACTGCTTAAAATTGAAAAAGTGGCCCGCACTTTTCTATGGCAAGGACTTAGCACTGAACGTAAATTCCATCTTGCTAATTGGGATCTGGTCAAGCTGCCTAAGAAGTTGGGAGGTTTGGGTATCTTGGATATTGCCATTCAAAATATGGCCCTCGGTGCTAAACTGGTGTGGAACTTCATCTCTGAAAATAGCAGACTAGCCTTCCAGGTCCTCGCTCATAAATATATGGATGGGCACCGGCATGAGCTAATTCTTTCCAGCTCCGAGTTGCCGAAGGGCTCCCATTTATGGAATTTCCTGTGTAATTCAAAAATCTCATCGCTGAGAAGGTCTCTTGGAAGTTAAATAATGGTCGGCTAGTGTCATTTTGGGACGAAAGCTGGAATGGTTTCCCTCCCCTCAATCTGCTTCCTTCTCTTAATGGTATCATGAACTCCTCCAAACTGTTTTGGGGCTCTCTTGTTTCTAACTACGGTTACCAAGCACCCCAACGGCTCGCCCTCTTGGTGTTGGAAAGATATAATGTCTATTGGCGCCTCTGCCCAAGAAGTCCCACCTTTCGAATTCTATAGAAGATCGTCATGCTACGTTCCTAAACAGTGATGATTGTTTATTATGGGTTGGCGATAGATCTGGTTCTTACTCTGTTAAATCAGGATATAACATTCTCGTTTCACAATCCGGCAAGGGTTCTCCGAGTTCTTTTGGTTGCTGGCATCCTCATATCACCCCGAAAGTTGCTTTCTTCGGATGGCTAGTCTCCAATAGAAAGGTCCTCACCCAGGCTAAAAGGCGTGCGTGGGGCTTCTCTGGCCCCTCTAAATGTCTTCTTTGCGGTGCGGCAGAGGAAGACCTGGACCATCTCTTCCTCTTTTGTCCCTTCACCTCCAATTGCTGGGAATGGCTCCTCAATAAGTTTAATCTCTCCTGGGTCCCCTGTAACAGAATTGATGATAATCTTTCCTCCTGGCCGTCTTTTTCCCATAATAGCTTGTTCAGCTCTATCTGGCATGTCAGTCCTTATTTCTTGCTCTGGCATATATGGTGGGAACGTAACCTTCGTCTTTTCAGAGAGCAAGCGATGGAGCTCCCTTCCTTCCTTTCCAAGCTCGAGGTGGCCATTTCAGAATGTGTAAGTGCTAAGTGTCCTTCTTTTCCCTCCTTTTCCTCCAAGGATTTCGCTATTCTTCATCAGTGGTCACTAATAAAGATTCCCAAACCTGGGTCTATTATTTGCAAAGGGCTCTCACAAATTGAAAAGATGTTATGAGGAAGAATACTAGATGGCGTCCCCCTCCTAAGGGGCTCTGGAAATTAAACTTTGATGGAGCTTCCAGAGGCAATCCGGGTTTATCTGGGGCTGGCTGCATTCTCAGAGACGATCAAGGTCTCCTCATCAAAGCTGGTTCCTTCCCTCTAAAAGACGGCACTTGTAATATCGCTGAAGCTCAGGCTCTTCTGGAAGGGGTAAAGATGGCGGTTCTTCTTGGTTGTTCAGAATTATGTATTGAAGGGGATTCTCAAATCCTTATTTTTGTTGTTTCCAGTGGTGCCTCTCAGTCGTGGAAATTGAACCTCCTCATTCCACCTATCCTTTATTGGCTCGGTAAATTCCACTCCTGGAACATTTCTCACAATTTTCGGGAAGCAAATCGGGCTGCGGACTTCCTGGCTAACTATGCTATTGACAATCCCTCTGCTATCGTATCCTCCAACGATGCACACGTGTGGCCAGGCCTTTCTCATCTTCTCTCCCAAGATCGGAGGAACACTCGCGGTTAACTTGTCAGCGCCTCCACTGCGCTGGCAGTTCCCCCGTGCGTATGGTCTCCCCCTCTCTCGGCGGCGTTCTTCCCTTCCCCTGCCACTCTCCCACTCGAAGCTATGGCCTTTCCGTCACTTCCGCGCACCCCCTGTCGTTTTCCTCACGGGGCTGCTTCTTCTTCACCTACATATGTTCCCGTCCCTTTTGCCACTCTCCAGGTCTGTCTCTCTCGGCTTCTGTTCGGCTTCTTCTCGGCGCCATGTCATTCGTTGGTTTCCCATTTGTGGCCCTTCGGGGCGCTTTCGAGCAACTGTAGATGTTTTCTCCATTGACAATGACGCGTTTAGCCATGGTCTTCAAATATTCTTCGTCTGCCGAGGCCGAAGCCATTGAAACCATCCTCGGTGACTCCTACCGCTTCAACGCTCGTCGCCCCCGGACCGATTCCGACATCGCTTCTACCTTCGTTTCTTTCTGCATGTTGCTTCACTCCAACACGTCGGACGTGGAACTGGTCGCCTCGGACCAAATTTACGCTGTTCACAGCGTCGGCCTTCATGATCAACTTGCTGATTTCACACTTCCGACCCTTTCTTTGTGGGTGGAAGAAGTAGACGAGTTGGCCATCGGCTCTGGGTGGGATATACGTTGGCTTAGCGGGCAATACAGAGATCTTGTCACCTTTGCGCAGAACTTCCATCCATCATTGGACCAGCGTTTTCTTCCGGTAGTTGATATCGAAGCGGCTCTCTTTCCTCTTCACTCAGCCGTCGATCAGCTGAATGCCCTCAAGGATCGTGCTCTTCCTGCCTTCAATTTCTTGTTGCAAGCGGCCTCTTCACGGGCCGGTCATTCTTTGGGCTAACTGGCGTAGCCCTCTTCCCTTCGTTGCGCGTTCGCCTTCTTTGTCTTTGCGTTCTCCTCCTCTTTCAGTTTTCTGCTTTCCTCTTCCTCCTCCTCTCCTTCCGACTTTCTCCTTCTCCTTCTTCTTCTTGTTTGTAGGGTTGGGGTCCCTCGGAACTAAAGGTATTGGTGGATTTGTTGGTAAAGCTCCTCTACCGGGAATGGAACATTTGTGCTTGGACTGCCGAGATGCATCCATGATGTATGTTGAAGAGTATGTATAATGACAAGTTCATTTTGATGGATCATTCACCTTTTATGGATCGGGAGCATGAGTGGCGATCTTAACTCCCACGGGCGAGGTTATCCTAAGAACATTCTATTTGGGATTCCCTTGCACTAATAACATTGCAGAGTATGAGGAACACATCACTCGGCCTCAAGCTAGCTATCACTTGGAATATCATATGAGTATGATTCATCGGGGACTCCCAACTCATTATCAAGCAAGTTAATGATGATTATAAGGTTTAATATGAGAAATGTATTCCATATAAGAATTTGGTTGAAACATTGAAAGATTATTTTATAAAGATTGTCTTTGAGCAAAGACCAAGGTTGTATAATAGATCAGCGAGATGTTATGGGTACAATTGGATCTCTCTTAAATATTCCACCTCATGAGAGAAAAATTCAATTCTTTATAGATCATTTAGAAATACCCGCATACAACATGCTTTGGAATATTGTTTGCAATGTGATATTGTTGGTCCATCCTACTCTTGGTATAACCCTATATTTAGATACCTAAAATATGGCACATTTCCCATAGACATTACCCATTCTCATAAGAAATCTCTTATCCTCCGTATAACCCATTATAACCTTCTAGGATAAATCCTTTATCGTTATGGATACGACGAGAATCTACTTCGTTGTTTGGATGTTATTGAATCTGTCCACACTATCAAGGAAGTTCACGGTGGTATTTTTAGAGCACACACTAGTGGTATGGTATTGAAAAATAAGCTCTTAAGGGTAGGTTATTATTGGCCCACCATGGAATTATATTTCGTAATTTCATCAAGAAATGTGAGCTATGCCAAAAGTATTGGAACTTGATACATGCACCGGCGCATGGATTTGTAGCCTATTGCAAAACCTTGGCCATTTTCTAAATGGAGCCTGGATCTCATAGGGAAGCTCCATCCTTCTTCTTAACATGACAACAACCACATTAGTACCACCACCAAGTATTTTACTAAATGGGTAGAGGTTGTGCCTCTTACTTATGTCACTGGTGTAAAAATTTCCAAATTCATCATGAATCATCTCATCTTGCCATTATGGTATCCCTTCCGCCATTGTCATTGATAATGGTAAATCCTTAAAACAAATAGTTAAAACATTATGTCAACGCTTCCATATTTAACTCAAGTGGTCTACCCCCTATTACCCCCAAGGTAATGGATAGGCCGAGGCTACCAATAAAACCCTTATACGAATCATGGAGAAAATGGTAAGTAAGATTGGCCATAATTGGCACTTACAGATACATCCCTCCCTCTAGGCCTATCGAACCTCCATCTACACTTCTACTAGTGTGACCCCATATTCCCTAGTTTATGGCACTAAATACATAATACCTATAGAACTAGATATTCCCTCCTTGAGAATATCTCTATAGGATTATCTTGATAAAAAGAAGACTATAGAGTAGCTCGGCTAGCAGGAGTTAGAGCTATTATATGAAAAGCGGATAAGAGTTCTTAATCACCTCAAGGTGTACGAACAAAGTATTAAGAGGATATAAAAATGGATGATTCATCATGAATTTGATGTAGGTTATCTAGTGCTGAAATCAAATCGGAAGAACACCTTCAAAGACAGAGAAAAGAAACATAAGTTTGAGGTCAACTGGCTAGGGCCCTATGTGGTGGTTGCTAAATACGGGTAAGGAGATTATTAAATAGCATATTCAAATGGTTAAGAGCTTCAGAACCTATGAACACCATATATCTCAAGTGTTTATATGCTTAAGAATGGTCTAGATATCGAAAAAGAACTAAAAAGTAGAAAAACAAACAAAAAACAAACAAAAAATGGAAAAATTGAGAAACTAGTTAGGAAACAATAGGTTGTCCACATGTGAAAACCACACAATTGTGGCACATTCGGTAGGTCTTTGTTTGAAAATAGGTTTCTAGCACTCAAGGATCATTCGCCGATCCAAGCCACTCTTACATCAATATGGGTAACCCTCACTACTTTCTAGGAATGACCTCCTTTGCTAGGTCTAGGAACGCTACCGAATCCATCTTTGCCAAGCCATGATCGGCTTATTTTCTCTCATATCTACATGAAGGATGCACCTTTGAATATTCCCATCTAACATTGGAGGCACCTTCACATTCCACTTTCTCATACATATGCACGTGGCATTCTTCCCTTTGTATATTCCCACATCACGTTAGGGGAATCCACACTTCTTTGTCCTTGTACATTGCTTTCAGAACATGACCTTAGAAAATACAAAAACATCTAGAAAAAGGATACACAAAAATCTAAACATTCAAAAAATCCCCCTTCTAGGGATAAAGCTACACAACCTTCATAACATTGTCTTAGGAAAACCCCAAAAACAATGTGAACAGTATCCTTGAAAACTTATCTTTCAAGATAACCTAAAAACATCAGAAAATATATCAATGTTGTCCCGCAAAAATAAGGTAATGATTAAATTAATTTTAGTTGTCAGTTTGTATAGTTTTGGTTGTATATTTTTTTAGTTTTTAGCTTGTTCTTGTGTGTTTGTTTACTGCACATCTCTTGTAATCATATCTCCAATCTTTCATTCATCACATATAGCATCATCGGATACCTCATATATACAAAAAAATTCTAAGTTTTAGATCATGTATGGATACTAAGATAATCAACACATATCATATCATCAATTGGGGTAAGAGGGGTTGCGCTTGATCATAAATCTATCCCCCCACCAATATCATCTAATATTATCCCAAATGCTAACATCTACTGAAATATCTCATTTACAAAACATTTGATATCATATAAACCACCCTTGGGCACTAGTTTCCACCTAGCACTTATATCTTCACCACAGGGGTATTTTAAAATATTTCAAGGTGATTCTTCTCTTCTATTTTTATCTACCACCATGATTATTTTTCAATAATTATTTTTGTCCCATGTGTCTTTCTCTTCGGGGCATTTTATTGCCATCCGACACTTGTTCTCTTTTCCTTGGGGCGTTTTCACATGATTTTAGGTGACCTTCCATTTTCTAAATTCCTTTGTGAGATAAAAAATTAACAAAATTATAACAACTTTTCAAAAATCCTAAAAAAATCGTAAACACTTCAAAAATGGACTAAAATTGGTAATCAACTCATTTAAAACTAAAATTTGTATCTCTCACGAGGCAATCATCTCGTATCTTGTTGACGTTTTCACATGTTTTGAAACAGGTGAATTGTGGATCGCCTAACTCTATAATCATTTATAGAAGGTACACTACTTACTATGGCTTATTCTAGGGCACTATCAGGTTGCACAGGTACTATTTTCGTCATGCACATTGCTTTTCCATTGCCATCATTTCCTTGCATACAAAAATTGTTTGGGGTCATTTTAAATCCATTTTCGTTTATCAAAGCATTTGGAACTATATCCCAATATAAAATTATTTGTGTAACTATCTTGAATATTGTTGGTTTGAGTGTGTGTGATCATACTTATTCCCCTATTAGATGAGTTTGTTTACTTCTCATAATGCATTGCATGTTTGTATGTTACATAGATTTGTTGTTTTAGCAAGGGATGGTTGTTTATATCTTGGATTTTCATGTCATTTTATGCTTCATCATATGCTTGCATTTTAATAAGGATGATGATGAGGATGCTAAGAAAAATGACGATTAAAAATCATTTTCACTCATTTTATGATAGCTCAATATACCTTTTTCTTGTTGTTCTCTAATCTTCTCTTAACACTTTTCTTTCTTCTATTCTCTTTACGATCATTGATCGAGTTCTTTCATCACCCCATCGACAATTGAGGGGCATCCCTTTAGCTAACTATTTTTTTTTTTCTACCCCTTCAAAATTCTCTACTCATTTATGCTTGTCTACTTTATTTGAAGTGACATAGCTTACGTCACCCAAAAAGGAGAAAATATAGACATCTGTAGTTTTATTAAAGACCTAGTATTTCTAATATTGCAATAGATATTTTTCTTCTTGCAAATTGATGACATAGCATGAGTTAGACCTATATAACTCCCCTCTTATGACACTCTTGTGTTCTTATTCCTCTCGTAAATCAATTAAGAAGATGAATATACCCTTTTCTTGATTAAATTATCTTTACATTCCCTTCTAGACTACTTGACTAACTTTCTAGACTATTAATCCATTTCAATGGATTGATTAGAACTGTTTAAACAATCTCGAAATCCTAATTCCTTTCTAAACAAGTTTAACTAGCCTAACCTAGTTTAACTAGTCCTAGCAATGATTAAATTCTTCAAAACCTAGTAAAATCTTACTTTGACTCCTAATCAACTTTTTGGCTTATCTCGTAGTCCCACATGCCCCAAAATTCCTCCACTTTCCCAAATGGAAAACTATAAATATCCCACTCCCACCATCTCATTTCTAAGAACTCTACTTTTTCCTAACAAAAACTATATCATTTTACTTAGGGTTTAGAGTTATTTCATTTCATTAATTGAGCTATTGCTTTTCCATTGCACTACACACCAAGCATTGAGTAAATGGAAATAACCATTGTCCTTGAAGCCATTATTGGTGAGTTCCCATTCTCATAATCACATAATGGATTCCTTAGAATCCTTCATAGGTTCATTTTAAGACTTTCAAGAGTAGAGGATTTACTAAATATGGTAGATTTACTTGTTTCTTTCAATATTAATGTATGTAAAGTGATGATTCCCTTTTTATCTCTTATCGATAGTTAATAATCTAGTTTATAAGAGAATTTGGGATTTCTTTAGAGATTCTTACCCAATATCCATGGCTTTTGCAACTTTTCATTGAACACTTTTCATTAAACAACTTTTAGCAAGGGGACAATTGTTTGTATCTTGGCTTTTCATGTCATTTACACTTCCATGGTATGCTTGCATTTTAATAAGGACTGATGATGAGGATGCCAAGCAAAATGATGATTAAAAATCGTTTACCTTTGGTTTGTGAATATCTCAATATCCCTTTTTATTAATGTTCTCTAATCTTCTCTTCAAACTTTTCTTTTTTTTGTTTTCTTTTTTATCTTTGAATGAGTTCTTCCATCATCCCAATGACACTTGAGGGGGAATCCCTTTAGCTAAATAATTTTACTTCTACCCTTGAAATTTTCTACTCGTTTATACTTGTATACTTTCTTTGAAGTGACGTAGCTTATGTCACCCCAAAGAGGGAAAATATAGACATATGTAGTTTGATCAAAGCACTATTATTCCTAATATTTAAGTAACTACTATCCTTTTTGCAAATTGATGACATAACGTCGGAGTTATACATATCTAACTCCCCTCTCACAACACTCTTTTGGTCATATTCCTCTTGTAAATCAATTAATCAGAATAATATATCCTTTTATTGACTAAAGCATCGAATAATTCTACTATCTTTCTATACTATCAATTTATTTCCTTGGATTTACTTGACCTCTCAAAACCCTCTCAAAATCCTAATTCCTCTCTAAATAGGTATAACTAACCTAACCTAGTTTAACTAGTCCTAGCCATTATTAACTTCTTCTAAACCTAGTCAAATCTTACTTTGACTCCTAATCAACTTTTTGCTTATCCTTTAGTCCCACATTCACGAAAATTTCTCTACTTTCCCAAATGGAAAACAATAAATAGCCCACTCCCCCTCGATTTCTAGGAAGTCTGCTTCTTCCTAACATAAACTATAACATTTTACTTACGGTTTAGAGTTATTTCATTTTTTCATTGAGCTATTGCTTTGCCATTTCACTACACCCTAAGCATTGAGTAAATTGGAAAAACTATTTTCCTTAAAGCAATTAATGGTAAGTTAACATTCTCATAATCACATAAGCGATTGCTTAGAATCCTTCCTAGGTTCATTTTAAAGTTTTCATGAGTAGAGAATTTATTAAATATGTTATATTTTCTTGTTTATTTAAATATGAATGTATGTAAAGTGTTGAATCCTTTTTATCTCTTATTTGAAGGTCCAATGACTAGTTATTAAGATCCTTTGGGGTTTCTTTAGAGATTCTCACCCCATATCCATGAATTTTCCAACTTTTCATTAAACACACATGGAATAGAGGTAAATATAGTTGTGTGATGACTTATCCCTCACTTTGTCCCTTTCTTTCTCTGTGTGTCCATATGAGTCCAAGGAATTGGGAATGCAAAGGAAATAGTAGGAGAAGGCATTTGATAAATGGAAACTTGAAGGTAGATTGGTTTATATGAAGATGGAAGATAGATAACACAAGTGAATACAACTTGGCTATGCAATTTCTAGTAGGATTGTGGCAGGAATACTATGGAAGATGCACAAAATTCGCAATCCTTTTTATTGAATACAAGCATCTAATATATAGGAATTGGATGGGATGTGCCTTCATCCACAAGGAAAGAAGAGGTAGTTAAAAATAGTAAAATCTATTTAAAAATAGAAGAGGAAGGAAAACCTAGCAATCAAGAATTTTTAATGTAATTTTGTTCATAAAAGCATCCTAAAAGTTAATTGAAGTGTCACATGTTAAAAAAATGCATCATGGATTCGGAAAAAGCACATAGGACCACCACCTTACATAAGCTAGCGGTTATGGGACCGCCACCATTCTTAGGTGGTGGTTTGAACCATTGCCCAAGTAGGGCGGCAGTCTTAGCACCCAATGCCAAAACATGCACAAAATGAAGCGAAAAGCTAGGAAAATAATGAAAAAGCTAATTAAGGATGTCTAGCCTACAAATATACCATACAAATTATTTTAGGAGCTGAAACATCTTCTAAAAATATATGAATCATAATTGGGGGTTAGATGCTATACAATTTTGGGTGCGTACATATTGCCCCCTCACGAAAAGCATCTTAGCCATAAAAAAGTGTAAAACGTAAAGTCTGAGTATGACGTTCCCAAAATGGGGGTTAGATGTTATACACGACATGCTCGTGTGTCCAAATGTCTTCATCGAAACTCCCACTACCTATAAGGCGAAGAGAAAAATCAAGTGCACATAGATAAAATATTGGAAAATAAACACTAAATTTACACGACAAAAGGAATTACCATTTGTACTAGGATATGGAGATTTGCTGCATCAATGCTCTAGACCTATGAACACATATGATCAAAACAAGGTCAAAACACACACACACACATATAGACACACGGATATATATATATATATATATATATATATATATATATATATATATATATATATATATATATATATATATATATATATATATATATATATATATATATATATATATATATATATATATATATATATATATATATATATATATATTGAAACAAACTCATTTTTTTGATTCATTTGTGCATATCGGTTTGGTGATTTTGAGCTCTAGACTTACGGTGACCATTTTCATCGAGAGAATAGTCAAAATAATGTTCATTACAAGACCGTGATCATGCCTCCATGATCGAAAAATCAACCTATGCATTCTAAGGATGGGATTTCTCCATTTTTGTTTTTAAACCTAGAATGTAAAAATGTTGAAACTTTTACCTAGGAAGTATCATTTTAAAAATTTCTTGTTTTAAATGACTCTCTAGAGGGTCACCCATAGGAAGTCTTTTCTTTTGTTTACAATGATGGTTTTTTGTGTTTTTGGGCATTTTCTAGGGTTAAAACCCATTTGGAAAATCGAGTCTAGGACTTGAGACAAAGCGTGGCAAAGGTTACGAGACCATTGCCTTGTAGCAGATGGTGGTTATGAACAAAATGACCAAACTTATGCTTAACATGCATTTTTAAAAATATTTGATGTTTTGTCAAGCTTTTATTGAGCTTATTTCTTGAAATAAATTACTTACTTTCTCTTTTTATATGTTTTGATTGATTCGAAGAATAAGGAATCCATCAGATGGAGCTGTGAGAGAGAGTGTGTGATTGGGGCTCACAAAGATTTTGGACCAGTTGACTCGGAATGAGATAGATACCCTCCAGAGGGTAGGGATATGGTGGATTAAAAAGGTGCCTCATGTCACTCCTGTTAGTCACATACTTTGTAACTAATTTTCATACTAGGATGTAGATTGGAGCAACTTTATGTTGTAAGGTGCGAAGGGTGAGTGGACTATCACCCTGGAGGATGTGTACCATATTCTTGGGATTTCGATACTCGGGAGGAGACTAACCTTGGAGACACCGTATCTATATCGGTGATGACTTAGTGGGCCACCTATATGGGTGATTTCGTTATATAATTTGGTTCAAAGAAGGGGATAAAGGTTTGATCTATTTCCAATGTCCGTATTCCCATCATTCGTTTTAAGGTGATTCTTATCTTCTATTTTTATATAGCGTCATGATTAATTTTAAATAGTTATTTTGTCCCATTTGTCTTCTCATTAGGGCATTTTATTGCCACGACACTCGATCTCTTTGCCTTGGGAATTTTCACATGATTTTAGGAGACATTGCATTTCCTAAATTCCTTTGACTGATCAAAAATTACAAAAATTATAACACCATTCAAAAATCCAAAAAAGTCGTAAACACTTCAAAAATTGACTAAAATTGGTAATGAACTCAATTATAGCTGAAATTTGTGTCTCTCGCATGGAACTCATCTCGTATCTTGCTGAAGTTTTCACATGTTTTGAAACAATGACTCATGAATCACCTAACTCTACAATTATTTATAGAAGCTACGCTACTTGGTCTATATTTTGGGGCACTATCGGTTACTTAATCGGTACTATTTTTGTCATGCACATTGCTTTTCCATTGGACCCAAGTGTCCTCCAACATTTCCCTTGCATACAAAAATTTCTTGGGGTGTCATTTTAAATACCTTGTCATTTATAAAAACATTTGGGACTACATCTCAATAACAAATTATTTGTGTAACTATCTTGAATATGGTTGGTTTGAGTGTGTGTGATTTCACTTATTTCCTATTAGATGAGTTTGTTTACTTCTCGTGTTGCACCGCATGTTTGTATGTTGCATGGATTTTATGTTTTAGCAAGGGATGGTTGTTTGTATCTTAGATTTTCATGTCATTTTACACTTCTATCGTGCGCTTACATTTTAATAAGGACCAATGATGATGATGCTAAGAAAAATGATGATTAAAAATTGTTTGCAATCATTTGTGGATAGCTCACTATATCTTTTTCTTATTTTTCTCTAATCTTCTCTTCACACTTTTCTTTCTTCTGTTCTCTTTTTGATCACTGATTGAGTTCTTCGATCACCCCATGACACAGAGGGGGCATCCATTTAGCTAACTAATTTTTCTTCTACCCCTTCAAAATTGTCTACTCATTTATGCTTGTCTACTTTCTTTTAAGTGGCAACTTATGTCACCCAAAAAAGGTGAAAATTTAGACATTTATAGTTTGATCAAAGAACTAGTATTCCTAATATTGCACTAACTATTTTACTTCTTGCAAATTGATAACATACGTGAGTTAGACCTATATAACTCCCCTCTTACGATACTCTTTTGGTCGTATTCCTCTTGTAAATCAATTAAGCGGATTAATATACCCTTTTATTTACTAAACCATATTCTCATTACTCATTACCCTCTATAATACTTATACTAGCTTTCTAGACCATCAATCCATTTCATTGGATTGATTAGACCTCTTTAAACCCTCTCAAAACCTAATTCCTAGTAATGATTAACTTCTTCAAAACCTAGTCAAATATTCTTTGACTCCCTAATCAACTTTTTGTCTTTTCTTGTAGTCCCCATGCCCCAAAAATTATTCCACATTCATAAATTGAAAACTATATATCCCATTCCCACCATCTCATTTCTAAGAACACTCCTTCCTAACACAAACTATAGCATTTTACTTATGGTTTAGAGTTGTTTAATTTCTTTCATTGAGCTATTTATTTTCCTTTGCACTACAAACCAAGCATTGAGTAAATGGAAAGAAACATTGTCCTTTAAGACATTAATGGTGAGTTCCCATTCTCATAATCACATAACGAATTCCTTAAAAACATTCCTAGGTTAATTTTAAAACTTTCAAGAGTAGAGGATTTACTAAATATGTTATATTTACTTGTTTCTTCCAGTATTAATGTATGCGAACGTGATGATTCCTTTTTTATCTCTTATCGATGGTATATAGACTAGTTGTTAAGAAGCAGGTTGGGGTTCCTTTAGATATTCTTACCCCATATCCATAGCTTTTGTAACTTTTCTTTGAAGACTTTTCATTAAACAACTTTTAGCAAGGACGATTGTTTGTATCTTGGATTTTCATGTCATTTACGCTTCCATGGTATGCTTTCATTTTAATAAGGATGGATGATGAGGATGCTAAGAAAAATAATGATTAAACATTGTTTGCACTAGTTTGTGGATATCTCAATATCCCTTTTTCTTAATGTTCTCTAATCTTCTCTT
The DNA here is from genome assembly GCA_018340775.1 of Taxus wallichiana var. yunnanensis. Classification (NCBI taxonomy): domain Eukaryota; kingdom Viridiplantae; phylum Streptophyta; class Pinopsida; order Cupressales; family Taxaceae; genus Taxus; species Taxus wallichiana. The sequence goes on along the minus strand of CM031240.1, from coordinate 195,222,312 downwards.
CATGCTTTTCTTTCTTTCTTGTTCTCTTTTTGATTGTTGATCGATTTCTTTCATCATCCCATCGACACTCGAGGGGGAATCCCTTTAGCTAACTAATTTTACTTCTACCCCTTCAAATTTTTCTACTCATTTATGCTTGTCTACTTTCATTAAAGTGACGTAGCTTATGTCACCTAAAAGAGGAAACTATAGACATCTATAGTTTGATCAAAGCACTATTATTCCTAATATTGAAATAACTACTATCCGTCTTGAAAATTGATGACATAACATCAATTATACCTATCTAAATCCCCTCTTACAACACTCTTTTGGTCGTATTCCTCTTGTAAATCAATTAAGTAAGATAATATATCCTTTTATTGACTAAAGCATCTTATCATTCCCTTCTCGAATACTTCTACTTTCTTTCTATAGTATCAATCTATTTCATTGGATTGATTTGATCTCTCGAGAACCCTTTCAAAATCACAATTCCTCTCTACATAGGTATAACTAGCCTAACCTAGTTTAACTAGTCCTAGCCATTATTAACTTCTTCTAAACCTAGTCAAATCTTGCTTTGATTCCCTAATCAAATTTTTCGCTTATCCTCTTGTCCCACATGCAACAAAACTTCTCTACTTTCCCAAATGGAAAACTATAAATAGCCCACTCCTCCCCTTTGATTTCTAAGAAGTATACTTATTCCTAACATAAATTATACTATTTTACTTACAGTTTAGAGTTATTCCATTTATTTCATTGAGCTATTGCTTTGCCATTTCACTACACCCAAGCATTGAGTAAATGGGAAGAACTATTTTCCTTAAATCAATTAATGGTGAGCTATCATTCTCATAATCACATAACTGATTGCTTAAAAGCCTTCCTAGGTACTTTTAAAGTTTTCAAGAGTAGAGGATTTACTAAATATGTTATATTTTCTTGTTTCTTTCAATATGAATGTATGCAAAGTGATGAATCCTTGTTTATCTCTTATCCGAACATCCACCGACTAGTTGATAAGGTCCGTTGGAGTTTCTTTAGAGATTCTTACCCCATATCCATGACTTTTCCAACTTTTCATTGAACACACATAAAATAGAGGTAAGTCTAGTTGTGGGATAACTTCTCCCCTCGGTTTTCCCTTTCTTTCTCTATGTGTTAATATCAGTCCAAGGAATTGGGAAGGCAAAGGAAAGAGTAGGAGATGGATTTTGATAAATGGAAACTTGAAGCTATACTTGTTGTTATGCGAGGTGGAAGAGAGATCATACAAGTGAATAGAGCGTGGCTATGCAATTTCCAGCACGATTGTGGCAAGAATACTATACAAGATACACAAAATTCTCATGCCTTTTCTTGAATACAAGCATGGAATATATAGGAATTGGATGGGATAATCCTTCATACACAAGGCAAGAAGAGGTAGTTCAAACTAATTAAATATATTTAAAAATAAAAGAGGGAAGGAAAACCTAGCAATCAAGACTATTTCTAGATAATTTTGTTCATAAACACATCCTAAAAGTTAAGTTAAGTGAAGTGTTGCATGTTAAAAACATGCATGATGGATTAAGGAAAAGTGTGTAGGACCACTTTCCTACATAAACCAAGCCAGATCATGGGATAGCCACCCTTCTTGGGTGGTGGTTTCAAAACGCCGCCTAGGTAGGGTGGCGATCTGGCACTAAAGCCCAAAACATGCACGAGAATGAAGCGGAAAGCTAGAAAAAGCATGGAAAAGATAAGTACGGATGTCTAGCCTACAATATACACTACAAATGGTTTTAGGAGCTCAAACATCTTCTAAAAAGACATGAATCATAATTGGGGGTAGATGTTAAATCTGACAATTTTGGGTGTGTACATATTGCCCCCTACGTAAAGCGTCTTAGAAATAAAAAAAGACGTAAAATATAAAGTATGAGTTTCTATGTTCCTTAAATGGGGGTTAGATGGTATACTTGACACGGACATTTGTCCAAATTTATTTGTCTAAACTCCAACTACCTGTAAGATGAAGAGAAGACTCAAGTGCACATAGATAAAATATTGGAAAATAAACACTAAATTAAAAGCGACAAGAGGAATTACCATTTTGTGCGGGATATGGAGATATACCTACACCAACGCTCTAGCCACTATGAACACATATGATCAAAACAAGGTCAATATATATATATATATATATATATACATATATATATATATATATATATATATATATATATATATATCTACATACATACATACATACATACATACATACATATATATATATATATATATATATATATATATATGTATGTATGTATGTATGTATGTATGTATGTATGTATGTATGTATGTATATATACGTACACACACACACACATATCGAAACAAACTCATTTTTTAATTCATTTATGCATATCGGTTTGGTGATTTTTGAGGTGTGGACTTATGGTGGCCTTTTCTATAGAGAGAATACTAAAAATGTTCATTGTGAGACTATTATCATGCCTCCATGACCAAAAAATCGACTCGCGTTATCTAAGGCAGTTTTTCTCACTTTTGTGTTTTTAAACCTAGAATGTAAAAATGTTGAAAATTTTAACTAGGAATTTTCATTTTAAAATTTTCTTTTTTAAATGAGTCTCTAGGGGGTGCCCATAGGGAAGTCTTTTAATTTGTCTAAAATGGTCCTTTTTTGTGCTTTTGGGAATTTTCTAGGTTTAAAACCCATTTGGAAAATCGGTCCAAGACTTACCTTTGCCCAAAAGTTAGGCAAAGGTTACAAGACCACCGCCTTGTAATGGCGGTGATTACTGAACAAAATGACAAAACTTATGCTTAACATGCATATTTTTTTAATATTTTATGTTTTTTAATGCTTTTGTTGGCCTTATTTCTGAAATACATTACTAACTTTCTATTTTTATATGTTTTGATTGATGCAGAAGAATAAGGAATCCATCCGTTAGAATTTGTGAGAGAGAGAGTTTGATTGGCTCACGGAGATTTTAGACTACATCTCAATAAAAATTATTTGTGAAACTATATTGAATATTTTTGTTTGAGTTTGAGTGATTTTACTTATTTCCTTGTTATATGAATTTGTTTGCTTCTCGTTTTGCATTACATGTTTGGAAGTTGCATGGATTTTATGTTTTAGCAAGGGATGGTTGTTTGTATTGTGGATTTTCATTTCATTTACGCTTCCATCGTATGCTTGAATTTTAATAAGGACCGATGATGAGGATGCTTTAGAAAAATTATTATTAAAAATTGTTTGTACTCGTTTGTGGATAGCTCAATATACCTTTTTCTTATTGTTCTCTAATCTTCTATTCACACTTTATTTTCTTCTATTCTCTTTTCGATCATTAATCGAGTTCTTCCATCGCCCCATCAACACTTCATGGGGCATCCATTTAACTAACTAATTTTTCTTCTACCCCTTCCTAATTTTCTACTCATTTATGCTTGTCTACTTTCTTTGAATTGAGGTACCTTACGTCACACAAAAATGGACATCATTGTTTGATCAAAGAACTAGTATTCATAATATTGCACTAGCTAGTGTCCTTCTTGAAAATTGATGACATACTATGAGTTATACCTATATAACTCCCCTCTTACGAGACTCTTTTGGTCATATTCCTCTTGTAAAGAAATTAAGCATGCAAATATACTCTTTTATTTACTAAACCATCTTCTCATTACCTTCTAGAATACTTTTACTAGTTTTCTAGACTATCACTCCATTTCATTGGATTGACTAGACCTCTTTAAAACCTCTCAAAACCTAATTCCTCTCTAAAAAAGTTTAACTAGCCTAACCTAGTTTAACTAGTCCTAGGTATGATTAACTTCTTCAAAACCTAGTCAAATATTACTCGACTCCTAATAAAATTTTTGGCTTATCTTGTAGTCCCACATGCCCAAAATTTCCTCCACTTTCCCAAATGGAAAACTATAAATAGCCCACTCACACTATCTCATTTCAAAGAACTCTCCTTCTTCCTTACACAAACTATAACATTTTACTTAGGGCTTAGAGTTATTTCATTTCTTTCATTGAGTTATTGCTTTTCCATTTACATTACACACGAAGCATTGAGTAAATGTAAAGAACCATTCTCCTTGAAGACATTAATGGTGAGTTCCCATTCTCATAATCAAATAACAGATTTCTTAGAATCCTTCCTAGGTTCGTTTTAGAACTTTCAAGAGTAGAGGATTTACTAAATATGCTAGATTTACTTCTTTCTTTCAATATTAATTTATGCATGGTGATGATTCCTTTTTTTCTTATCTAATGGTCTATAGAATAGTTGTTAAGAGCATTTGAGGTTTCTTTAGATATTCTTATCCCATATCCATGGCTTTGGCAAATTTTCATTAAACAACTTTTAGAAAAGGATAATTGTTTCTATCTTGGATTTTCATGTCATTTTACGCTTCTATGGTATGCTTGCATTTCAACAAGGACGGATCATGAGGATGCTAAGTAAAATGATGATTAAAAATTGTTTACACTGGTTTGTGGATAGCTCAATATCCCTTTTTCTTAATGTTCTCTAATCTTCTCTTCACACTTTTCTTTCTTTTGTTCTCTTTTTGTCGTTGATCTAGTTCATCGATCATCCCATCAACACTCGAGGGGGAATCCCTTTAGCTAACTAATTTTACTTCTACCCCTTCAAAATTTTCTACTCGTTTATGCTTGTCTACTTTCTTTGAAGTGGTGTACCTTATGTCACCCTAAAGAGGGGAAACTATAAACATCTATTTTTATCAAAGCACTATTATTCCTAATATTGAGCTAACTACTATCCTTCTTGCAAATTGATTACATACCATGAGTTATACCTATCTAACTCCCCTCTTACAACACTCTTTTGGTTATAATCCTCTTGTAAATAAACTAAGAAGGATAATATAGCATTTTATTGACTAAACCATATTATCATTCACTTCTTGACTACTTATACTAGCTTTCTATACTATCAATCCATTTCATTGGTTTGATTTGACCTTTCAAAACCCTCTCAAAATCCTATTTCCTCTCTAAACAGTTTAACTAGCCTAACCTAGTTTAAGTAGTCCTAGCCATCATTAACTTCTTCTAAACCTAGTCAAATATCACTTTGACTCTCTAATCAACTCTTTTTAATATCCTGTAGTCCCACATACACCAAATTTCCTCCACTTTCCCAAACGGAAAAACATAAATAGCCCACTCTCCCCTCTCATTTTTAAGAACGCTGCTTCTTCCTAACATAAAATATAGCATTTCACTTAGGGTTTAGAGTTATTTCATTTATTTCATTGAGGGATTGCTTTGCCATTTCACTACACACCAATCATTAAGTGGGAAGAACCATTGTCCTTAAAGAAATTAATGGTGAGCTCCCATTCTCATAATCACACAACCAATTTCTTAGAATCCTTCCTAGGTCCATTTTAAATCTTTCAAGAGTAGAGGATTTACTAAATATGCTATATTTTCTTGTTTCTTTCAATATTAATATATGCAAATGATGAATCCTTGTTTATGTCTTATCTAAAATTCCATTTACTAGTTAAGATAATTTGGGGATTTTTAGAGATTCTTACCCCATATCCATGACATTTCCAACTTTTCATTGAACACACATAGAATAGAGGTAAATCTAGCTATGTGATGAATTCTCCCCTCAATTTTTCCATTTCTTTCTTTGTGTGTCCATATGAGTCCAAGGAATTTGGAATGCAAAGGAAAGAGTAGGAGAAGGTATTTGAGAAATGGAAACTTGAAGGTAGAATTGTTGTTGTGCGGTGGAAAAGAGATCACACAAGTGAATAGAGTTTGGCTATGTAATTTCCAAGACGTTTATGGCAGGAATACTATGCAAGATAGATGAAATTATCGGGCCTTTTGCTTGAATACAAGCATGGAATATATAGGAATTGGCTGGGATGTGCCTTCATGCACAAGGAAAGAAGAGGTAGTTCAAACTAATTAAATCTATTTAAAAATAGAAGAGGGAAGGAAAACCTAGCAATCAAGAGTATTTTTAGGTAATTTTGTTCATAAACTCATCCTAAAAGCAAGTTAAGTGAAGTATCGCATGTTAAAAACATGCATGATGGATTCTAAAAAAGCATGTAAGACCAGCACCTTGCATAAGGCAAGTGGTCATGGGACCGCCACCCTTCCTTAGTGGCAATTTTAGAACTACCACCGGCGGGGCCGCGGTCCCTTACACTAAAGGCCAAAACATGCATAGAATGAAGCAGAAAGCTAGAAAAAGCATGGAAAATATAAGTAAGGATGTATAGCCTACAAATATACAATACAAATGGGTTTAAGAGCTTGAACATCTTTTGAAAAGACATGAATCATCATTCGGGAATTTTGTAACCATTTTTCGATAATGTAGCACATGTAATTTTGGGTGCATACATATGGCCCCCTTTGAAAAGTGTATTAGCCATAAAAAAGAATAAAATGTAAAGTTTGAGTATGATGTTCCCGAAACAGGGGGTTAGATGTTATACCACGACATGCCATGTGTCCAAATGTCTTCGTCTAAACTCCCACTACCTCTGTAAGAGGAAGAAAAGAATCAAGTGCACATCGATAAAATATTTAAAAATAAACACTCAATTAAAATGACAAGATGAATTACCATTTGTGCAGGGGATATAGAGATATACTTGTACCAATGCTTTATCCCTATGAACATATACACTCAAAAGAAGGTTAAATATATACATACATACATACATACATATATATATATATATATATATATATATAGATATATATAGATAAAAACTCATTTTTAATTCATTTATGCATATTGATTTGGTGATTTTGATCTCTGAGACGGTGTTGCTTTCATCGAGAGAATAGTAAAAATGTTCACTACGAGATTGTGATCATGCCTTCATGATTGGAAAATTGACCCGCATTGTCTAAGGTTGGTTTTACTCACTTTTGTGTGTTTAAACCTAGAATGTAAAAATGTTGAAAAGTTTACCTAGGAAGTGTCATTTTAAAATTTCTTGTTTTAAATGACTCTCTAGGGGGGTGCCCATAGGGAAGTCTTTTATTTTGTCTAAAATGGTCTTTTTTGTGTTTTTGGGCATTTTCTAGGGTTAAAACCCATTTGGAAAATCAGTCCAGAATTCTACCCACAAAGGTGGCAAAGGTTACAAGACCACCGTCTTGCTAGCCAATGGTGGTTATGAATAAAATGAAAAAACTTATGCTTAACATGCATTTTTTTTATTATTGGATTTTTTTCAAGCTTTTATTGAGCTTATTTCTTGAAATAAATTACTTACTTGCTCTTTTTCTATGTTTTGATTAATTCAAGAATAAGGAATCCATCCATTGGAGTGTGAGAGAGAGTGTGATTAGCTCACATAGATTTTGGACCAATTGACTCATAATGAGACAGATACCCTCCAAAGGGTAAGGATATGGAGGATTACGAAGGTGCATCATGTCACTCCTACTAAGAACATTGTTTGTAACTTGTTTTCATACTTTGGGATACAAATTGAAAAATATTTTAGTTTCTAGGTGCCCGGGGTGAGTGGAATATCACCCTGGAGGACATGTACCATATTCTTGGGCATCGATACTCGGGAGGAGACTAACCTTGGAGACACCAAGATCTGGAGTCCTGTGATGACTTAGTGGGCCACCTACATGGGGGATGTCATTATATAACTTGGTTCAAAGAAGGGATAAAGGTCTGATCTATTGTCATTGCTCCTATTCCCATCATTCGCAGAGCTATCATGGGTATCTTGGCCTCACGGTTGATTGGGGACAAGGGAGGTGACACTCTTCTTTATTTTTGGGCTCCCATTATTTCACGGTTGAGGGCATGGCTACATGTATGCAGGGAACAAACATCCTAGGGACTACTTATCGTGACCTATGAAGGTTCGTCGGAAGTTACGAGGGATAGTCATTGAGCCATCCTACACTAGTCATGACCTAGCTATATGAGTGTTTTACACCTTATGGGAGGGGAATACCGGTACATGACCTTGGGGCCTTCCGGGAAGCTAGGTGGAAAACGATATCAGTTCTTTGAATGCCACATCATCCAGGTGGCTTCATTGACTACAATGAAAATGGAGTCCACTCCTTACTAGGCTATGGCATGGTTGTCAGGGTAGGAGGTGACCATAGTGGAAGCTCTCTCCACTTGATCATTATTTAGTTAACAAGAAAGGGAGGATTTAGATTCACCCATTCAACCGATTTCCTCAACACTTTGGCTTGCTTTATGTTGATATTCTTCTTCCAAAGTGACACCTCTATATAGGACCATTGGGAGGCCCAAAAGGGGCCTAGAGGAGATACGTTACGGAAAATTGTTACTCTAGTGGTGGCCACTACACTTAGGTAAGTGGTCCATGTCCGATGTGTAGCTAGTGCTCGTCAAGAACCCCTACTCTGGATTGAGGCTGATCCCACTCACAATGGAGAGGAGGATGAGCCCATTGATGTAGACTCCAACTCTAAGGAGTAAAAAGAAGATGATACCAAGGAGGATTTAGTTAGAGATGAAACATGTGATGAGGGTTATGTGGTGAGGTTGGAGGAACAACTCATATGGAGGTGGATGAGAGTGACCCTAAATTGCATGACACTCAAGACATGTTGAGAGCGGAGTGGGAGGAGATGAGTGTAGAGAGAGAGAACTTGGTATCAAAGGGACTACTTCCTCGAGATAAAGAGGGATACGATGAGTCTCGTGATATGACAATGTCTCTCCTCTAGCTTTGGGGAGGCCCCGTAGCCTACTAAGCGTGAGCAACAACAACTACGACCCTACCTTAATGCCAAGAGATACGATTATGTAAACACTCTTCTCTTGACTTTGTTAGTTTGAAATGTTAGTTGGTATTTTTTGTTTTTATTTTGTAATTTTCTAACTTGTCGTTTCTTCATTGTTTCTTACTTACATTGACTTGCATAGGAGTTGCGAGAGGTTATTCAATGAGCGTGTGTGGACACCTTGTTGATCACATCAAGGAAGACCCAAGCTAAGATGATCGAGGATAAAGGGTAGCCACTAGCAGCCCGATAGACACATTGATGTGTTTGCACCCATGTAGAGGGAAGTGGAGGTGATGACCTCACTTCATACTCGGAGTGGCTAGGTATGAGGAAGGCTGAGTGATTGATGAGGTGGAGTCACTTTCATAAGCAAGACTATGGCAAGTGGCTTCCACCATGAGCACCTTTGCCACAATTCAGCCCATTCTCAACGTTGTAGCCACAATAAGAGTCATGTACTTAGTCATGTGCACCATCTCAGGGATCCCATAAGGATTGATAGGCCATGGGCCTTTTATTACTTGGTTGTGATTTTCTCGGGAATGATATGATTTTTTCTTGTTTATTTCGGACTCATTGTGAACATTTTAAGGATGCCGAGGACATGATGGCATTGCAAAAAACTCGATTTATTATGATACATACAAAATCTACTTTTTGGATTGGTAATTCATTGTATTTGAGTTGACTTCCTCTTGCACACTTCACATGTGTACTCTATATTTTTATAATTTCCATTTTTTATATTCTTTTAGAATGTATGTAGTGGATATGAATGCTAACATAATGATTCATTTTTGTGTTTTGTTATGCTTTGATGTATGATAATGCAATCGCATTATGATGCTGAACTTCAGTTTCTCTAAGATACTTTTGGTACTTCGTATTTTTTGGAAAATCTTGGTGAAAAAATGAAATTATAAGCTGGATGAACTTACCCTCGCTTCTAACTCCACGCAACTAGTAAGATGCGAGGGCTCAACACCAAGAGCGAAAGGACCAAAGTAATGGATATTTGTTGAATAGTAATGATGAGAGAAAGAAAATGATTTGACAAAATGAAATTGAGACACTAAAACCTCACTTTACTCAAGTTTTCTTCATAGTTTAGAATGTGAATTTCTTTCCAGTTTATTTAGACTTAGATTCGTAGATGGCCATTTGCTTGACAAATCTGGTTTTGAGATTTTAAGCTCTTTTGGAATTTTGAACATCTAACTCACTTTGTTTTGACTTATGATTTCACAATATTTGAATGAACTATTTATAACTTTCACGTTTTTCAAAGAGACCCCTATAGCTTGCCCCATGCTACCAAGAGAAGTATGGGCTCATCACCATGGATAAGGCATAGGAAAGTAAGGGAACTTATTTCATTTCCCAACTCTACATCACTAGTAATAGATGAAGGCTCAACAACGAAGGTTGGTAGGGTAAAGAAATGTGTAAAATAAAAAAATCTATGGATTTGTATTTGACTTATTTATCTAGGAAAAATGTTTAGAAGTCCAAAGATATGTTTAGCGGATAGATGCAACACCATGAAGCTTCTAGAACAGACTATAGGTAAAGACACCTAACCTAGAAGAAACTATAATCGAACAAAGTATGCAAGCCTTGGTATGGTTACTATCAAAGATTTGTTTTATCTTGCTTGGATTTCTGAAATTATTTTCAAACAATTGATGACACTGTGGAGATTTTTATAGACATGATTTGAATGTGTTGCCATGTTTTCATAAGTTTTTAGGAATTGATATAAGAATAAGTCCCTTGATCACAAATTTTACATAATGAAATGGAAGATGAAAATCTAATGTAGATGCAGTAATGTACATATGGAAATGCAGGTGAAACTACATGTCATGATGTCTAAGGTGAATAAAGTTGTCGAATATCAAATTATTTACCCCTAAAATTACATAGTGGAGAACCATGATCCTAAAATTTTATTTTTCTTGATAAGGGCCTAATATCATGGGTTTAAACCTACAAACCTTTCCCATAAGTGTATGTCTCCAATCATCAAAATCATTTATCGAAAGGAGTTTTGTGAACCTCTTTTTCACGTTCTTGATACATGATGTGTGAGTGAGCATGACTATACTACTCAACCTTGTTTCCTATGTAAAACGTTGTGTTTACTTGTGACCCTAGCTACATGAAGAGGCCTTGCCCCATAGATATGGAAAGCTTAGTTTCAAATGAACATGGGTTGAAATTGGGGTTTATAATAGAACAACCTCATAGATGGTTTTTATGGGTATCGTTTTAATCTCAAATTTACCTTATTCTTTTGTTAATTCTATCATATTTACACCTAGACCTAGGTTGTTGGAGGGAAGAGATGCTAAACCAAGAAGACTACACATCCCTTGTGGTTCAAATGGGAGGAAGATCGATCGTCACTCTCTAATATTTTCATAATTACCATTGTGGTTTTAGTGGAAACTACTTCAATAGATATTGATTTAAATTTATCTATCTTTGCTTTACCTCAAATGTTTTGGGTCAATGACTTCAGCCTTCGGCATGCCCGGGGTGATTGGGACTAACTCTTTTGATGGAGGTGGTTTGTTCAATATATTCCAGGAATTTCATACTCCGTGTGGACTTCTTTCTTCTTCTTGAGGTTATCTAAGTGTATATTAAAGGGCTTAGGATCCCCTTGAGTGATGAAGACTTTCCCCAAATGGAGGAATCTAATCTCTTGGAATAGGGTAGAAGGGATAGCCTTCATCCGATGAATCCACGGTCTCCCAAGGATCTTGTTATAACTTTTTCCTATCTTTAATGTAAAAATCCATCAAGATGGATTTTGGACTAAGCGTGACTAGAAGAACTATGGTTCTAATTGAGGTCACTTTAAGATTCTCGTATCCCCGTAGCGTGTTTCTCATAGAGGAATAATTTGTCTCTCCATATCCCAACTCTTCAAGAAAGAGAAGAAAACCAAATTTACAATGACCCCATCGTCAATCATGTCTCTCTTAATGTAATTGTTATGAACCCCGACTTGTAAAAATAAAGCAGGATCACCTCTTTGAGCAATTTCAGCATCCAATGACATCTTGTCTATAACGAAAACAAACCCTATATCCCTATCATTCTATCACGTAGGATGTATGTCAAAGTCAATATGATTTATTTGAGCACTAGGAGGTGGTGTAAGATGAATTATATGAGAAATACCTAATGCACTAAGCAACGTAAAATGATTCACGAGGTGAATTCCTCAGCAAATCTAGAAAAAAATGTGAGAAAAGGTCTTGTTCAAATTTGATATACAAACATAGACCCCTATTAGTTTTGTGATTGTAGGAATGTCATCCTAAGGAAAAAAATATTGGGTAAGGGCTATGAAACATACTCCTTTGTCTGAGTTTTGCATTAATTTCACGCTCAACCTCTAGGTAAACTAATCCTAGGATTTTTGTATTATTGTTTAAACCAAGGTTAGGAGAAACTCAAGAGTTATCATAAGTTAATGCTTCATGATCATTGTTTCCTATAGAAATGCCCTTCTTTATATTCTAAGGATTCACTTAGGAATTCCTATGACGTTTAGGGTTTGTATTCTAAGGTGTGATAGGTGCGGTATGACTAAGTTACGGATTTATTTCAGGATTTTCTAGGAACATATCTACAAAGAGATGCCTTTGGTTTTAGGAAGTTTGTGTAGAATTCTTTTTGTAATCTAAGCGAGTCCAGTCATCATGACCTCGAACCTTATCAAAACCACATCATAGGTTAGGGTCGTAATCATGTGGCCTTTGGTAATTGTCTTATTGTTGTTGATTATGACCTTGATTGTCATTTTGGAATTGATTTTCATAACCATGGTTTGTTTCCCTTTGGCTAGAATTTTGATACTAGTTTGGGCCTTGGGTTTGATTTTTATGTGGCAGATGATTTACATCAATTTTTTTGACAAATGACATAATGTTAGGGCCTCTTTGATTTCTTGAGTTATTGTTATTGTTATTGTTGTTCATAAAACTAGTGTTTTTAGCTTGATCCATAACACCATTCGTGGTAGCACCTTGATTGTGATTCACACCCTTAGGTCCTTGGTTGTTGGCACCATTGTTTTGATAATTTTCATTATTTTGATTTGGGGATACCAATTTCCCATTGGGACCATATATCTTACACCCACTATCTATAGTGGCTTGGTCAATCCAAAGCACACCTTCCAATACTTCCTCGTAACTACGAAAAGGAAACTTCTAGACTTCTTCCCTAGTCTCTTGATTGAGTGAGTGAAGGAAAATATCACAAAGTTCCATCTGGTCCATGTTGGGCACACTTGTAGAGGAATAGAGAACTTGGCACCATATTTGGATGAAATGGGTAGCAGATTCATTTTGCTCTGTCTAATATGCAGGAACTCCCTAATCCTTGTACGTAACAACTTGTTCATGTCAAATGCTTTGATGAACTCGGAAACAAGTTGTTTAAAGGAATGTATAGAAGCTTCCGAATATGGTAATACCAATCCAATGTGATTCCTTCAAGAGTCTTTGGAAAGATCTTAGCCACTACATCATCCCAAGGAAGTAATTCCACGATAGCGATGGCGTATGCCTTGATATGAGCGTTCGGGTAACTTTATCCCTTAAATTTTGGAAGATCTGGAAATAGGTGTGGAACCATGACACTATGTATGGTGAAGTCAATAGGCTCCTTTATGAAATCAGCGTATCTTCCCATTGCATAAGATTTCACCATTTAAGACCCTTGATGAGGAGTTGGATAAGATGCATTATAATCATTAACGGGAATGTATGGCGTCCCTTGATATGAAATGTAGGGAGAAGGAATGGTATATGGGTCCATCCGGGGATTTTTGAATACATGTACATTTAAGGTGGGATAGTACCAGGATATGGACTAGAGGGCATAAAACAAGATAATGTCGTATTGCCTATTATGGTGGCATTCAAGAATGCACTTCCGGCTAGCCACTATGTATGATAAGTTTGAGAATATTGAGGACTCAACCCCTAGTGTGTCTAACCATGTCAAAAGATCACTGGAATTTAATCAACCCAATAACCTTATCGTATAGGATATTACATTGGTTGCTCATTAGAAGGGATGAATCCTTTGTTGTGAATTGTATATCCTTTGTTCTATCCTACTACATGTGTTGGTTGTGAAGTTTTGGCACTTTTTAGCTCTATAATCCTCCCTACTAAAGTAGAAATAAGATCGTTGAGAGAGGATTGAGTCCCTTGTTGAGGTGCCTGTGGTGTAGGGTTTGATTGATTAGGCTCATAATACCATGTCACAGTGTTATAATTCTTATCTTCCTCAGAATTAATAATCTTAGGATAGGAATTTCAAATCTTAGAGGTTGTAGCCTTCATTATATCCAAACACTCATCTATTTGTCGAAGAGGATTTGTTATTCTTGTGAATGTATGATCTTTAGTTTATTGCATAGCAATGTGAAGTTTTGACAAGACTCTATGGTAAGAACATGTTGCATTTATGATAACAACATGGTTTTCATTGGGTTGACCATATTGCATGTTTAACGGTTGACCAACCTCCTCCATCCTTACATAGCTAATGGGGTTTGAAGTGTAACAAGGGAGGTTTTATGTTTCAATTGTAATTTCCACCCCACCTTGAAAGAGAAGGGGAATTTTATGGTTAAACGTAGGTGTAATATCTATCAAATCCAAATGGCCCACAAAACTCTATTCCAAACATATTTTAGAAAGTATTAAAAACCTATAAAAAGAGGGGAAGAAATGGAGAGGTGAGGTAATATCAATGAGAGAAAAAGGAAGCAAGAAGGAATTAATCCATCACATCGGGTTGACCACTATGTGCGGATGAAAATTGACATGTAAGCTTAAACAACACTTGACCCCCGAGGTCATGCTTTGGAGTAGCCGACGTTGAACGTGTCGATGGCTAACTATAGGAGGATCGGTGACTAAAATATGGTAGTGTGATCTCCTAGTAGATGATTTGACAAAGGGGAGATTTAGAGGCTAGAAACAAGTGACGTAAATTACCTATGGTTTTTTTTTCCTATCTTGGATCTAATTGTTGATCTAGTTTGAAGTGTCCAAATTAACTAAGATGAAACAAAAAAATCTATGTTATTATTGAACATGAATTAATCTAAACAAATAAAAAAATGAAATATTATAATCACAAACAATAATTTACTTTTATTCTAAATAATCAAATCTTCTTCTACACTAAAACAAATAGATAGAGACAACCCGGTGTGGTTATTCATCTATGCTCAGTGTATTGAAAGTAAAGTAAATTAAAATATGAAATTTTCCTATTAAACTATGATATGTAGACAACCTCCTACAGATATTATCTCCTTAACATCCACAGGGACAAAGAAGAGGATCTATCACTTTGGGATAGATACGAAAGATTCAAACTCATATGGAAATTAAATAATTATTTGTAAATGAAAGGAAGTTTATTTCTACTCTATTTGAGATGATGTAATAATGATAAATTGTAGCAATAAAGGAAATAAAAAAATCCAACCTAAAATTCACATAACATAGGTAAATCTAGTGTGTGATGACATATCCCCTCTGTTTGTCCCTTTCTTTCTCTGTGTACATCTGATTCCAAGGAATTGGGAATGCAAAGGCAATAACAGGAGAAGATGCTTGAGAAATGGTAGCTGAAAGGTATTCTTGTTCTAATATAGGTGGAAGAGAGATAAGACAAGTGAACATAGCTTCTCTATGTAATTTCTAGTAGGATTGTGGCAACAATACTATGAAAGATACACAAAATTATCGGCCTTTTGCTTGATTACAAGCATAGAATATATAGGAATTGGTTGGGATGTGACTTCATGCATAAGGTAAGAAGAGGAAATTCAAACTAATTAAATCTATTTAAAAATAGAAGTGGTAAGGAAAACCTAGTAATCAAGACTATTTTGAGGAAATTTGGTTCACAAACACATCCTAAAAGTTAAGTTAAGTGAAGCATCACATGTTAACAACACACATGAAAAATTCTAGAAAAAGTGCATGGGATCACCACCCGGGTAGGACGAAGTGGTCCCGCACTTAAGTCCAAAACATGCACAAAGTGAAGGGGGAAGCTGGAAAATGTGTGGAAAATATAAGTAAGGATGTCTAGGCTACAAATCTACACTGCGAATTGGTTTAGGAGTTTGAACATCTTATAAAAGGAAATGAATCATCATTGGGAATTTTGAAACCATTTTTTTGAGAATGTAGCACATGTAATTTTGGGTGCGTGCAAAAACCTACCATGGATGAGAAACAAGAGGTTTCATAAAGTTATTAGTGGGAGTAGTGAAAGAAACAAGGATGGTATAAATAGGTCAAAGAGTAGAAGCACGCAATTGAGTGTCGATGGTAGTGGAGATAGCCGTAGAAAGCGGTAAGTACCTTTAAATTTTTAGCTTTCTCGTGAACAATGTGTAAGAACAAGTATGAATTTTGGGGATGCTTAGTGATATGGTCATTAATGGATTTAAGATGTTCCCTAGTAAAGTCACCATAATATTAAGCCATGGTGGGAGTAGGATAAGAGCCCTAAATAGAAGGTGGAGTCAAAAACTAATTCACCAAAATGATTAAACTAAAATGAAACTCATAGCATAATCTAGATGTTATAGGAATAATAAATAAATGACCATAAAATTTTGTAAATATACCCAAATAAATAAGCTATGAAAATTTAAAACCCTAATATAAAAATAGGGTTAAGAAGGCCTTAGTTGATTCACGGATATCATTGGACTATGTCACAATGTAGATTGGCTAAACGAAAGGAGAAACCAACACACAAAAACTCAAGTAAATACAAATCTAGACTGCATGGCGAGAATAGGGCACCTTGAAAGGATAGGGCCCCCTGGGGTGCCTTGGTTTGAGATCTAGGTGCCTTGGTCTCTGAAATGACTAGATGACCTCCTCTCGAGGTGTCACTAGATGTTTGCATGTGTTCTATTCCTATCGCGTGTAAATCATTGTGTCATCTTCTATGCAATGATAAACCTACAATAGAAGAATCACCTGTAAAACCCTAGACAAAGCATCAAAACCCTAAAAATAAAGATGCATATGAAGGGGTTAGGATTGCCTCAACTACCAAATGGATGGACTTATAATTGAGTTTTTCACTAAATCTCAAACAAAATGTAGTTTTAGGTGTGTGTGTGGAATTGTTCCCTAGGTGCTCTTATACGCAAGCCACACTTTATGAGGAGTGAGAAATAACTAGACGTATAATTTAAATAAATGGTGCATGAAATAGAATAAAATCTCCTCCTATGAAGTTTGATGCAGATGAACCATCCTTGTCCTTGTGATAGAGATCGATGGATTTAATTAGAGATCTATATGAATTTGATGAATGTAGACTTAGATGATGGTAGTAAGTGCTTAGTTCTTGATCCCACATTATGGTATCATAACTTTATATTTATATGGTTCTCTTGTTTGAATTTCATATTAACCTGAGAAAAGGCTGACCACTAAAAAGATAGAAATCTCAAACACCTATAAAGTTCCCAAAAGTGAGAGGAAAGTTTAACGAGGATCGGGGTGCCCGGAGGGGATCAAAATACCTGAGGCTCCTAGACCTAGTTGGGCACCCCAATCGAAATAGGGAAAATGGAGTATAACAAGTATGAATTGGGAAAGTGTGGTTGCAAGATCGGAAGTAGCAATAATAGAAAAAAATACAAGATGCCCAAAGAAATGGGTTGACTAGTAAATTTTTTCAATTGAGAACCATATGAAGAGTAGTATTAAACCGAGAATATATAATTACCCAAAGTGTTTGTTTTTGTGTTTATATGGACCATTTCCCTTATGAGTGGTCGATGGTAGTGGATATTAAGTCAATGAATAGTGTAAGTTTATCGAAGGAAAAAAAAAAAATTTGGAGGATGAGGATGTGAGTAGAGATGTTGATGTAGGACCAATGATTTTCCCAGATCCCAATAATATTGAAATAGTTTTACATTATGAAGAACCTAACAATTCTACAACTTAATCTATTAAACCTAATTATCTAAACAAAATGTGCGATCCCTTGTTCTAGAGAGATCGAAAGCAACAATGAATTCATTTAAAGAAGAAAGATGGAAATTATGTGAGGTTAAAAATAAAGCATTGATTATTCAACAAAAATCACCAAAATCAATTGGGTACAGAATGGTAATGGATCCATCCCAAAGGTTGTTAATAGAAAGATATCTCGAAAAGCTCAAGCACATTAATCCCGACTCACTCAAGGTCTTCAATTTTTAGAAGATAAGGGATATCGTGAGTACATCAATTGGATATTTGGGGGTAGAGATGTCAAATATTTGGAGGAAGGGTGGAACACAATATAATGCAAAAAGATAAAAAAGAACAATTCATCATTTTACAAAATATCAAGGAGAATATACAAAAGTTACCATTATTTAGCACGCCTTGGATGATTTCCACTTCTCTTTTGGGCGAGTGTTGTAATACATCTACTTTTTTGTTCTAGTTTTCTTGTTTTTATGCTCTTGGTTTTCTAAATTTTTAGCTTCTTGGTTTTGGCTTCTTGTTTGTTCTCTTTTATCACTTCATGTGGGTGGTTAGACCTTTTTGTACAGAGTAGGATCCCCGCAAAAAAAACATTATCCTTAATAAAAAAATATTTAGGTCCAAACTTCTAAAGGGGATAATGTGATACAATCCAAGTCATAATGATATAGTTATATGTCTAGACTAAAAGAAGTTATAAGGTCATAGCTATTTCCAATATTTTCACTCATGCGAAAATTGAGTTTTATTGTGTTTTTAGTTGCAATAAGTGATTAACTAGGGGAATTCATACAGGTTATATTGTGTTTTTAGTTGCAATAATTGATTAACTACATGTAATTTGCAGCTTTGTGTGTCTTGTTACAAAATGTAACATCTCATATAGACTATCAAATCCATGTGCATCTTCAAAAGGAAACACCGAATCCCTAAAGGACTAATGCATTTCCTTGATGAAGGCAGCAATCAAAATTTAGGTTAAATGTTATATTCGGGAACAACATAAAAAGTTGTAGTTTACATGAAGGAGAGTTCATTATTAAGCTATAGGTACATTAAAGCTCATTATTCCTTCATGTTTAAGTACTATTAATCATGTGATTGAGTTGTTTATTTTATTATAAAATCAATATCCATCATAAAATATGAATGTAGAAATAAGTATAAAACTCGATTACAAAAATTAATGTTATTTATTCATGAAGAAATTCAATGCTTCCCACACAAGTCATGGGATGTAACTCATAACTAATGAAGAGGAAGTACATGTGCATAAAACTAAAAATAAAAGAGTATAGAAGAAACCCATCATTGCCTTGAGTTTTATCCTAGTCTACTCTATTTCAAGTTCAAGCTCCATCTTTCATTAGTGTTATCCAATAGCTACAAAGTGTACCTAAAAGAGCTCACGGTTTAATCTATACTCATGTAATGTCTAATTGTATGTAAATGGATTTCCTAATATCATAGGCACAAGGTACATCATGTAATAGATAAAGAATTGATAAAGTAGTATTCTACACTAGCACATATGATTCCCATAATCATGACAACAAAAAGGAGAAAGAAAGTCACTATGGAACATAAGAGAGGCCAAAAATCCTAATTATTTTCTAACTATTTTCTTAAGTGTGTAGGTACAGGGTGTAATAGAAGAAATCAATGTATGTTTTAAAATTTTGTACTATCAAGTATAGATTGCAATCAGTGTAAAAACTCAAACAATAACAGCTACAGAAGCAATAGTTTGAAGATAAAACATAAACAAATTGCAGTTTTTCATAGGAAAGCATCATTCAGACCATAGAAAGAAGGTACAAACAACATATGAAGAAACAAATTGAATTGAATGAAAAGTACTTGTACAGACCAAATATGTAACAAAGAACAACAATGGTTGAATCTTTACATGTTGTCAAGTAAAAAGGAGCAACAACTCGAGAAAAGGTTGAAGAGTACATAACAACATTTGAAAACATGTTTACAGTTGTATGAATATTTGAATAAAATCCTTAGAAGGCTCTCAAAGTTTAGATTATTATTTTCTCAAGGCTGTCTTCTGTTAGTGTAAAATCATAGCCCCCTGAATGGCCTGGTTATGAGTGGGGCATTCGGTGTGATTTCACAACATTAGACCATCTCTCAAGCTATGGGACTTGCAAAACTTGAGATGGACCTCTAGAGAAGGCTAGTTCCTACTTCTTAATCTACCTACCACAAGCTACTCTAGTGCAGGAAAAACCTAATCTATCCTAATCTAACCATCTAAGGAGACAGGGAGAGAGAGAGAGAGAGAGAGAGAGAGTGAAAGAGATCCTACACTAAGTGGTGATACACTAGAAAAGGAAGTGGTTAATCATAGATCCAAACTGCCTGAAGTGGAGAGAGGTGAGAAAAGGAGAGGGTGGACAAGGTGCACCATAGACTAGAGATGCATTTCACATGGAACACCACTTCAAAACCCATTAAACACAGCTCCCAGAACCTACAATAAACATCATAGTATGCACAAAGTATACCTTAAAGCGATGAGAGGTAACAAAATATGCAAAGGATGGACAAATGCATCATGAAACATATCCTATTTCTCAAAAAATCACACGGTACATCATCCGTGGTCAAGGGGCGATAAAAATCCATTACAAAGTCATGAGAAGAATTTTAGACTCCACATTCTACCCTAAGCAAGAGAGAGAGAGGGGGGAGGAGAAACAATGACAAACCCTTTGAATATGCCCCTCCTTTACAATATATAGAAGAATGAAAGAGAAAGAGAGAGGGAAAATTGAACTTTGTTCCAATCACCCCTGCAATGCATTGAATTATGCCTACTAAAAGAAAGAAGGAGAGAGGGAGAATGTGAATCTTGCTTTAACGACCTTAAGATATGCATTGAATTCTGCCTACTCCAACCACTCCAAAAAGCATTAGAAATCCACCTGCCATAATGAAGAGTCTCGTTGCAATACCCATGCCTTCATCATTAGCCCTTGCTGGGAAAGAAAGAGGCCCATTATTCATCATGGCGAAGGTGGGAGACTTGACAACCCCTAAAATTAGTGGGCTGAAACATTAATGGAGGAAGGTGAGAATCCAACACCGATATCTTTCCAAAAGTCCTCTCTTGCCCAAATCTGAGCTTCCAGGTCGAAGGATATGGTTGTCTAAAGATAAGGGTCGTGGGCACACAATTTTTAAAGGAGTCTATCATCACTGGGTCCACATAAAATCCTCATGCATATTAAATATTTTTCTCCTTCTTTTCACTCTTAAAATCATGCTAGATGAGACATGTGGCAGCTTCCTTGGGATCCCGTGTGTTTCCTTTTATTATGCCTAAGTCTCTCTTGTTCGCGTAGACACTGCGTGGCCTAACCCGAGACACATGGAGGCTTCACGCTTGTTTGGAAACAACCCCTAGTTTTTACCTTTGAAGTTACGTAGTCAAGAAATGTGGAGGCTTCGTAATCTTTTGGAATTTTCAACGGTGACCTTTCCTTTTCCGACTCTTAACACGTGGTGAGTTGGCAATCGTTTGGAGACTACCTTTCGATTTGCCTCTTGAAATCACATGAAGAGACACATGGCTCCTTCTACTAGCCTATTCCTTTCTTTGTATTTTGGCTAAGTCCCCTTTGCTTGGTGGGGCCATATGTCATACCCTGGACACATGGAGGCTCAGTGTGCATTTGGGAACCCGCTCTAAGTTTTACTTTTGAAGTTGCATTGTGCTAACACTTGGCTCCTTCCACTGGCATACCTCTGTTAAGAATTTTCAATGACCACCTCTACCTTTTTGGGATCTCGACACATGGAGGTCCACCATTTGTTTAAGTCTCTGCTTTGGGTCATGCCTTTGAAGTTGAGATGATGTGACACATGGCACCATCCAGGTGACTCTCTATACTTAGACGATTCGGGAATCAATCCATTTGACTTTTGATGGACTCAAGACATGTTGAGAGTCTGCACATGTTTGGGAACCCGTTCTTTAGACCCAGCATTGGTGTTACGCTATTAAGACACATGGGGATTCCACTAACACTCTTATATTTATTAAATTTAAATGGTCAGTCCTATCCCCTTTTTTACTCGACCACGAGGTGAGCTCGCGCTTGTTTAGGGAACCACCTCTGAGTTATTCTTTGAAGTTGTCTTTGAGTCGACATGCGGAACCTTCCTCCATTTTGCCCCTTTCAAATTTTCAACTGTCAACTCTATCCCTTTTCAGAATCTTAGACATGTGGAAGCTTGGTGCTTATTCGGGGTCTCGCTTTTGGATTCTATCTTTGGAGTTACACCAATGAGGCACATGGAAACATCTACGGGTTTGTGACTTTTCAACGACCGATGAGACCACAGGGCTTGTGGAGTTGCACTTGAAAACTACGCCATTTGACAAAAAGTGAAAAAGTTCCAAAGTGCCCCATAGACCCGTCGGCCTACTTTTAGACTTGGGAAAAATTTCCTCCTCGGCCCCGCAGACCTGCTTTTGGCAAAAAGTCATCCTCGGGCCCGCCGACCCACATTTTCCACTTGGACAAAAATAAATCATTTCGAACCCATGGGCCCACAATTATACTTATGCCCCTTTGCAAAAAGTGGAAAAATGTCAAAATATCTCCCACCGCATTGTCGGTCCACAATTTTCCATTGGCAAGAAGTCTTCCCAGGGCCGTCAAATTCCCCGCTTTTGGCAAAAAATACTTGTAAGGCCCACTGCCCGTAACTTGACAAATATGAAGAGTTAGAAGGACTTATTTATATCTCTGGAAAGTGGAAGAAATTTCTTATCTGATGGAAATGCTTTCAGGGGCCTTAAGTGTTTAAAATATGTTAAAATTTATATTGAAGCACAAAAGGGAAAATTGGTGTCAATTGACCCAAAATAAGTGTGAGCTTATTTTGGTCAACAATTTGGTGACTCATGGGGATCACCTGCCTGCTAGGTGAAATGATCAGTGGCCTTGAAGCATCCATTGGGCATGGAGTCTTCCTAGTAAACAAAAATCTGATATGAACTTTGAAGATTTGATCCCTGAGCCACTTGGAACACTATTGGAACTAGAGTTGACCCTAAACTCACCCCACTACTTCCAATGTCCTATGCATGAGCAACAAAACACCACAACACACTATGTACAAAACTAGAAAATCATACATGCTCCAAGTGGAACATGCAGAGTGTGCACAAGCACTTCTTCTACTAAAAAAATCTATACTAACCTACGCTAACCAGAGAGAAAGGGGGCTCAAACAAATCCTGAACTAGCGAGAGAAGTAGCTACCCTTCCTTGAGAGGGACAGCCATGTAAATGATTTTACATTGGATATGGCTGCTCGTATGAGTGAAAAACTTACTATAAGCCGGTCCTCCACCCAAATCATCCATGTGTCAACTAGGACAAGAAAAATGCCTCTTTTAGTTGGTCTCGCATTTGGATTAAAGAGGAATTTCAGTTGATCCTTGGTACTTTGGAGCTCATCCTCATGCCATGAAGTGATCATAACCGGTTATGGCTTCTCCCTTAGCTCTAGTGAAGCCAAGTACCTGATTGGGCATGATCTAATCCTTTGGATGTGTTCATGGCTCTGAATTCCCACTCCAAGAATAAAGTCTTCTTTCCCGACCTTCCCGGTGGATGGTGTGGAAGAGATGATGTCATCCTTTTGATCCTTCCCTTCCTTCTTCTCAGAAGAACATGGAAACCTCATGTCTTCCAACCTTGGTTCTAGATGGCTATTGTGAAGTGTAGGTTGTTGTACTTGAATGCTCTCCTTCATTACAACAGGATCATGTTCTTGGAGGGTGGAAGATGGAGGAGAAATTTATGTTATCTCCTCGAGTGCTCCTCTCAATCAAAGAAATATTCCAATTCTAACAAACAGTCTACCTCCTTGTGGCCCTGCTACATGTGCTCTACCTCTTCCATGGTGTCCTCTTGATCTGCAACTTACTCATCGTGGTTCCCTTCATCCTCAAACATGAAGTTTAAAAGATCAAACTCCTCTTCAACATTAGAGCTTGAAGGGGATGAAGTGGGAGGGAGAAGTGAAGGTTATTTTTATTCCTACTCCGCACTTGGAGCCTCGAAACTATATGGTCCTCCTTCATCATGGGTTCGTCAATCAAATCGTGCCTTTAGAGAACGAAAGAAAAATATTCAATGAAGCTTTCTTCATTAAGTGGACTCAACTCTAATTTGACCTCTCCCAGCTTACTCCTCTTTAATGGGACTTGGAGCTAGTTTTTTTCCTCTTTCACTAGTTGTGTAGCTTGGGTTGATCAGCATCCTCTTCGAGATAGAGTGCCATTGTGGACACCGTATTCGTGAGAAAACATATTGTTGATTTTCTCCTTCTTGTTTTTGTTCTTTTTCTATCAAACTCATCTTCAACCACCACTGGCTCTTCAACCTTGACCTTCACTCTTGGCTTAACCATCAAGGAGATCTTTATAAACCCAAATTCGAAGCCCAACTCTTGATTGTTTGTCATTTCTTCTATGTTGGTTTCCTCTTCTTTCTATTCTCTTTGACTGGATCCTTGAGTATCTTGCTAACATTGACTTGGGAAAGCAAGAGGAGTGACATGTTGGGGTTCAACAATTTTTTCTATTGTATATGGTGGGGAAGGAAGTGGAACTCCTTGTTTTTGGAGGGAATGACTGCTTGGAAGGGAAAAGGGAAGAAGAATTGAGATGAGATGGAAGACTAGGAGATGGAGAAGGGAAATAAAAACTTGGGGAAGAAGATGGGGAGCTAGACTCATAACACTACTACAATGATACTGATGGAGGAAAAGTAAAAGAGAATCTAGGAGGTTTTGGACTTACCCATTGACAAGGTTGTCTTGTTTCCAACTCATAAGCATCAATCTCCTCATTCCATTGCAAAAGTTGGGGAAACATTGCAACCATGAATTCAATATTCTCCTGAGGGATGTAATGTCTTGGCATAGGGATGGCCCATGGAAAAGGTGCCTCATAGCCAATTTTGAATGCATTCATCTTCGTTGTATCCTTGGACTGCACCATGCTAGCCTCCATTCTTTGGATCTTCTCCAACAAACCAACATTCTCCACATAACCATCACCATCAAATGCACACCCTTGCTCTTGATAAGCTCCTTGGCCAAAATGGTTTTGACACTGCTCATATGGGTAAGCATAATGGTTTTGGATCTTATCATAATGCTGATATGGAGGAGTTGGGAAATACATTGGAGGTGGACTGCATTATTGCTGCAAGTGTGAGTTCCAAGAAGGAAATGAAGTCATGATTGCACAACTTCATGAATGGCAAAAAATGAAAGATGTGGAAAGAAAGATGAATGAAGATGGGTGGAAATGGATGGAAAAGGTCTACAACTTAGAGAATGGGTTGTTGACCAGATGGAGTCACCAGATGTGCTTTGCATGTGCCTCAAAAGGTTGAGTCTTAATAGGAACACACCAAAGTGCTAAGAGGAAGTGGTAAGGTGCTTCGCACCCATCCCATTGGGTGTGACAAAACTATTATTATCATCACACGGTGGCTTAAGATTTGCTGTTGATAATGAGACACCTTGGAAAGATGAGATATCTAACCTCAGTGTCCCACCGGGTATGCCAAAATTGTTAGTGCAAAATCACAACACCCTCGAATGGCTTGGTTGTGAGTGGGGCATTTGGTGTGATTGCACAACATTGGACCATCTCTCAAGCTGTGAGACTTGCAAAACTTGAGATGGACTTCTAGATAAGGTTGCTTAATACTTCCTAATCTACTTGCCGCAAGCTGCTCAAGTGTAAGAAAAACCTAATCTATCATGTTATCCAAAATTCACCCCTCAAGGTAATTTTGATAACATGCATCAAATTCTTCAGTCCTGAGCAAGTAGAATTGATTCAAGGCCCAAAATCATGTTTTGGGGGTCCCTTTGGTTTCTCTCTAACTTCCCCATCCAAGGAAAAAATCCAACAAGTTAGAAAAAATTGAAAAAATCCAAAAATGAAGTCGCAAGCTTGTTTTAATGCATTGCGGGTTTGGAGGCTACGGGTTATACCAAAGGTGTGGATTGTTCCAAAGTTCATCGAAACAGTTTGAATCAAATACAAAGGAATCGGATAAATCAGATTTTTGTGTCCCGGACAAACAAATTCAATAGGGACACATGGGGTGCACATTTCTAATAATCCCAAAGTCAAAGGGAAAATTACAAGGTCGAACTTTTTGTCCTCTATAGTCTATGGGGTTGTTGGGAACAAAAGTATGCGCGAGGATGCATAAAGGCAAAAACGCCACAAAAGGAACCATACTTTGCGAAGAATGTGGAGGTCAATGGCTCTAACGACATAGTCAATGATGGATTCTTAAGGACAAGGAAGCCTGAATCGGGTGATGCAAAAGAATGTGTCTGGGACAAATCGGACATGCGGACCCGATTTTGCCGAAATAGCCAAAAATAAAGAGGAAAAGTCAATGTTTGACTTCCGAACTTTAAATGGCCATAACTTTTGACTCGAGCTCGATTTTCATAAAATTGGACTTTTTGGATTTTTAATTTTGATGTGGGTAGATATATTAAAATAAAAGAAACATATTCAGCTCCAATCAATTAATGCTCATTCCCGTCAAATGACAAAAATGCCTGGCAGACCCAAAATAGCTTCTCGCACTCAAAAGGCCATAAATTTTGCATTTCTCAACGAAATCACACAAAATTGGTACCATTGGAATTGTGTTTCTAATCCCAATGCAAAAAAATCAAGAAATTCTTGATTTGATGAAGGATAGATAAATATTTTGTAGAAAACGTGGCCAAGTTTAGAATAGTGTTTTATTTGGTAGTTGGATGCATTCAATGAAGCATGGGATGACATATTTCATTGCTACAAGTCATGGGACAATATGGGAGCCTTTTTGCAAGAAAAAAATATCATTTCACTCCATTTAATACCTCTTACAAGTGGTTGAAAGAAAATATTGGGATTTCAATTTTCCCTCTCTCTCTTCTTATTTTTCTATAAATTTAAGTGTTGAGCTCATTGTAAAGAGGGAGTTTTATCATAGCAAAGCTCTATCAAAATTGCTTTGTGAAGCCAATGTGTTACAGCCCTTGTAGTGGACTCCTTGCATGGTGATCCAGGCCCTTATCTTGTAATAGATTGAACTATACATATCATGAAGCAATAAAATACAAGTTTGTGGATGCATCTTCCCCTGTTGTGTTTGTTTGCACTCTTCTTGCCCTTTCAACCTTCATTACAATAATATTGTGTCTATTTTTATGCTCTTGCAAGGACTCATTATTATTGTGCATGTATGAAATATTCTTGTGAACGCATTTTGTCATATTTTGGAGAAATGTTATCATCCCTTCTAGTATGCATTTTACTTCTATTTTTCACACATTAGAAGACTACTCTAACACCCTTCCTTTTCTACGGTGTATCACCGCTTTAATGTAGGTTTTAATTTTCATGAATTATCTCTCCTTAGTCCCTTGGAAGGTTAGATTAGGAAACTTAGTTTTCCTACATTAGAGTAGATTGTGGCAGGTAGTTTAGGAGCAAGAACCAACTTTTTCTGGAGGTCTATCTCAAGTAGCAAGTCCCACAACTTGGAGATAGTACCCATGTTATCCAATCACACTGTGAGCTCAAGTATATGCACTTGTGTAAACATAAGGGTGCTATGATTCAGTGATAACATACTCTAATCTAACCATCCAGGAGATATGGAGATAGAGAGAGAGTGAAAGAGAACCTAGACTAGCGGTGACAAACCAAAAAGAAAGTGGTTGATCACATATCTAAACTACCCGAAGTGGAGAGAGGTGAGTAAAGGAAAGGGTGGATAAGTTGTACTAAAGACCAAAGATGGATTTCACACGTAGAAAACACTTCAAAACCCATTAAACACAGCTCCCCAAAACCTACAATAAACATTAGAGTATGCACATTATACCCTACAACGATGATAGGCAAGAAGAGACAACAAAATAAGAAAAAGATGGACAAATGCATAACAAAACATATTCTATTGCTCAAAAACTCACACGGTACATCATCAGTGGGAAAGGGGCAATAAAATGCCATTACAAAGCCATGAGAAGAGGCTTAGACTCCACATTCTACCCTAAGGAAGAAAGAGAGAGGGGGGCAGGGGAGAAACAATGACCAACCATTTGAATATGCCCCTCCTTTACAATATATAGAAGAATAAGAGAAATAGAGAGGAAAATCAAACTTTGTTCCAACCACCCCTATAATGCATTGAATTCCACCTACTGAAAGAGAGAAGGAGAGAGGGAGAATCTTAATCCTTCTTGAACGAACTTAACATATGCATTTAATTCTACCTACTCTAACCACTTCGAGAGCATTGAAATCCACCTTCCACAATGAAGAGGCTCATTATACCATGCCTCTATTGATGTCCCTTCTTCGGACAAGAAAGAGGCCCATTCTTCATCATGGTAGCAGGTGAGAGACTTGATAGCCCCAAAAATTAGCAAGCCAAAACATTAATGGAGGTAGGTGAGAATCCGGTGCCGAGATCTTTCCAAAAAGTCCTCTCCCACCCAAAATTGGTTTCCTAGTCGAAAGATATGGTTGTTTTAAAATCAGGGTCATGGGCGCACAATGTTTAAAAGATTCTATCCGTCATGGGTCCATGTGGCATCCTCATGCATCTTGAAGATTCAGATCCTTCCTTTCGCTCTTGAAATCATGCTAGACTGACATGTGGTGGCTTCCGCGAGATCCTCTGTTTCCTTTGGTTTCTACCGAGTCTCTCCTATTGGCGGAGACACTATTCGTGACATGAGACACTTGGAGGCTTCCCGCTTGTTTGGAAAGTGCCACCAATTTTTACCTTTGAAGTTACGCGAGATGATACACATGGAGGATTCCTCGGGATTTTGGACTTTTCAATGGCCGACCTTTCCTTTTCGAATTTGAACACATGGTGAGTTGGCGCTCGATTGTGGACTGCCTTTGGATTCACCTCTTGAAATCATGCCGAAGAGACATGTGGCTCCTCCACCGGCCTGTTCCTTTCTTTGTATTTCATCTAAGTCCTGTTTGCTTGGCGGGGCCATATGTCTAACCTTGGACATGTGTATGATTAGTGTACATTTGGGAACCCGCTCCGAGTTTTACTTTTGAAGTTGTGTCATACTGACACTTGGCTCCTTTCGCTGGCCTACCTCTGCTTGTAATTTTTAATGACCACCTCTCCTTTTCGGGATCTAGACATGTGGGGGAAGCATTTGTTTTAGCCTCCACTGGGTCGCACATTGTAAATTTCACTAATGTGACATGTGGCATCGTTCGGTGGATCTCTATACTTAGCCGATTCTAGCCTCAATCTATTTGACTTTTGATCGAGCCAAGACACGTGGACACTCTATGTATGTTTGGGAACTTGATCTTTGGACTCATCCTTGGTGTTGCACCATTGAGACATATAAGGCCTTCCACCGACAATCTTATACTTATTTGATTTAAATGGTTGGCCCTGTCCCTTTTTTACTTTGACCACGTGGTGAGCCTACGCTTATTTGGGAACCGCCTTGGAGTTGGTCTCGAAGTTGTGCTAAGTAAAAATGTGACACCCTCCACCAGCTTTGCCCCCTTTTGAATTCTCAAGCACAAATTTGTCTCTTTTCGGACTGGGACATGTGGAAGCTTGATGCTTGTTTGGAGTCTCCATTTTGGATTCTATGTTTGGAGTTGCGCCGATGAGGCACTTGGCAACCTCCATGGGTCTCCAGGACTTTTAACGGCCAATGAGACCCCATTGGCTCATGGACCCACACTTGAAAACTACGCCATTTGAGAAAAAGTGAAAAAAATTCTAAAGTTCCCAAACCCTTCGCCCACTTTTAGACTTGGAAAAATTTCCTCCTCGGCCCCGCAGACACGCTTTTGGAAAAAAAATAATCCTTGGGCCTGTTGGCCCACATTTTCCAGTTGGACAAAAATAAATAATTCTTGGACCCACGGGCCTACAATTATACTAGTACCCCTTTGTGAAAAGTGGAAAAATGTCAAAATATCTACCATTACACCACCGGTCCGTAATCTTCCTAGACTCGCCGACCGTTTTGGAAAAAAATCCTTCTAAGGCCCGTCGGCCTGTAACTTGAAAAATACGAAGAGTTAGAAGGACTTCTTTATATCTTTGGAAAGGGGAAGAAATTTCCTATCGATGGAAATGACCCAAAATAAGTATGAGCTTATTTTTGTCAACAACTACCATTTAACTAAGAAAGTTCTAGAGTTTGAGTACTTCATCAAATAAAGGAGAAAATAATATAGAGTTGAAGAAAATATTTGAGTTATAAATTTCCTTAAAGAATTCAAGTACGTTCAAAGTGACAAGGCACATTAATAGATTCAAGAGGGAGTATGGTTACATCTATATCATTTGTGCATCTCTTGTTGAAATAGATCAAATGTAAAAGAAATTACATTCTTCATATTTTTAATGAAAAATATAGAATTTCACGATTCAAAAGAAATGAACATTTACAAAATCTTCAGTTTTAGAGCTTCAAGTGAATACAAAATTGAATCAAATTAACACAACTTGGAAATCCATAAAGAATCAAAGGGTATAGAGTTTCGAACACATATTTAAGATCAAAAGTGCCTCTCATTACAAAATAAATTGATTTCTTAAAATTATTCAGTGAAAGAGATACACAACAATTTTAGGAAATGATACAAGCTTGAACAATGAAAATCAGTCAGCCTAAATTAAGTTATTGAATAATGGATATAAATAGTAAAATCTTAAGATCAACACAAAACATATTTCTACCATTCAATGCAAATTACAGAGCTACATGAAAGAAAAATTATAATAAGAAATATGATGTCTCAAGTTAGGAATCGTTTCTTCTTTGAAGGCTAAAAATTTTTGAGAATATTTATAAATCCTATTGTATAAAAGCATAGAGATATATCTTACATCACAATACTTACAAAAATCAGTAGTAAACAAATATAAAACTACATTTCATGGAGTATGCGGAGCTCCTTATGTACAAGGACCAAACATGAAAAAAATTCAGACTTACTTGATTGATTAAAGTTATTTCAGATATTAAATTGAATATTACTTTATTATTTTTATGGTTTTATTCTCTAGAGTACGAAGCTATCAACTATGATAAAATTTCCTTCAATTGGTATATGGACGAGTTTATATCAGAATATAACAAATGTTTGAGTGGAGATTTCCAACACCTACACTTGCTCTATGAAAATGGACAAAATAGCACTAAGGAGTATCAAGGCTAAAATTTTACAAATTGGACTGGAAATACAATTTGTAACAATCATTAATAAAGTTTCCCAAGATATAGTGAAGAATGTATTCTTTTCAATATGACAAGCATTTATTCAAGCACACATTTAGACTTGCGAAGATATGAGGGGAGTTCTCAAGAGAAATCCAAGTAAGAGATATAGAGCCTCATGAATATAGGTAGAAGAAAAATATGTGCTCAAAAATTCATGAAAGAGCTCGAAATGCGAATAATGGTGGCACAAAAAAATCATTGCGTTACCCGCAAAATTGAAAATGTGAATGGATCAAATGAGTCGGGTTAAGTTGTTTTACTCACCCAAGTTCAACCACCATAAAACCTAACTCACTCAATGAGTTAGGATCGGCGGTCATAAATTGAAAGGACAAAATTAAACAATCTAGATGAAAACCACTATCCACCTACCACTCTGCCATATCTAGAGCAATCAACGATAGAGATGTGAATGTACAGATTGATGAGATAAGGTTGAATAACGAAAACCAAAGATAAACTAGATTTTAAATTATAATCATTAACAAAGTGAGTGATGGGTTGAGTCATCATGGATATGGGGCCAACCTTAATAAGCTAAAAATCATTGCATTGACCTTTCATAGGTCTAAAACCTTAATACTATGAAAATAAGATTCCTACAAACAAATGATTATTCAAAAGTGCCCAAAAATATTATATGATGCTGATGATTATTGAAAGTAGGCCAAAGACTATGGTCAAATGTGGCTAATGATCAAAAGGGACCAATGTTATACATGCCACAAACTATACAAAGGAGCCTAACATAATATGTGAAATCATAAAAACAAAGGGGCCTGAGCACACGGTCAAGAATGGATTTGATTATTATTAACCAATAATCTAAAGTTTCATATCATTGACCTTTGTCTTTCTCATTGACCAGAAAGGTTGTCATGATTGTTTAAATTATATCTTTAAACCAAATCATGTATTATGAAACCAAATAAGTCAATATCAAAACAAAGGTTCACATGGTCAACATCAACAATTAGCTCAACCCTTTCTTACCATTTATCACCCTTTGCATGGATAGAAGAAGCATTGATTTTGACATGGAAAGGTGGACCCCATAGATCTGGAAGAAGAAAAATTTGACGTGTGCACATCAAAGGTGGTCCCCACAATGGAGTTAGATAATTCTCGTGAACCATTCAAGGTTAGGGGAATTATTTCGCATAGGGATATTATTTTTCATGTTCATCCAAGGGGGCGGAATTATAAAGCATGTTAAATCACTTGTAAGTGGATCAAATTACAAGTGTCACATCAAGTAGAAGAAGACAAAGATTACATGCACATTGGAGAAGACTTTCACAGCAAGCAAGAGCTATTATTAGCTAAATTATTCATCCAAGTTTTATTAAAAATAGATCAATCAACTACACTTTGACTGGAATTTATTTTTATAACGAAGGCTAATAATGCCTCATTGTAAACAACATGTCTATTTTTATTCAATTATTTATTCCTAATAAAGTGGTAAACTTAACATGCATGGGTGAGAATAAATGTTAGCCTATTTTTAGGATGGTTTGGGTGAATAATTTTGCTATATATTGTGTGCACTAATAAAGCACAAAGAGGGGAATTTTGGACATAGCAGTTGCTAAAGCAATGTTGTACCGCTTTTCCTTGAATGAGAACTAATTTTTTATTTTCCAATTATTTGGAGTGGTGTGTATCTTTTCATTATTTCATGTGAATGTCAATTCCCCGATTAATCATCTTACCTTCTTGTAAACCTAATATTTTCTCGCATAATTTTAGTATGCATGTTTATCTTATTGTGTTGTTGTGATTTATCCCTCAATAGATAAAGTATTTTTCCTTAATATTTTGTTGAAAACCATTGGTTCATGTATATGAAATTCATTCTCAATTTTTATTGTGTATATAATTAGTCAAAACCCGCAATAAGTTTGATGTATCACCCCTTTTCAATTTCAGCTACACCATATTTTTCCCATTAAAACCCCAAAAAGTTAGTTTAGGATACATCAATAAAGAACTGGCCTTGATCTGAGACTTACCTCAATAATAGATATACCCACATACCTCGATGATTCCATTGTATCTACGAAAGTGAGAGATCAAAGAAATCTTAGAAATCCTACTATCATTTCTCAACTAGGGTACACTTTCGAGAGATAACAGCTTTAGGATACTCTTGCAAATGGTCGTGGGCTTAATTTCAATGATAAAAGTTGAGAAATCGCATCTTCCCGAGAGACCACATGATAAACTTGTTATTCTCTTGTGTTTTAAATTTGATCGCTTCAAGATGGTTGCAAGTGTACGATACATTGAAAAGCTCTAATACTATTCAATAAATTTTCCCTTCTTTGATAAATCGAATAGATCTCAAAATAATCAGGAGTTGATCTTGGGGAAAACTGTGTTTTCTTTTATTTCAGAATGTTTTCAAATGGTTTTGATGTTCCTATTGCAATCTTATATTAAAATCCCTTCGA
The DNA here is from genome assembly GCA_018340775.1 of Taxus wallichiana var. yunnanensis. NCBI lineage: Eukaryota > Viridiplantae > Streptophyta > Pinopsida > Cupressales > Taxaceae > Taxus > Taxus wallichiana. The sequence continues at coordinate 195,188,623 of CM031240.1, read as the reverse complement.
ATCACATAGGATCTTGTCCATGTGATAGTTTAGTGGCATTTGCAATTTCATTATGAGAAGAGCCTTCGTCCCGTAATTAAATTACATGAAGCTTTTGAGTCAAACATGCGCTTATGTAACAACCTATCTTTAACAATCAAAGTAGTAAAAAATGGATCCAAATTCAGCCGAGACTCAACCAAAGAAGTTCCTAGATAAACCTCGGGTGGTTCACCCAATTCCTCCAATGCTTGTGGTTTTCCTAATTCTGCAATGGCAGGAGGAACCTCTACATTGTTTACATTTTTACCCTAGGTGACCTTTTCTTCCTTAAGCCCCAAATACTCAAACGTCGTCTTCTTATGCTCAGGGATTCTAAGCAATTCAAAAATAGGAACAATAATCTTGATCTGACTCAAGATTTGGGCTATGTCATAGGGAACATATTTGGGTAAGGCAGTATTAGGAGGAAGGTTTACAAATTCATCTGATGGCACGAGATTTTTCATAGTCTAAGCATGGGGAGGAACACAAGTTTTATTTGGGGTGACAAAGCCTTTGCCAGATGCATATTTTTTAGGAGTTTCCCTAGGGATATTAGTAAGCACTAGAATTTTTGTTTTGGCCCGATGCCCCGCCTCTTTGACAACTTTGCTTCTTGTATTATATTATTTTTCTTGGGAAACTACTGCATTCATTAACAATTGTCTTGTCCTCTTTGAAGGAATTCCTCCATCATACTTTTTAATCATTAATGCCCTTAAGTACTCAAAATCATTATTAGGCAACTCAAAATCTTGTACCATATCAATTTCAAAAGTATGAATGGGAGGAACAGGTAATACTTGATGAATGTGATCCCGAGAAATTAGCAAAGAGTTCTCGCACTTATTAGTTCGACTTGAGGTTACTCCTAATGTGAACTTGTAGACCAATCCACCATGCATGCATCATCATATGTCTCATCATCATCAGCTTCCTCAACTTCTTTGTCTTCATTGCTTGGGCAATGGGCCAAGAAAAATCTATCACACCACTCCATACCATGGACCTATTTCACAGTAGCAACTCTAGTAGCTAAAGGATCAGGAACCAATCTATTTTCCCAAGGTTAGGGATGTCTATTTCCTGATCCCACGGGCCCTTTACCCCTATCATCTGATCTATGATCACCTCTAGGATGATTTGCAAATATTTCTTGACCTTGTGGCTTGTGCTGACCTTGGGAACCTTTTCCAATCCCCTTCTCTACTCTGGCCATTTTATAGAATATTTCCTTAACATCTCCAACCAAAGTTTTTACAACCTTATCTAGATCAACAAAATTACTTAACCGGGTCTTCTCGGATTGATAAACTTGATACATTACCTCTTAGGAGGCTTACCAACTGCGTTGATATTGTTTTCAATTTGTAAAGCCATGGTAAAGGCCTACCTCAATGTTCCTACGTTCTTGTCCCTTAAATAATAGGTAACATTTTTTCAAAAGCATCAGAATATTTTATCAAACAAGAAACATCACTTGGCCTCGGGATTACAGGTAGCGTATTCAGGTTCTTATTCAACCGAGTATTGAAGTCATGAAAAAATTCATTAGGATTCTTCTTAATATTTTCAAATTCAGATAAAAGAAACATGGGATCTATCTTATCCCCATATTGCAATCTAAAAGCATTTTTCATTTCTGTTCCCATGAGTCTATTGAGTTGTTTGGTAAAGACTTATACCGATCACTTACTGACTTCCTCAAGAGTATGAATAAACAATTTTATATACACATCCTCAAATTCAATCTCAAAGTCTTCCATCATATTGACAAAAAAATTTAAATGTTGATCGCCAGTGATAGCATTATTCCCTTGAAATTTAGGAAATCTATTTCTAACATCTTGTGGCACTACATTTGGATATCTAGCCATACCTCTAAAATTTATAGGTCCAAAAGTGTTGACAAAAATGGAGGTGTAGGTGGAGGTTGGGCCATATTTCCTTGAGGGGGTGATCTTATAGGAGAAAAAAATGATGAGGGACAAGGGGTCTTTGGAACACAGGAGTATAATTTTCAAAATGAATGTCCTCTAGAGACTCTTTGCTTCATGGAAAACCAACCAACTTTGGAAAATATAGGGACAAAATGAGAAGCAGACTTATTAGACACAAATGAAGGACCCTCTCCAGTTGGAGAATTCAAATCTATATGAAAATTACCTGATTTTGAATAACTTGAAGAAGAATGGTAATCCTCAACTACAGTTGATCATTTTCCACACTGGATAACTCATTTCTTGATTCCTAATTTCCAACTATTTTCCATAATCTTTTCCTTCTGAATTTGTCTTTCCCAATTATGGAAAAAACTTTCTAGTAGGGTCTTTAATGAAGAAAGATCTTCTTCCTTCCAGATTTGCAAAGATTAGTGAAGGATTCACTTAACACAGGTTAAGGCACTTGTATTTATCAAAATTTAAATCAACATGGAGTCGCCACTAAGGATTTTCACCTTATTTGTGCAAATGAACTATAAATGATTTGTCAAATATTTATCAATAGTTAAATCCTATAAAGCTTAGGAGATCTGACCTTCCTTTACCAAAGTATTTATCACCGATAATATAAATTTAGTGCAATAACGACTAGAAACTAGAAATATTACACACGAGAACTTGTAACTTTGCATACTTCTTACAAATCTCAACACGGGATGACGTTGTAACGTATTTACACTTAGATCATGTAAGAAACATTACCAGGGCCAAATATAAGAATGCCTTTGAAGAATCCCAATGGCACCATTCAGGTGTTGTTGCCACACAAAAAGGGCCCAGTGTTCAAATACTCCTCGGTGACGACACCAAAATGGTGTTGTTACCACACAAATAGGTCCCGGTGTTCAAATACTCCTGGAAATGACACCAAAATAGTGTTGGTATCCAAATTGATTCTCCCTTGGAAGCTGAGCAGCATCACAAATTTAACAAGATACTCAGAGACAGATGAATCATAAGTCATTTTGTATCTAGGGAAGGGATTTAGCTGGCTCTTTGTCACTTGAGTGCTTGGAGAAATGGATAACACCATATAAAAGGATTTGATCTATCCTCACTACTTTAGGTCGTGCCTTTTGACCAGGGTGAGAGGACCCATTTTATAACCTCTGTTGGTGAAGGACATGAAGAGATCCTTCTTTGCACAATTTTCAGGGGAACCTTGAGAAAATATGATCAATGCACCACAATTTAACTCTCACGAGTTGTCACTTCTAAAGAATGGAGATATTTTCTGAATAGGGTTTGGGTTACTAAAGACACTTAAAACTTGCTTGCTTCTGTATATTTTTACGGAGAATTTGTTCATTTGTGGATACATAGCACAAACAAGGGTACTTTAGGTAGGATTCATGGTTATTTGAAAATTTTGGTGGGGATTAAGCAAGATGAAGTTGATTTCACCAGATCTTTGAGAACCTTTAAAAAAATTGGAAGACTAATAGACAAAATGCTTTAGAATAGCCAAAATATTCCTTCAACTTGAGAAGGTTTGTATCATGGAGCCCCATATTTGGACAATTTCACTCAATATTTAATAATTTAACATGAAGGCTTGAGCTAAAGACTTAATTAAACATTAAAGACCCCTAGTTCCTCACGCTAAGATACACTCATAGGCTTACAAACAATCTTTATCAATGAAAGGACATTAAAGTGAGTTTAAATTGTTTATTTCATTACAGGAAGAAGGCACTTCTCGATATGAAATTGCAAAATCCACTAAACTATCACAGGAGATGAGATCCCATGTGATTCGGAAGGATTTTAACATAAGATTGCAACAAGAACATAAAAACCATTTGAAAACATTCTAAAATAAAAGCAGACACAATTTTTCCCAAGATCAACACAGATTAATTCGAGATCTATTAGATTTATCAGTAGGGAAAATTTCTTGAACAATCTCAGAGCTTGTCAATGGTTGTACACTTGCAACCATCTTGACACGATCAAATCTAAAACACAAGAGATTAAAAGGTTTCTCAGATGGTCTCTCATGAAGATGGGATTTCTCAAATTTTCTTGTAGAAATTAAATGCCCAACCATTAGCAAGAGTATCCTCATTGTATTTATACATTTCACTCACTCACTCATCCCAAATTGCCCCCAAAAGAAGAATATTTGAGGAAACCTTTGTTTCTTACACATTTGTCTCAGAAAGTAATGTTTACAAAATTTACACTTGAAAGCTACCATGTGGAAAAATCCTAAAATGATCATGTTTCTCAGACCCTCAACCATGACTGGGATGCCATGCCATAACCTTTTTGAAATCCCTTCTAATCATTCTTATTTTTTCGTGTGATAAATCTCCTTTTTAATCATTTTCAGGAAGCTCTGTATAGTCAGATATCGACAAGCAATCATTTTCACCCTCAAGAATACACCTTGAAAAATGAGTGCCATCACATTGATTCCTGCATTCATGTCTCTAAGAAATGAGTATCCGCTCATGGATTATTCCACATACCTATACTGCGATTCAAAGGAAGCCAAGTTCTAAGAGGAGCCAAAGGAAACCTCCATGTGTTTCCTTGGTGAAAATGTAAAGGTGAAGTCTAGAGGCAGGTTCCCAAATGAGTGCGGGCCTTCCACATGTTCAAGACCCTAGAGAATTGCATTAGTTGCTAAAAAGTTAGAGTATGGGAAGGCCCAAAGTGGAAAATTCCACGTATTTGTTTGGCGCAACTTCGAGAGATAAATTTTAGAGGTGGGACCTCAAACAAGTGTAGGCTCTCCATATGCCCTTGGCCCAAGAAAATTACCTTGGCCTTTGAAAAAGTATTAGTATAGAGAGGAGCTAGCGGAATCCTCCACGTGTCTCTTCAGCACTCTTTTGATATGGTGCCCAAAAGTGGAGACCTCAAACAAGCGCAGGCTCACCACATGTCTCATCCTGAAAAGATGTTGAAATATATTAAAGACTAGCGAGAAGGCACCATGTGCCTAGGGTCTGAGAAAGTTTCCTTGGCCGTTGAAAAGTCTAAGTATGGGAAGGCCCAGCAGAAACCTCCACGTGTCCCTTTGGTGCTTCCTCAAAATAAAGCACAAGGTCGAGTCCCAAACAGGTCATGGGCCCTCTATGTGTCCCAAGCCTTAGAAAGTTGCTTGAGAATTTTAAGTATAGAGAGGAGCCAATGGAAGCCTCCACATGTCTCCTTGGTGTAATTGCTAAGGTAGGACCTAGAGGCAGATCCTCAAATGAGTGTTAACCCTCCACGTGGACAAGATTTGAGTTGAAGTGGGCCTTAGAGTCTCAAAATTCCCCAGTGACCCACCTCTCCACTTCTAACTTTTGATGTGGGCCCAGCAGAGTTGTGGATTATTTCATAACTTTGTCCCCTCATACAAAAAGGAAAAAAACTATAAAATGATCCAGCGACCCATCTCCCCACTTGTAACTTGAAAAATTGTCACGTGTCCTTCTTTGGGGTCAAAGTAAGAATTTTTCCTACCGCTTCATATCTGTTGAATAGCCAATCGAGATCTTATCGAGGCCACAGGCCAATTTGGTATTTTTACAAATGTGAAAAATTTCATCAAAAAGACCCGTAGGGCCACATCCAATCGAAAAGGACCATGTTCCCTCGGATGTTGGGACAAAACTTGACTAGGAAAACATGACTTTTAAAAAATAGAAGGAAGGGGAAACCCCGAATTCACGCCCAAATTACAAATTCTTTCTAATGAACAAAGAAACAGAGAATAATATCTAGACTCAATGTGATCCTTAACCAAAGGAAAGGACTGACCATGACAACCAAATGAAGGAAAAATATTTCATGACTTAATACAGGAGACAAAGAAAACTTCAAACCATTGGTGAGACGTATTGAAAAAATAGGATGAGATTAAATTGAGCACCAACATGTGGTTCACAAGTTGGCTAAAAAAATTGAATATTGGATCACCAATCTGTTTATTTAGTAGGAAAATTACAAATTTCTCCAAAGTCCTTGTGGTCACCAATGTTTATTATTTCTTGTGTTGGGTTCCTTCCAAAACATCTAATAAAAATTAGAGAAACTCCTTAAGGATTTTATCTCGGTATAATGCATCTTCGGTAGAGGCTTCCAAAGATTTTCCTAGGAATCTTGTTGCCTCTCCTAGACCTCTAGAAGTATAGGCCTTATTAACATTTTGCAATAAGGGAAAGCACTCTACAAAAAAATGATAATCTAATGCATTGATAGACAAGATGTGTTGAAAGTTCTTCGCATCATTTCATCGAGTAAGGATCTACTTATGGTCATCTCACTCATAAAGGTTTCGGGTTTTCCAACCTTCTCATTACACCTATTCTTATTAAAGTATTTGGCACCATTTTTTCTTAAAAGAATATGGAAAGTAAGGGAATGTATCAAACCATAGATTCAATGGAAAGGAAATGTATTTTTCAATGGCCTCTCCATCAGTCAAAAATCCTTATGGTGGTCACCTATCATTGAAGAGTAGGATCAGTGTCTAATAGAAATCTATGGAATTCTTATGCTCAATATCTTCAAGTGTAGAATTCAAACCATCCAATATTTTTATATAAGAACACTCAATCCTAATATTCTTGGATTGAAAAAAAATATCAATTTTGAATCACCAATAAATATTGTGCTAGAATCATTGTTATACTAAATTCTATCCTAGATCATAGAAATCGCATAAAATTTGTGTTTGTTCATCCCTCACTTGGTGGATAGATTTGAAATGGTTTATTGATACTCCATTCGGAATTATTTTGCTAGTAAAGGTTATTAATGTATTTTTCCACACTTACATATGGTGGAGAAACTCAATTCCCGGTGGGGATTACATTCTTCTCCCTCTTGTTGGAGAAAGATATTTGACATTGTTTGGTCTGCATGTGTGGAGCCTAAAATCACACATTTTATGTGGTGCATTCTTCATCAAGGTCTCCCTATAGGCTCCTGCCTGGTTCAAATTGGCATTTAGGACACCAAATTCCCATTTTACATCCATTTGGAAACTTTAATGAACTTGTTCTGGTTCTGGTCTAAGGCCCAACGGGATTCAAATTGTACTCATTCATTTTTCAAACCTCTTAGGTCGGAGTGTTTCACATGGCACCATGTTCTCCTTGGACATAGTCCCGATTCTTGATAATTTTCTCCCAACTTTGGCATATTTTTAGATGGGAATTTTTTTTTTTATGGAAATAAAGGAATTCTTTTTAGTTTGCTAATTATGAAGTTGTTTAACACTTCTCATTTTATAACAAATCCATGGTCATCTGTAATTTGATTCTACATATTCAAGTGCAATCTAAAAATGTGGCCCTGAAGTGGACCACCTATGGAATATTTTACGTCACTAGGGGATTCCTTGTAATCTTTATCATGAGATAGCATCTCCTCCTCGCGATCACTTTCCCGTGGCGGTTGTTCCCATGGAGGACTTCGGCTACTCTAAATGCTCTTTCAGTCATATGTAGTGTTCCCCACATAATGTGTTACAGAGGGAGTGTCTCTCCACCTTCTCACCATTAGGGTTGGGGCTTTCTCTAATTCATAAGCCTTTTTGGGGATCATAGGTAGCCTCTGAGCCACACACGTAGGACATGAGGATTTTACCACCTCTAAAAAAATCCCCTAGATTTTTCTTTCCATCTCTCCCACACTTGTGGTGACTAAAGTGAAACAGGAGGTCCCTTCTTGCTCGGGCCGGGATATTCCTAATGTGGGAAAGGACCTCCCTGGTCTTGGATGGCCTACTTATCATGACCCTTCATCAGCTGCTATAATTGTTGCGGTAACTTGATTTTGGCTTGGTCCTTCCTATTTGTTGTTCTCTCAGTGCACTTGCCAAAGTTTTGTTTATCTCTTAGTCTCACCTGTTTGTTTGTGTTTTTAGAGCATACTCTCATACCACCCACATTTGTGTTAAAAATTATCTTATATCATGTTGTATTAATATAATATAAGATCTTTTTATTAAAATATAGATCTTGATGTTGTAGTGTTGTAGTTTTTGGAATAATTTTTAAAACATGTGAGAAAATAAGGAGTATACTTAAGATTTTTTTACAAAACACAAATTCATTCACAAAATTGACAATCCAATCCTATTCTTAGATATCCCGCCCAAACTCAATCCCAAGGGTTAGTCCAACCCAAATCAGATATAAAAGGAGTGCATTATAATGTTCTTTGATTAATTTCTCTATAAAATGATGGAAAAACATAAAATAGAAACTCCCTCATGATGTAGTCATAAAAAGAATGTGAATTGAACTATTATTTATGGATTTCTACAATGGTTTTGTCTTTTGATATGTTACATGTGATAATTGAGTACTTGTAGTTTTTATTACATTCATAATTTCATACAACATTATTATTATATATTATCTCTTATATTAAATTATTGACTTTATTGTATTTAAAAATTTCTTATCGTTCACTCGCGAATTGATTTTTTATTCCTTATAAGTTATATTCTAAAGATCATAACATATTATTTTTGTTTTAATTTTCATATGGTAATATATATTTGAGAATTATGAGAATGATAACATAATGCGAAAAACACTTGAGAAACTAGAGAAAAAATTGGAACAGACCCAAAGAGGATGTGAAACAATTAAATTGGGAATTTATTTGTGAGAAAAATTAGATGTTGACAAATATTATCTATCATTAACCAAAACTAATAAATAAGAAGAAAAATAGAAAAAAAGGAAAAATTACAAAAAAACCATGGAGGAAATAAATCAATCTATGGAGGTGAAACTATGTCATCTCTTCTATACGAATTTTATTTTAAATCATATCCTCAAACACCAATTAAATCAATAAATATTGAATGTTCAATGAACATTGATGCAATGTAAACATAAAATTTATATGGAAGATAAAACAACCATCATATTAAAAACATAAAAAATTACCTAATATGAAGATAGACAACATATACAAAATGAACAATGTTATCCGATTTTCTACAAACTATACAATTGAGAGGACCTATTTGAATTTTGCATAAAAACATAGAATTTTACTTAAAAATAATTAAAATACGATAAATCTAATGAGTGAAAAGATTGCTAAATGCTCCTATAGAAGAAAATATAATAAGATATAAAAATCATTTTAACAACTTAAATGAAACAGAAGATGTAAATTGTTTATTAAAATGAGGAAAAATACTAATTTTATACACACTATATAGGAAAAATAGCGAAAAAGTCATTGTAAAATCCTAGTGATTGCATGATACTAAGTAGCACGTATGACAAGAATCTACATGAGATAGGAATAGCATTTACACCATAGTTAGTTTTAACATGATATGTGACCGATTTTAGTGAAGTAGGAAACTTAAGAATATAAGGGTTAGTGATTTAATTTAATTATATATAAATTTAATTGTAGAGTAAATACTTGTAATGTGTGAGATATAAATGCTAATATATAATAAAGCCACAAGAATAAAGGATATAAAATGTAAAACCCTAAGTATGAAGGAGAGATATGAAGAGTTAGTTAATTATGAATGAACATGAAGTGAACTGGGTAGGTAAAATTGTTGAATAACTTGTAGACAATGTCATTACTACTCACTCTAAACTCTCAAACTTAGGAACATATCTAGACCGGGGCACTCATAGCTGGATAGGAGTGCATGGGCAGCTGACGAATAGCTATAAGCATTGATGACTGTGAAAATGTTCGGAAACTACTTTATTTTGTGAGACGAGAGTTTTTCTATTTCCTCTAGTCTATCACTTGATATTCACACTATGATCACCAAGGGTACTTTTAACCTATAATAAATAACATCACCTACACATACCCATAAACCACATCAAAACTAAAAATAAAAATGTAGAATGGGGAGTTAGAATGACCCCAATTGTCACACCGAAGAGTGAAATTATGACCGAGCATTGAATTACATCTCGGAATCCATATATATATATTTTGTGTGTGTGTCTAGAAATTATTCCTAGGACACCCTTGTGTAGTTTTCACTTGATAACAAGATAGATCTTCTAAATGATGTAAATACAATCACACATTTACATACAATCACAAAATGGGTACAACAATATCATTCAATCACTTTGTATGCTCTGTATGTAGAATATGTATCATGTGTACCTTGAATGAATGCTAGATGGGTGCCTTTGATATTATTTTGTGCCTTTTGAATGCAAGTTTAGGTTATGATAGTAATGGTTAGTGCTTGGTCCTAGATTTTGAAAACATAACTATGTATTCAAATGATTTCCTTGTTTAAATTTCTTAGTTTACAGCTAGAAGGCCAACCAATGAGTGAAAAATATGCCCAAAATATATAACATACCAAAAATGAGTGAGTAAATATAAGGAAGGGTCATGGGCAGATAGGAGGGACATGATCTCCTTAGCGTTACTATCTTGGCAAGGCGCCAAAGTGTCTGAAGCCATAAAAGATAAATGAGTTAAGTTATAACATGGATGTATAGTGTGTATGACCAAAGAGAATTTAATATACAAATAAAAGAGGTCAAAGATAGTTTCCAACCACTAGTTTTCATTCTTAGTTATAATATAAATGCTATCATGCTTTTCGGACATAGAAATTTACCCTAATGTGTGATTTTGTATCTATATTTGCCCCACTTTATGTTTTTGAGTGAATACTCGATAACATAAAATATATAGAAGATGTTTACCTTATGATCATGTCGAGTGTGTATCCGATAGTGTGCCCAAGTGGATAAGTGAAGCGTGAATACTAGGAAATGGAAGTGGACTCTAGGGTTGAATTGTATATGTAGCTTGTACCAATTTTGTGATTGTATGATATTCTTCTTACAAGGAAGAACATAAAAAAGAAGAGCAATAAATTATTATTATCACCAAATCATAACACCTTCTAATTTATTAGTACGCAAGTGTGTTAAGGAAAGCAGTGTGATTATGTGACATGGGTACCATCTCTCAAGTTGTGGGACTTGGAGACTTTAGATGGACCTCGAAGGAAGGTTGGTTCCTCTTCCTAATCTAATTCTAGAACTAACTCTAATGAAGGAAAATATAGTAATTACCCCTAATCTATGATTTCCAAGGCACTAGAGAGAGGGAGAGAGCATTGAAATGAAAATATCCTACACTAAAGAGGTGATAGAACCAAGAGAAGGGTGTGAAATATCCTTCGGAGGGATAATGGGAGTGGTGAATGTAACAAGGGAAGGCCATAAACCGTGACATAAAACCAAGATCTATTCACCAACAAATATCCATTAAACACAAAACTAATTCATCTCAGTAAATGAGGAAGAACATGAAAATAATAGAACAACAAGAAAGGGGAGGCAAGAGAATGTAAGAAAAATGATAAAGGGTTAGGAAAACACCACAATGCAAAATTTAATATCTCTATGGAGTTACACATTTCATTACATTCAAAAAATAAAGGCAACATTAAATTTGTAGAGTCACATGTGAAGGATTACTGCTCAAATAATTTGAGAAATAAAATTGGAAGAGTTTCCCCTAAGCCCATAATATCTCCCTCCCAAAATGATAAGTGTTTACAATATATAGAAGAATGTGGGAGGAGAGAGAGAGAGAAAAGGGAAACTCAAAATTCTGCTCCCACCCACAAACAAGATGCATTAAATTTCTAAAAAGGGCATGGGAAGCCTATCAAGGCCATTCCTTCATGATGTCTTGATTTTTGGAGAAGAAATGGGCACTATACTTCCTTAATTATGGTATTTGGGATGCTTTGAACTACTCCTATTTGGAGCTGAGTATGTTTTCTTAATTTCAACCACTTAACCTCACAAAAATTAATATTTCAGTTCTCTATGGCATAGAAAATGTCGAGAGATTTCCAACTATATAAATTTTGTCAAAATTTTGGCACCATGTCAAAATTTATGCCTATTTGAAAATTTACATTAATTTGCATAAGAGATGGCGAAAATACTTATTGCAAACAACCCCCCGGGGCCCGAAATTACAAACTACATAATTGTGAAACTGTAAAATTATATAAGTGCAAAAATCCCCTGTGCCCAACACTATAACATTGCAAAAAAATCCCATAGGCCTAACATTACAAAACTATAAAAATACCTAAGGCCCAACACTACAAAATGTGAAAAATCCCCAATGCCCAATAGTGCGAAGTGAATTTATTTTTTCCAAGGCTTGATAAAGGCAAAAGTGTGAAAAACTCCCAAATCCTAAAAGTGTCAAAGTGTGAAAAAATACCCAAAGCCCGATAGTGCAAAAGTGTGAAAAAATCCAAAACCTTGATAGTGTAAAAGTAAGAAAAAACTTCAAAATCCCAAAGCTCGATAGTGTAAAAGTGCAAAAAAACTCCCAAGGCCTAAAATTTGAAAAATATGAAGAGTTAGAAGGATTTATTTATATTTTTGGAAAGAGGGAGAAATTTCCTATCTGATGAAGATGCTTTTGGGGATCCTCAAGTACTTAAAATATATGAAAAATCAGATTTGAAGCACTAAAGGGGGAAAATGGTGTTAGTTGACTAAAATAAAGCATGAGCTTATTTTGGAAAACATTTTGGTGACTCATAGGGGCCATCTTCCTACTAGATGAGTTGATCAAATTCCTTGAAGCATTTATTAAGCATGGAGTCCTTTCCATCATCCTAAGCTGATTTTAATTGGAAACATTTACCCTTGAGAAACTTTGAATCTTGCTTGAAGCTTGCACATGCTATTTAATTTTCTTGTCCATAATAATAATCTTTAAAATTTGTTTTATGACACTATAAAATTGTGTCAAATTTGATTTTTCATCTCTTTCGTGTCGATATGATTCATCACACTGAAAGGAGAATTTTGGAGCTCGTTAAAAACTGATTTCATTCCAATACTTGAAGAACACTTGATTGATATTTCCTTGGAAAACATGAAGCGCTTCTTCCTCAAGCACATGTTCATCTAGAATGCACTTGGGATTTCTATTAAAAACTTAGTTTCACCATGAACAATGCCTCCCACTAAAATTTACTATGCAAGAGTAATAACACACAAGCTATGTACAAAATAGAAAGATCATACATGCTTCAAGTGAAGCATGCAAAGTGTGCACAAGAACTTCTTCTATTGAAAAAAACCTACCTACTCTACTCTAACCCGAGGAAAGGAAAACTCAAACAAATCCTAACACTGGAAAGGAGAAGTAGCTTCCCTTCCTCATAAATTGAGACCATGTGACTAATTTGGCACTCGAACATGGTCATGTATGAGAGTGAAAAAATGAAATTGAGTTGATTCTTCACTCTACTCATCAAGGTATCAACTAGAAACAAGAAATATATCTATCTTAGTTTCTTTCCATTTGGATTGAAGAGGAATTACAGTTGATCCTTGGTTCTCTAAACTCATCCTCATGCTTAGGAGCAAGAATGAATTGTGGAAATTCTAATTATTGATCAAATGAAGAAATATAGTTTATTGGGAAAGGCCTGATATGTGAAGTTTTCCCATTGCTTTGAATCCCAACTTCAATAAGGAAGTCTTCTTGCAGACATTTCTAGAAAAGGTGACTATTTACAAGCTGATTTTCTTTTTGTTTTACATCTACAAACAACTGATCCTCTACTTTAATGACTGATTTGGATTGGGTTTCATCCTAGTTTTCTTTCTCCTCTTCATCTAACGTGAAGCTTGGGAGATCAAATTCCTCTATTTATGATTCAAGAGGAATTTTTGGGTAGTGTTCCTTTAATGAATGTTTTCTTTCATGATAGTAGGCTTCCTATGTTGAAGGATAGATAATGGGGCAACAAAGGTAATGAGTTCAATGTCTCCTTCTTCACCAATGTAATCCTCCAAATATGATAAAAATTCATCCTCCTCATTGTCCAACTGTGTCAAGGGTTATCCTTCTTCCATAATGGCTTCTAAATTTTCAACTTGTTTAAATTTTCAACTTGTTCTACATGGTTCTCCTCCTCCTCAAACATGAAATTTGAAATCTCAAACTCATCCAAAAATTCAGATTTTTAGAAGGATGAAGTGGGAGAAGGAACTTAAATTTATTTTTAACCTACTCTACACTCAAGACCTTTGAATCTACATTATCTTCCTTGGTGGCATGGAGCTTCTCATAACTGGTTGCAATACTTGAAGATATTATTTGTGATCTAATGCAACCTTCGCAAAAGTGTAGAAATCTCAAGGCATGTAGGACAATAAGGATCACTACATTCCATGGAAATAACTTGCTCACTTGGAAACTCCTCTTCCTTTTCTTGTACCTTATCCTCTTCTTGTGGATTTGGAGCTAGCATTTCTTTTCCTTTTACTAATTTTTGAACCCGTAATGGATAAAAAGTATCTTGGATTATAAATCCAATATGAACATTGCACTCGAACAAATATAGTGCTAGTCATTTGTATCTTGTGATTTTTATTCTACTGCTACAAAATATGTTTTCACCACATGTTATTGAACAAAATACCAGTGAATGCTTAGTCATTAATGGAATTTGAGTGATATTAAATCTTAAATACCACTCTTTCCAATTTCATGCAAGCTCCTCTTTGTTAGGATCTTCATTTTTCTTCCCTCCTTGACTACTTTTCTAATTTCTTCTTCCCAAAATGGATTTGAGAATGTTAGAAGAGGGGTGTGTTGGGATTCAAATGATGTTATAGATGTTGGTTGTGGAAGGGAAGGTTTGACTTCTTCTTTCTATGGAGGAGATGTAGTTTTAAGAAGTGACACAGGAAAAAAATAGAAGGTTCGATGGAAGGAAAGAAGATGAAGAAGTGGAATCCACAATGGGGGAATTAGGTAAAAGCTAGAAAAATGAGGTTTAGGTTGAGGTGGCATGGGTTGGGGAATGGGAAGGTTGTGAGATGGTAATGCAGGGTTTTCCCATTAACAGGATTGTATATCATTAGATTCATAATCCTCTCTTTTTTTTCTTCCAACCTCCAACTTGAGTCAATGTTTTTATTGTAAAATGTAGCTTTTCTTAAGTACTGAAGATACTTGGTATAAATCCATGCCTTGGATATGGAAATTTGAATCCAATCATAACTTACTTCATGTCTCCTTAGTCCTTATTAGCACCATGCTCAACTCCAACTCTTGAACCTTTCTCTCTAAATATACATCTCTAGGATGATGACCTCAAAAATATGCATACTTCTACTCTTAGAAAGCTCCATAGTTTTATGGATAACCAAACTAAGTTGTATATTTCTCATGGTAATACGCATACTATTGATTTCGAACATATAATTGACATGGAGGTGGAATTTAATAACCTGGAGATGAATTTGAATAATACTATTGTTGCTACAAATAGGAATCCCACTATGGAAATGAAGTTATGATTGTACAACTTCATGAATGAAAGAAATGGAAGGTATGGAAAGAAAAATGAATGGAAATAAAGATCTCGCAACTCATAAAATGGGTTGTGTAGATCAGTGGAGTCACCATATGTTCTTATAATATGCCTCCAAAGGTTGAGGTTCCAATAATAACACATCAAATTATTGAAATGAAGATGTAAACATCATCAATCCTATGCCATCGGGCATTTTAGAACTCAAGTATCACCAAATCACAACACCCTCTCGATTGCTTAACATGTAATTGTTTAAAACAAATAGTATGATTTTGTAATATGGGTACCATATCTCATGTTTTGGGACTTGCAAACTTTAGATGGACCTCCTAAGAAGGTTGGTTCCTCTTCCTAATCTAATGCTAGAACTAACTCTAATGAAGGAAATTCTAGTAACTACTCCTAATCTATGATTTCCAAGGGACTAGGGAGAGGGAGAGAGCATGAAAATGAACAAATCCTACACTAAAGAGATGATAACACCAAGAGAAGGGTGCTAAATATACTTCCTAAGGAATAATGGGAGTGGTGAATGCAACAAGGGAATTTCGTAAAGTCAGTGACATGAAAAAAATATTTATTCATAATCAAATCTCCATTAAACACAATAAAATTTATCTCAAATGAGGGAGAACTTGCACATAATATAAAAAATGCAAAGGAGACGTAAGAGAATGTAAGAAAAATGAGAAAGCATTGAGAAAACACCACAATGCACAATTTTATTGCTCCATGAAGTTGCACAGTCTATTACATTTGAAAAATAGAGGCACCATTACATTTGTAGAGTCCATGTGAAGGCTTGTTACTCAAAGAATTTGAGAAAACAAATTGGTAGAGTTTCCCTTTTTCTTGGAATATTTCCCTCTCAAAATGAGAAGTGTTTATATTATATATAAGAATGTGGGAGAGAGAGAAAAGGGAAAATCAAAATTATACTCCCACCCAAAAATAAAATGAATTAAATTTATTAAAAGGAGCATGGGAATCCTTTCAAGGCCATTCTTGCATGATGTCTTTCTTGTTGGAGAAGAAATGGGCACTAATCTTTATTAATTCTGGCGGTGGGATGCTTAGAACTGTATTGTTTGGATCTGATTATATTTTATTATTTTTAGCCACCTAGCCTCACCAAAATAAATATATCTAGTATCCATGGCATAAAAGATCTCAAGACCTTTCCAATGATATAAATTTTGTTAAATTTTTAGCACCGGATCAAAAGTTATGCCTATTCAAAAATTTACATCAATTCACACAAGAGATGGTGAAAATGATTACTTTTGTAAAAAGCTTCCCTAGGGCCTGAAATTACAAATTACACAATTGAAAAATTACAAAATTGTAGAAGTACAAAAAAACCCCCAAGTCCCGACACTCGTAGATTTGCAAAATATTCTACTAGGCCTAAAACCGCAGAACTATAAAAATCCCCAGACCGACACTACATAACCGTAAAAATCCCCCTAGGCCCGATAGTGCGAAGTGCAAAAAAATCCCAAGGCCTGACAAAGTTGTAAAAATTTGAAAAAACTCCCAAATCCTGAAAGTAAATAAGTGCAAAAAAACTCCCAAAGTCCGACAATGCAAAAGTTTGAAAAATCCCCCAATGCTCGATAGTTCAAAAGTGCAAAAAAACTACTAAAGCCGAGACAAAAAAGTGTAAAAAAATTCCCAAGGCTGGAAATTTTAAAAATATGAAGACTTACAAGGATTTCTTTAATTTTCGGAAAGAGGAAAAAATTTACTATTTGATGAAGATACTTTCGGGGATCCTCAAGTACTAAAAATATACAAAAATCAGATTTGAAGCACTAAAGGGGGAAAATAGTGTTAGTTAACTAAAATAAAGTGTGAGCTTATTTTGGACAAAAAGTACTCAAAGTTTTTTATATGATATATCAAATAAAATATATGTAAATAGTGTGTAAAAGGAAAGTGTGAACTTTATATGTAAAAGAGTAAAGGATAGAAAAGTGTCTTGTTTCTTGAAATTTTTATTTTAAAATGATGATGTTGAGGCTTTTGTGGATCTCATTCCAAGAGAGAGTTTATTAGGTGATATCACACCAAAAGTGATGTTTTTGTGTTATCTCATGCCAAGAGAGAGTTTTTGGGTAATCCCACGCTAAGATAAATTTTTGGGGAGAGAGGTGTAGTTTTACTCTCCTTCCATGACTTTTCCCAATAAGCACCACTAATGATGGTAAGTCCCATTCTTTCTACTTTTTGTGATTTTTTCCAAATTAATTATGAATTTTTCCGATTGTATTGATTGTAAGCGATAGAATATATTATATGTCTAGATTCTAGTTCTGTTAATGTAGAAATTCTCTATAGAATCTTGTAAAATGTGATGATATGATAAAACTACTATTTGTGCCCCAAACATATTAGTGCCTGTGGAGGGCACAAGTGCAAAGGTTCTACTTTCCGATATTGGGTGCCAAGAAACTGCTTATGTGTCTTGACACAAGTTTTATTTTGGACTATTTTGTGATCAGTGTTCCCGTGTTGATTATGTACTTTTATAATCTTTGTTATAGCTTTTAGATGATGTAGGGGTGATTTATTCACCCAATGTATGTTCCCGTCATTTGGAATACATGCGAAAATTGAAGGAGAATGAAACTGAAAAGAGAGGACCTAATTTTGAATTGAATTGGATATCTCAAGGGGGTAATGCATGTGCATGGTATAAAAAATGGCCCATGCAAACAAGATGGGCTAATAACAATTGTTAATATAAAATATAACATGCAAGAGAAGAAAATTTAACAAGCAAGTAGTAAGATAAGATGGACGTCAAAAATAGGGTTTCATACATTAGACATCACTCGCAATGTCATTATTATATCAGGGATGAAGCTCTCAAAATCATACAATGATCATACAAAACATAAGGAATAGCCTACAAACAATAACATACAATATAAAGTTATGGTCCAAAACAAGTAGTAATAGATATCCATGAATGTATATAGTCCCGCAAGAAAAATACTACATATTAGTTACCCATTAGGATGTTTGAAATATAAATAGTATGTCAAAGCATGTGTAAATCAGTGGAAAGTAGATTAATAATGCCAAGAGATAGTAAATATTGTAACAACAACCTTTTATATATGAATTATTTAAATAGTATAATTAAATGCCCACAAGAGCCTCGATGCAACTTGAGAAGGAATCACTATCGAGCATCATGCAACATACAAGGATTTGTAAGAGATATGCATTCAAATCTAGAGACCAACATAACATGTATGTGTATATGATAAATAAATGACATACTCAAAATTTCGCTAACATAGTAAGAAAAGTGCAATATGTAAATAGTATAAGCTATAATGAGTAAATACAACCAAGATATGCAAATTTTGTATGAGTATAATGGTATGGTATGCAAAATGTGAGGGTGATAGGAGAAATTTTCACCCCTATGGATGTGTATGAGATGAGGTTCATTTTTAAAATCCCCCTCAATAGTAAAAAATGAACCATAAAACAAGAGATTTTTACCGAGAAATGGGTTATGTGTGATTTACAAAATATTTATTGTTTGTAAAACCCTAATTGTAGAGTAACTAATAGAAACAATAAAGTAAAACTCCTAGATATAATTTGACACAAGAAATAAGATATAAATATGAAACCCTAAGAGAAATTTATGGAGAGTATGACTTATCTCGATTTATGATTGATTAAAACCGATCTTTGATTGGGAAAGCTAATGAAAAAGAAGGGCATATTTTCGCAAATGTGCTATGTAAAATCTAGAATTGTAAAATAAATCTAGACTTGGGTGCATGTACTTGGTAATGGGCATCAAGCTAATCTACCGAGTTCCCCGACTATAAAAATACTTAGAACTTGATTTTTCATGTGTCACACAAGTGTCACTAATATTGGCTATTGGTTTCCAGTATGTCACCTGTTGATGGCCGAGTGTCACTTGTAACCTAAAAAATATATGTTCACCTGTAAAACCCATAAAACCACGTAATATCCAAAAATAAAGATTCAATATGGGGAGTTAGACTAACCCCGACATTCACCCAACAAAGTGAACTTACGACCAAGCATTGTACTGTATCTTAGATTCTATGTAGTTCTTGTGAGTTTGTGTAAGAATGGTTCCCTAGGATTTCCTAGTGCAAGTTTCACTTGATAACGGACTAGATAAATATTGTAACAATGTAATTAGAATATATGGATGGAAAATGAACTTCCCCTTTTTATCGTGTGTATGTATAAAATGCATTCCCTTTTCCTTGTTGTTATGCTAGATGGAAGCCTTTGAGTGCTTTGGATGAAAGATTACGTGATGATAGTAGATATTTATTTCTTGGTCCTTTATTTTGATCGCATATCCATTTATTTATATGATTCCCTTATTTTAATTTCATAATTGACAACAAGAAGGTTGAACCATAAGAAAATATTATTCTTAAAAGATAAAAGAAGCCCAAAAAGAGTAAGCAAAAAGATGTCATAGGAACCCAACCTAGACAAAGACACCTAGGTGCTGACATCCTTACTTAGAAGTTGTATCCAAAGCAATAAAATATAAAGAAGTAAAGTACAAACTAGGAAATATGGTGTGTAATACAAAATAGAAAATAAGAAATAGAGACATAAGGCCACGAGATAGCTTTCAGCTTACTAGTTTTCTCCCTTATGAATCATATGAATGTTAGCATATTTATAGGACCTTGAAATAAACCCAAGTGCATGATTTTATGTCTACAGGTGTGATAATAGATGCTAGAGATATTTATCATGAAGCATAAATCATGAAGTGTGGATGATGTGAGGTTCATTTTAGAATTACACCTTCAACAATTGAGTATGAAGCATGGAACTAGAGTGTGTCATAGGTTAATGAAGATACAAGTGTATCAAATTATGTATAAGGGGTAATAAAGACTAGATACAAATCATGAAGCAAAAGTGTAGCAACAAAGACTAGAGAAAACTGATAGTGTTAGAATGAAGGGGATAAAATGCAAATCCCCTAAGTGTGTGAGGGTAAATGAGTATGTGATTATAGTGAAGGTCGAGTAACCTCCACCAAACATCCGAGAAGATAATGACATGTGGAAATGGTCTAATATTAATGTTGTAGAAGAGTAACGATGTGTATTTGAATGAGTTATATATGGTGAAGGACATGGTGATAACCTATTTGAAATGGATTCTCAATTAGGGGACTTAGACTAATGATGTGGAATAATGGAGTGATGAGGATGAGAGTGTCATGAAGTATGTCATGTGTGAACAATATAACTTAGTGTAGAAGTAACTTTAGACATGAGATGCATGGGAGGCATGGATGCCATAACATGTACATAGATGTTGGAAAGAGTGGGAAGAGGAAAACTGCGTAAGTAGAGGAATAACTTTAATGGTCATAAATATTTTGTTGTGGATGAATTTGAGACATATGTGATACATGGAAGGGATAACATGGGTAAAAAAACCCAAGGAAGATCTAAGTGCATGTCACAACAAGCGATTTTAGAAGTAACTACAAATGGTTTAAATATGGTAAATGATCCAACTTTGATGGGAATAATTACACAAACGTAATAATTAAGAATTGGAAAAGTGATTATAGACGGGAAATTTGATAGTGAAAATAAGTGCCATGGAGCATGCATTGGTAACCATTGATCGATAGACCATGGTATTATTGATTGTATAGGAGTCTATAGAACCATTGATATGAAATGAATCCAAAGATAATGTAGCATGATAATCATGATATTATAAGGTAATAATTGGATATGATGCATCAATAGTAGGATCAAGGATATCATGAATCCTCGATGAAGGAGGAGGAACAACACTAGATATGTATGATTGGTAGAATAATCATTAGCATTGTTTTCATGCTTGGAAAAAGGTTCATTATATATTTTATATCTTTTTATTATCATTGACTAGCTTATAACTAGAGGGGTATGAGAGATCAATTTCAATGTTATCGATGAGATCTTGAATAAGATATTTAAGTTTGAAAAACAATCATTGGAGTTCCCAATGCATTTTTGATAATTACATTTATAATTTTAAATGTAGTTATGACCATAGGGTTTACAGGATCGAGATTGAGTGGTGGAGGAATATTGATAATATTTATTTTGATAAGTTGTTGAAAGCCGAGGTGTATAAGGTAGCTTGGTAAAAGTACGCTTTGGAGGTTACAATTTAAGTTTACTTGGGTTTAGCAAAAATTAACAGTTGCATTTTATTTAGCAGTCTTTAAAGATGGTTTGAAATCAAATTTAGCTTGAAATTGATTAGAATATGGGGATGAAAAAGTATCATAGTATTTAAATTTTCCAATAGATAATAGTTTTCCTTCACGTATTTTGAGAATATGTCATAATTTATAAAATTAGGAGAGGTATCAAAGATAAAACTCTCTTAAAGTTTAATTAAGAGAATTTGAACAAAAATATATTGCAATTATGAGGCAGCTAGTACATTAGTCATATGAGTGAGGTTATTCTTATAACACAAAACATAGTTAGCTAGACAACAACTATGTACAAGTTGTGCATAATATATTTTGGTACCGATATTGATATAAAATTGTGAAAGGAAATCATGATATAAGTTTGTAAATGAATATACTTGAGTGAATAAGTAAATCATAGAACTAATGCATGTCATAATCTTGCCAAATTCTACTAAATATCTTATCTAGGATTGTATGATCATCCACATAGTTAAGACATGCCATATGGAAATATTGAAGATGCTCTTGAGGGTCTCCATTACCATTTAAGGTTGAAAACATAGATGTATTGAAGTTTGGAGGAAGGGGGTAAGAAAAAATAGTGGGTGAAAAAGGGGCGTGAAGGGGAAAGGAGAAGTCAAACAATAGAGATGAGACTGAAGTAGCTTACTATTGTTGACATATTTGAATTTATAAGTCCTTATATAGAGAATCTAGGTCTTCGATTGGAAAAACAACCATGTTATGTATTAGTATTGTTAGGATGAAAGAGAGGAATATTAGTTATGGAAAAGCTAGTACGAATGTGAAGGGGTTGAGTGGAGGTCATGGAAGACAAGGAGGAATATACAAGAGGTATAGAAACAACATCTCTATATTTCTTAGAAGAAAGTAAATCATTGAGAACATGAAGAATATGGAGAGGGTTATTGTGCGATTCTTGATAGAAATAAGTGAGATTACCTAGTTGTTCTTGATCAATGTTAGTGTCCTCATCATATGATTTCTAACTGTAAGATTTTCAATATTCTAAAGAGGAATATTATATGAGTTAAAAAAATTATTATCATACATTTAACCATTGTTGTAGAAACCCTATGGGTAGATGGAGAAATTTCAATTTGCTCAACATACCCAAATCGACCACTACAAAAGATGTGACACATATGAAGGAAGGGGTCAAGTGGATAGGTTCAGCAAAATATTTAATTTAATTAGAATTAAGTATAATTGCACACTAACTACTTTAATGTGTGATAGTATAATGCTAATATATAGTAAATATGCAATAAACAAAATTATAATATGTTAAAACCTAAGAAAGAAGGAGAGATGGGAAGACTTTGTTGATTTCCAAATGAACAAGAAGTGATCTAGGTAGGTAAAAGTGTTGAATGGGTTGTAAAAAACATCATTACTTATCACTATAAATTATGGAACTCATGAATAAAGTCATATAAGGGCACCTGATAGGACATGGTCACTGAGTGTTAGCGACTAGATGTAGGCATTAGTGACTCGTGGAAATGATGAGAAACTACTTTATTTTTGTCATGAGGGTTTTATTATTGGATCCTATCTATCACTTGATATTATCCTACACATACCCACAAACCACATCAAACCCAAAAAGGAAAATGTACAATGGGGAGCCAAACCGACCTGACAAAGGACTGAATAGTGAACTTACGACCGAGCATTGCACTCCATATTAGAATGTATGTAGTTAATGTATGTGTTTGTGTGTGTGTATAAATGATACCCTAAGAGGCCCTTTTTTAATTTGCACATGATAATGGGCTAGATCTTCCGAATGATGCAAATATGTTGATGGAATAGAATAAACTTCCCCTTATTATGTTGTGTATGCGGTATGTATCTCTTGTCCCTTGAGTTCATGCTAGATGGATGCCTTTGAAATTATATTATGCATTTTGAATGTAAGATTAAGTGATGATAGTAATGCTTAGTGTTTGGTCCTTGATTTTTAAAACATAAATATGTATTTATATGATTCCCTTGTTTGAATTTCTTAATTAAAAATCGGAACACCGACTCATAAGTGAAACATATGACAAAAAGATAAATGAGACCCAAAGTTAGTGAGTAAATATAAGGGTCAGGGGGCACGAAATAGGGACATGAACACTTATGTGCTACTATCTTGGATGGGTTCTAGTGTCTCGAAGCCATAAAAGATGAATGAGTTCAACAGAATCGGGACGTGAGGTGTGTAAGACAAAATATAAAGTAAGAGATAAATGCAAAATGCCAAAGATAGTTTACAACCACTAGTTTTCGTACATAGGAACCATGTAAATGCTTGCATGCTTTAGGACCTAGAAATGTACCGAAGTGGATGATTTTGTGTTGAAAATTAGAAACATGTGGATATTCTAATTAACCATCTTATTATATTAATTTCCACGGTTAGAAGAATGCTTTAATACTTGTAAAAATGTACTAGATAATATATGGACTTGAAAGTATAAAGGAATTAGTGCACTTAGAAGATTACTCATGATTCTATAAGATTATACAAAGATACAAAGACATGAACAAAGATATTTGAACTAGAATAAGATTTATTATAGAAAATACAACTAGAAGATAACATGGGGAAAGTCGATAGAATTATGCTAGGGTCGTGCCTATCATATTACATATCATGTATATGGTCTTGGACCTACTTAGATCTACGATCGCAACATTTTGAAAATTTTAGTTTTCTAAAACTCTCTGTCACTATCACACCCTATTTTTTTATCATCATCATGCGAAGTTCTCTAAATACTCTAATCATTATCTCAAAATCTAGTCTTGGATGATAAGTCCTATAAAACAAACATTAGTTAGGATATGGGCATCCTTGTTCACCAAAACATCTTGTCATTACTATGAAGAGTCATCAAACTCGTACACCCTTCTTTACGTAGCATGTGATATGCTAATGAATTCAGCCATATTTAACAACCACCTTTGACCATGTTTGAATTGATTTTTCTATTGCTAAGATACTCGGGAATGAATGTTTCATGTTTCATGTTTCATGTTTCATAGAGGATAGAGAGATTAATGTATTGACCTAGTAAAATATCCATATATGTAGATATTTATTCCCTAATGAATATGGATGTGTTATTGTAAGATTTAATGAGCCATCGTGCCTTATAAAAGTTTTGGAATTGAGTGTATCAATGTTGTTCCATAGGATTTCAAGGTTAGAAAATGATGTATTGTTTAATTGATTACATAGGGTTTTAGAGATGATTTACTTGAGAAATACTCGACCCTTGGAGAGTATATGACCGTAATATATTCTAAACTATAGTTGAAACGTAATGCCATAATGAAGGAGTGAAGTCCTTCATGCCCATATATTTGAGTTTAACTAAGTGAAGTGAATTCTAAATTGTGCTAATAACTTAAGAATGTATCTGGAAACATGAAATTAATGATAAAATTTGTGTTTCTTCCCTTGGTAAAACTATGTAGAAGGGTGAAAATCATACATATTAGTACGATCTTTACCAATATTTATGGTAATAACATGTGAATTTTCTCTAAATTTCTATTTTTAACCATATTTATGAGTATTTATACCATATTTTAAACTATGTTTTACACCGGAAATTATGTTTTTGTCTATTATGAGTGTAGAATATAGTGCGATAAGTGTCCCCTCTTTTGAGAAGCGTGTGAAGCCATGGTGATCAATTGGCTCAAAAGAAAATATATGCTCCCATGCACTATATTTCCAAGGAATGATAGAAGATAATAAAATGGTGAAGAAGAGGTATCCACCTTGAATAACATGTACCTACAAAATGAAGATTTGTATGTCCGGGGAAAACATGATGAACAAGACAAGAAATGAAAACAATAGATAGAAACCATGTAGCTAATAATAACAATTGTCTAAATGCTTATAAATACATTAATAGTGAAATATAATTATGCAAAAAAGTTACACTGAAGGAATAAATACACAAACATATGATTCCCACAATGTTAGAAGATATTAAAGGCTCATAAGCCTAAAAATAAGGGAAAAAACAAGAACACAAGATATACATAATGCTATAAACATAGGACACACAGGTGTTATAATACAATAAAGGAAAAACACCACAAGAAATGAAAATAAGAAAAAGAGAAAAACACACAAAAATCATGTATGCATGAAGTAAAATATCAAAACATAATAACTGTTAGTGCGAGAATCACAAAGCACCTCCAAATGGCTCGGAGTGTGTGACTTGGGGCATTTGGTGTGATTACACAACATGGGACTGTCTCTCAAGCTATGGGACTTGCAAAACTTGAGATGGACCTCCCGAGAATGTCGTTTCTTCTTGCTAATATACTTGCCACAAGCTACTTCGGTGTAGGAAGAACCTATTCTATCTTAATCTAACCATTCCAACAACAACACACACACACACACACACACACACACACACACACACACACACATAGAGAGGGTGAAAGAGCCTACACTAAGTGGTAATACACTAGAAAAGGAAGTGGCTGAATCACGAGATCGACTACCTAAAGTAGAGAGAGGTAATTAGAGGAGAGGGTGGATAGAATGCACCACGATAAGAGATATATTTCACATGGAACACCACTTTGAAACCCATTAATAATAGTTCCCAGATCCTACAACAAACATTAGAGTGTGCACAGTATACCTGTAATGATGAGAGGTAAGAAGAGATAACAAAATAAGCCAAGGATGAACATATGCATCACGAAACAAATTTTATTGCTCCAAAATGTTACATGGTACATCATCAGTGGAAAAGAGGCAATAAAATGCCATTACGTGAGCCATGGGAGGAGGATTAGAATCTGCATTCTACCCTAAGTAAGAAAGAGAGAGGGGCAAAGGAGAAATGATGGCCAACTTGTTTGAATATGCCCCTCCTTTACAATATATAGGAAGAATAAGAGAGAGAGGAGGGAAAAATTCAAATCCTACTTTAACCACCTTGAGATATGGTTTTATTTCTACTTTGAAAACTCAACCACCATCAATCAATGCCCCTCTCAAATCCACCCTAAATCTTTCATGTCTACATTGATTACTTGTTCGGTGCGTTGAAGGAGGAAGAACGATGGATCAGATAAAATCTAATTTGGTAGTTGAAAAAATTAGATTCTATATTAATGGACTGGAAGACATTTTCCCATTTTTTACCCACTAAATCCTATTAAGAATGATATTTTATGTTTCTATGGCATAGAGGGTTTCAAGAAATTTCCAAAAAGTCTTCTCCCGCACAAATTTGAGCTTCCAGTCAAAAGATATGGCCATTTGAATATTTGGGTCATGGGCGCGCAATATTTAAAGAGTGTGCCTATACTGGGTCCATGTGGTAGCCTCGCGCACCTTGAAGATTCTGCCCCTACCTTTCACTTTTGAAATTGTACCGGATTTACATGTGGCAGCTTCCGTGAGCTCTTTGGGCTTCTTTGTATTTTTCCTGAGTCTCTTTGCTTGGTGGGGCCAAAAGTCTGACCCTGGACACGTGGAGGCTTGGCATTTGTTTGGAAACCCACCCCAAATTCTACTTTTGAAGTAGTGTTGTGTTGACACTTGGCTCCCTCCACCGGCCTACCTCTTCTTTGACTATTCAACCCCGACTCTATCCCTTTTTTTGACCTGGGACACGTGGCGAGCCCGTGCTCATTTGGGGACTGCCTCCAAACTTTCCTTTTGAAATCACACCAATGAGACACATGGAGGCTTCCACTGGTTCTCTATACTTAGTATTTTTGGGCCCACTCCATCCCTCTTTTTAATTTGGACTATGTGGCAAGACCATGCTCATTTGGGTCTCCGCTCTTTGGATTTATCTTTGAAGTAGCACCGTTTGGACACTTGGCACCTTCCATTGAGTCGAAGAATTTTCAATGTCCAAAGGCAACTTTTTGGGCTCTAGACACATGGAAGCCTAGCACTTGTTTGGGCCTCCGGATTGGGATTTATTCTTTGAAGGTATGTCATTTGGAAACTTGGCATCTTCCATTGTCTCCTCCATAATTAGTTACTTTTGGTGCTTGTTATGAATCATTTACTGAGCCCGAAGACCTCAAACCTTGTTCATTTCTTTTTCTTTGAGCCTCTAGATTTTTTTGACACTATTTTCTTCCTTCCATGACCTTGTTATTCCATTGTAGAGCCTGCGTGACAACCCGTTTGTTGGATTTGAAGCATGTGTTCATTTGACGGAACCATTTTTTGAATTTCTTCTGCCTTGGGTTGTGTTTGATCAATTTTTTTCAAGGGGAAAAATTGGGATAACAATTAATGGCAACTCATGGGGACATCTTCCTACTAGATGAAGAGACCAATGGCATTGAAGCATCAATTGGGAATGGAGTCAAGAAAGATAGCTTGATACCGATCTGTCTCGAAATGGACTGCCTCGAAAATGTGTTTAGTTGCTCTACATTTGTCTTATTTTGAAATTATCAACTATTACAGACAACTATGGGTCTTCTGCCATGAATACTGAAGGGCTTGGCCTTGGTAGCTCTGGAGCAATGTGAACAAAACTTATGCGAGAGAAAAAAATGATACATGCCTCAAATGAGACATGTAGAGTGTGCATAAGCACTTCTTCTGCTAAAAACAAAGTATACTCCTACTCCTATACTAACCGAGAGAGAGAAAAGCTTAAACAAATCCTGCCACAAGCAGGGAGAAATAAATTCCTTTTCTCAAAAGGGGAAGCCATGCAAATGATATGACACTGAATATGGAGGCCTGTATGAGTGAAAAACTGACTATAAGTCGGTCCTCCACCCAAATAATCAAGGTATCTACATCAACCAAAAATACCTCCTCAAGTTGATTGATATTAGACTCCGGGAGGTGCTTGTTGCGACCCTTGGTACTTTGATACTCATACTCATGCCCTGAAGTAGGCATGGTTGGTACCTTTACCTGATAGGGAAAGGTCTGATCCTTTTAATTTTCCCACTGCTCTGAATTTCCACTCCAAGAATGGAGTCTTCTTGTGGACCTTCTTGATGAACATGGAAGGATCATATCTTTTAACCTTAGTTCCAGAGGGGATTTTGTGAAATGTAAGTAGTTGTTCTTAAATGCCCTTTTTTATGGCAAAGCGAGGCTCATGTGCTTGAGAAATGGATTATAGGGGAGTAAATGATGTAATTTCCTTAGGCTCCTCTCTATCACGAAATCCTCAAATTCAACCAAATAATATGCCTCCTTGTTGTCCCGCTGCATGTGCTCAACCTCCTCCATCGTGTCATCCCGATCTCAAACTAGCTCACTATGGATCCCTTCATCCTAAAACATGAAGATTGAAAGATCAAACTCTTCTTCAACATCGAGCTCGAAGGGGATGAAGTAAGAGGAATAAATAAAGGTTCTTCTATGGCTTGCTCCACACTTGGGGCCTCTAAAATAGTATGGTCCTCCTCCATCATGGGTTCATCAATCAAATCAAGCCCTTGAAATGAAATCAAAAAATCTTCAATGATGATTTCTTCATCGAGTGGTTTCAACTCTAATTTGATCTCTCCCATATGCTCCTCTTCAATGGGACTTGGATCTTGTTGGTACCCAAATTGATTATCCCTCGAAGATGAGCAACATCACAGTTTTGATAGGAAGCTTAGAGAAAAGTAGATCATGTTGTGTGTCGTTTTGTAGCCGTGGAAGAAATTCAGCTTTCTCTTTGTCACTCAGATGTGGAGAAATGGGTAGCACATTTAAGAGGATTTGATCTATCCTCACTAATTTATGGTTTTTCCTTTCAAACTGGATGATAGGACCCTTTTGTATCCTTTTTTTTGTGGAGGAGATGAATATTTCCTTCTTTTTAAAGTTATTAAGAAGACCTTGAAGAAAACATGATCAATACAACAAATTTCTAACTCTCACAAGTTTTCCCCATAGATAATGGAGATATTTTCTAAGCAAGGTTTAGGATAATAAAGACAATGAAAAATTGATTGCTTTTACATGTTTTGGTAATAGAAATTATACATTTGTATACACATAGGACAAATAGGGGTAGTATGCGTAGATAAAATTTGGTGGGAGGTGAGGTAGAGCTGACTTTGATTCGCTAGATCTTTGAGAGATTTAAAAAAATAGAAGGCTTGATCA
The DNA here is from genome assembly GCA_018340775.1 of Taxus wallichiana var. yunnanensis. NCBI lineage: Eukaryota > Viridiplantae > Streptophyta > Pinopsida > Cupressales > Taxaceae > Taxus > Taxus wallichiana. Next base: position 195,158,858 of record CM031240.1, on the reverse strand, counting down.
AGAAAATGCTTTAGAACAGCTAAAATGTTCCTTTAACCGAAAGTGTGCTTCAGTGGAGGCCCAGATTAGCACGTTTTCACACAAAGTTTTAGAATCCAAAATCAAGGCTCAAATTGAATACTTAATTAAACATTGTCAACCATTGTTTTATCACGCCTAAGATACCCTCAAAGGCTATCAAACAATCTTATCATCATGCTGGGAGTAAAGTGATTTTAAATTTGTTTATTTCACTATCAAATGAAAGCTCTTCTCGATAAATGAAATTGCAAATTCCACCAAACTATCACAAGGATAATATTTTGTGTGATTCACGATTTCTCAATGTAAGATTGCCATGGGAATAAGAAAAACTATTTGCAGACATTCAAAAATGAAGCATACACAATTTTTCTCAAAATCAAAGACAAATTTACTCAAATTTGATTAAATGCATCAACAGGGGAAAGTTTCTAGAAAAATCTTAGAGCTCGTCAATGGTTGTACACTTACGAACCACCTTGACATGATCAAATTTAACACAAAAGAGATAAACAGGTTCCTTAGATGATTTCTCAAAAAAATGGGCTCACAAACTTTCCTCTTTGGAATTAGCTCTCGACCTCTAATACTCCAACCATTAGCATGAAAAATTTATGCAATTTATAACATTTAATCGATGACAGAGTTTTCCCCTCAAAACTAAAAACATTCAAAGCACCATTGCTTGTTACGATTTTGATCTTGATTCCCATAATAAGATTTACAAAAAAGTTGTCGGTGTTCGTAGGAAAATCTTGTTAAACAATTCCAAAGCATTCAATTCTTCACCTAGTAAATCACTTCATCAACCAATTACTTCCTCCTCTAATCTATCAATCCAGCTTTCTTGTGTGCCAAGGAAGGAAATATTGGAAAATTAGATCGAGTCCAATAGTCGATCACAACTTAATGGTAAAATATGTTTTCAGATCTTCCCCACCAAATTAGCTATTTTCTTGCGTATAAGGAAAATCAGATTGAATCTGATCAGATTACATCTTAATGGTAAAATATGTTTGTAGACCTTCCTCACCAAATCATGATATCAAATTAATTTTCCTCTTCATTTGGTATGTAGGAGACACCAAGAAATGATAAAAAACCATAAAAATTTGCATCCCCATGTGCTTTGGAGAAAAAATGGTGGAAAATCAGATACATATGCATAGTTTTCATCGATTTCCCTTTTGAATTTGGACCATCCATGTGGGAGATCCGAGTTGAGACATGCACGAGGGTTCTTTTTACCTTTTACACTTTTTGGAAAAAATGAAAAATTTCTCAATTTGCTCCACTCCTCTACTTTTGAAAAATGGGCTTGACACATTACCCAATGTGGGTCCCAGAGGAAGAGTGGCTCAATTATGCTATTTTACATATTTTTGGAAAAAGGAAAATTTTCCAAATTTTCCCCGAGAATCTGCACCTCCTCCTTTAACTTAAGTAAATTTTTACTATTCTTTATTGGGCTTTAGGGTCATTTAGATGAATTGAATCTTTTTCACAATAAGGGGAAAAAAATCCAAGTTACCTCCGAATGGCCTTCCTCCCCACCTTTTGAATATTAAAACTACCACGCATCTCAATGGTGCATTTTGAGATGGTCTCGAAAAGAAGATACCCCAAACAAGTGCAGGCTCAACACGTGTCTTAGTACCGCAGAGTCTGTTAAAAGTTTAAGAGTTCATCGGAAGGTGTCATGTGTCCAAGGTGCGAGATAGTCTTCTTCAGATGTTGAAAATTTCAAGAAAAAGGTAGAGTGAGAAGAAGCCTCCAAGTTTCCTCCTAGCGCTTCTTCAAAATAAAACTTAGGGGCTAGTCCCCAAACATGTGTGGTCCCTCCACGTGTCTTAATCCTTATAGGAAGTTTGGCTTGAAATGTATAAGTAAAGGAAGGCCCGATGGAAACCTCCACATGTGTTTATGGAAAATATTCAAGATGGTCCCCAAGAGCAAAGACTCTAAATGAGTGTGGGCTCACCACGTGTCCTGCACCTTAGAAAATTTATTCAAAAGGTTTAAGTACAGAGCGGAGATGGCATAATCCTCCAGCCTATCCTCTGTCACATTTGTTAAGGTGGGACCCTAAGAAAGATCTTCAAGTGAGCGCTAGCTCCGCCATGTGTCTACAACACACCAAAACTGTACCATTGCATTAAAAATTTGTCTAATTCTAGGTAAGGCAAGAAAATCCTCCACGTGTTCCCCCGACACAACTCCAAGGCCAAACCAAAAATGAGTCTTCAAATGAGCGCCATTCCTCCACGTGGACAAGTTTTGGGTTAAAACTATCCACAAAGTTTTAGAGTGCCCCCACTTGAGCCACATCCAACCAAAAAGGGCCACGTTTCCACCGATGTTTGAGATTTAATTTTGTGACAGAAAACACACACATGTCAAAAACCGTAAAAATGCGGGGTAACCATGGTTTGAGCCTCGGAGATGAAATTTTCTTCAAGGATGGAGGACTTGAAATGTTGTAAGGTTCACACATGATCCTCTGAGCTATATTCAATCATGTTTCCTTAGGTATTTGGGACAAAAATGATAGGGACAACAACACACAACTGCGGAAAATGGAAGGAAAGGAACAACCCGAGTTTTACGCCCAATTTATAGACACCTTTAGATAGAAAGAGAAATGAAACAAAAATTCTATACTTTTAAGTGATCTTTGACCAAGGAAGGGACTAATCATGGCAACCAAATGGAGGACAGAGTCTTCAAGCACCAACACAGGGAGATAAAAAACGTGACAAAGGTCAAACTTATGGATTTTAATGGAAAACGGGGAGAGACAAATTTGAGCACTAACATCACCTCCGACACGGGAATGGGCATTCCCTATGAGTTACAAAAGAACCAAATAACAGACAAAGTGCCAAGAAAAACATCCATTGGGCAAAGGATTTAGCTTGTACAAAAGAAAACTAGAACCATTTCCTAAAAACAAACTGAGAAACCAGCAAAACCAGGTCACCAAGGACCAAAATGAGTAAAAACAAAAAAACAGGAAGCAACCAACAAACTATACACTATACAAATGATACTCACCTTGATTATGGGGAATCAATCCAGAAATGTTTCAAATGCCTACCATTAATAGCCAATTCGAGTGATTCCACATCAAATTATTTCAAGAAGAAGGTATGTTCACCAATTTGAATGTCAATGGAGTAAGGGCCCATCCATATTACATCAAATTTACCATGCTTTCCCTTATCTTCATGTCTGCTATCCCATAACAAAGACAAGATGCCCAATGCTAAAATCTCTTGGTGTGACCTTCGTGTCAAATGACTTCCCTCAATTTTTCTCTAAACTTCACATGCCTTTGGTGAGATGCCCTCCTTTCTTCATCACTTTAAAAATCTAGTTAATGTGAGCATCATATGGACTAACTTCTTGATCTTCTAGTTGTTAAATGAACTGATATGAGGATAGTTGCATATGCGGGGGTATCAAATCTTGAGTTGCATACACACCAACTCAAACGAAATTTTTCCAAAGTAGCTCTTTTAATAGTAATTCCATCATCGCAGACAACAAACTTCAACTCAAGTTACCCCACTTCCTTTTCTTCAGCTCCAAGGTTCTCCTAATAATCTTTAATAGATTTTTATTGCTTTGGATTCTACTTTTCCATTACCTTGGGGTTATAATTGGAGGAATATGTTAAATTGATCCCATATACTTTACAAATTGCCACCAAAGGTTTAGCTCAAAGCTCATGGCATTGTCAAAGCAACAATTTTAACTAGCACTCATAACTCAGTAGATGACTTGGTTCAACATGAAGTCCATGAATTTTTTGTGTGTTGCTCTCTTGGTGGGGATTGCCTCCACCCACTTAGTGAAGTAATCAGTGGATACAAGAATCCACTTATGACCAACACTTGAAGGGTCTCAAAATCTCACCAATGAAATCCATTTCACATTGCTTGAATGGGGCTTCAATTGAAATAGGTTGTAAAGGAAGGGAGCCCTAAGCTTTATCTTGTGTAACTCTCACATCTTCTAACTCTCACATCTTCTAACCAACAAAGTTGTATCTTTGAAAAGAGTTGGCCACCAATAACTAGCCCTCAAGATCTTGTGTGTCTTTGTGACTTTTCAAGCAAAATTCCCCCTGACAAAATCTTCCATGGAGATCAACAATTATCTTGGGGGCTTCATCTTTAGAAATGCACTTTAAGAGACCTCCCTCGGGGTTCTTCCAAGCTAAACCAAAATCAGTAATGACATATTTCGGAAAGCCAACTTAAGATCTATTTTCTGATGTTTACTCAAATACTCGTGGTAGTATAGACGTCTCGAGATAAAAAAATATATCTTTATAACATTCAGAATTCACCAAATTTTCAAGGAAATCCACCCTTCTTCTACTTCATTCACCTCAATAGTTTGTAGGTTTCTCTCAGCCATAAGTTTAGCTAAGCCCAAAACTCTTGCCAATTTCATGGTTTGGATATCCATGTAATACTCCTGTAACTTGTTCACCCATCTCGCATCTTTTTCTTGAGACCTCCATCTCGATAAGACATCTTTCACCATGGTGTGGGAACATAAGCAAAAACTTTAGAGCTCAAAATGTAAGTTCTTAAAACCTTTGTTACTTTTACCAATGAAAATGCTTGCTTCTCTATAATGGTTTACTTCAAATCATCCATTTAGAATGCCTTACTCAAAAGGAAATTGGCCTCTCGAGCCCCTTCATCATCCTTCCTCGCAACAAGACATATGCAATAGTGTTCTCTGAAGCATAATAAAACATTTGAAAAGGCTTCTTATAATATGGATCTTCTAAAATAGGGGAATGCTTTAACGCTTCTTTGATCCCATTAAAATCCCGAATGGTAGCCTCTTCCCATTTGATAACTTGGTCCTTCTTTAGCATCCAAGTAATTGGAATGGTCAACTTAGCAAACTTTGATATGAATATTCTGATAAAGTTTATTTTCCCAAATAAGGACTGAATTTATTTATTAATTCTTGGAATTGGGACCTTGATGATGGCCTCTACCCTCTCAAGATCAATCATAACACCATCCTTGATATAATGTGACCAAGCAACTTGCCCTTTTCATCTTGAAATGAAGTTTCTTTGGATTGAGTGAAATGACATACTCTCTGCATCTTATCAACATTTTTTCCAAGTGTTGCAAGTGATCACTTATCTTTCTAGAAAACACAGTCACATACTCTTGGTAAACAACAATAAAATCATTAATGTAACCAACAAAAGTAGCATCCATTGCTCTTTGAAAGGTTGCTCCAGAATTCATCAAACCAAAGGGAATTTTAACATAGACATAAGTTCCCAAGGAGTGGTAAAGGTCATCTTAATTCTTTCTAATTTCTTCACAACCACCTGATTATAGACAGAGAAACCATCCAAGGTGGAAAGCAGCTCAAGATCAATCAAGAATTGCAGCATGTTATCCATGTTTGGTACAGGATAATTATCCTTCTTTGATGCTCATTAGATTTATAAAATCCACGCACAACCTAATATCACCATTCTTTTTTAATCGGCACTAAGTTTGCAACCCAAGAAGAATACCTTGTTGGCTGAATGATCCCTCCATCCCTCAGTTTCTTCAGCTTCTTCTTGCATTTTAAGAGATAGGAGTAGATTGATCAGCCTCTATTTCTTTACGAATGGATTTGCATTAGTTTCCAAAGGAATTTCATGTTGAAATAGATCCTCTTTGTATGCCTTTAACTTAGAATAAGACCTGCCAAGAAGACTTGATATTTCTTCAACAATTGGACATAGGACTATTTTTCCTCCTTGTTCGATTACTTCCAGAACCAGCATCTTCCTTGGTTTCTCCATTTTACCTAGGTTTTCTCCACAACATCCTTTGAGGCTGTTATATGCCTATTGATAATGCAATCAACATTATCAAAATTTTATTCAAGAGCAACCAACCCTCTAGGAATGGTATTAGTTTTTAGTTAGATGATATCTTTGCCAAATAAAGTTTCTTTACCCTCTCAGTACACACCATTGGATCCCAATAATACATTGATCAAGAAAATCCCCTTTTTCTGCAGATTTTTTTGACCTCAACATCATCATAAAAAAATTGCCAATGTTTAATGTTGTCAGGGACATATGGCCTTGTTAACACTTCAACATCATATTCACAATATGGGGACATTACACAATTATCAAACCGAGATCCTAATACTACAAGCTTGTCTTCCATAACATTGAACTTCCTGTCATGATGTAAAATGTTAAATGAATCAAACATATCAATCAATTCCCAGACAAGATGCTTGTACTTGTATGTCATTCTTTGATTTTTAGTAGCATACAATTTTCTGATTTGTTTAACAATTAGTTCTGAATCTCCCTTAATAATGATGTCTTTAACATAGTATTTCCAAGAAATTATCAAACCTAACATCAATCCTTCATACTCAGCAATGTTGTTATTACACTCAAAGTTAAGTTTGAAAGAAAAAACAAACTCTTCCAAGCTTGGAGAAATCAGAACTACACTGGCACCATTTCCAAATTTGGAGCAAGCTCCATCAAACAACAAAGTCCATGGAGAGCCTACTTGTTCAAGACTCTCACATTGATCTATTTTCTTCTCTTTCCCATCATCAAATCTAATAAAGTTATCATCATCAACACTTGTGTACAACACTTCATAAGATGCATTGTTGGGGTCTTCAATGAGGTGCAACATCTTCTTTTCTCCATATAACTTCACAAGACTTCCCTCAATTTGGATGGTGGCATAGGAAATATATATTTTAACACTCCTACCAACACTTGTAGCCCATTTTATAGACAACAACATAGCCCACTTAGTGGGAAATCAATAATAACAACATCAAGTTTTAAGTTCTTACCCGGATAAGATGCAAGTTGTACCACCATACCTTTCACACATCCCACCACTGGAACCTCTCTAGAATCCATGGCAAAAGTACACTTCCCATATATTGCTTTTGCTTTGATATCTATTTCATTCATGACTTCCAGACATATAATTGCATGATGCTCCCGAATCAAACATACAGGTTGTGTAGCAATCTCTGTCCTTAATGATCGTGAGTGGTGAAGAATACATCTACATTTAGCCGAGAATATACCAAGGATGTTCCCAAATAAACCTCAGGTGGTTCACCTAGTTATTCTAATGCTGGTGGTGTTTCTAGCTCTTCAATGATTGGAGGAGTCTCCATAATGTTTACATTTCTTCCTGGAGTATTCTTCTCTTCTTTCAATCCCAAATACTCAAATGCCCTCTTCTTGTGCTCAGGAATCCTAAGAAACTCAACAATTGGAACACTAACTTTGATTTGACTCAAAACTTGGGCAATGTCATATGGAACACACTTTGGCAAGGCAACATTGGAAGGGAGATTGACAAACTCATCGATTACATGGGACTTTTGACAGCTTTGAGCATGAGGAGAAGGATGAATTTTGTTTGGGACAACAAGTCCTTTGGTAGATACATATTTCTTAGGAGACTCTTTAGGAATATTTGAAAGCAATGGAGCCTTAGGTTTTTCTTGAGGCCCTGCTCCTTTGACAACTCTACTCCTAGTATTATAATCCTTTTCTTAAGCAACAACAACATTCATCAATAACTACCTATCCTCCTCATATGGGATTCCTCCATCATACTTCTTTATCATTAAAGCTCTTAAATATTCAAATTAATTATTGGCAAATTAAAAAGCTTGTACATTAGTTATTTATAAAGTATGAGAGGGAGGAAGAAGAGGTACCTGGTGAATGCAATCCCAAAAATAAGCAGAGTTCTTGCACTTATTACCTTAGTTGAAGTTTCTCCTTGTTGTGAGCTTATAGAGAATCCATCATGTATGCATCATCATTAGTGTTATCATCATCAACTTCCTATTCTACTTTCTAATCTACTTCACATGGAGCATGGGGCATGAAACATCTCACACCAATCAATTACATTTGTTTTTTCAATAACAAAAATTTGGCAGCCAAAGGATCAAGCACCATTCTATTTTCCCTAGCTTAGGGATGCTTATTTGAAGATCCCATGGGTCCCTTCCTTCTTTCATCGATGTCCTGTTTCATTTCGGGATGATTGGAAAATCTTTCTTGGCCTTTTTGCTTATGCTAGCCTTGTGAACTCTACGCAATTCCTTTTTCTTCCTCGGATAATTTATATGAGATTTCTTTGACACTCCTACCAAAGTTTTCACAACTTCCTCTAAATTAGAAGCCTTACTTGCTTGAGGTCTTTGCGGGTTAACCGGTTTCACACCTTCCCTCTTAGGAGGTTTTCCAATTACTTTAATGTTTTCTCAATTTGCGAGCCATGGTAAAGGCCTTCCTCAAATTGGTAGGGTTTTTGTCCCTTAAATAAAAAGTAGATTTCTTATCAAATGATCTCAAGACTTTATAAGACAAGATTCATCACATGGCCTTAAAATTAAAGGCAATCTCCTCAATGTCTTATTAAATCTAGTGTTGAAGTCATGCACTCGATTTATTAGGATTCTTTTTAATATTCTCAAATTCTCGACAAAAGAAACCTAGGATTCGTTTTATCACCATACCGTAATCTAAATGCATTCTTCATTTTGGTCCAAGAATTAATTGAATTATCTAGAAAATCATTATACTAGTCCTCGTGCATCTTCTTCCAAAGTATGGATAAAAATTTGATATATATATATATATATATATATCTTCAAATTCAATCTCAAAGTCTTCGATCATGTTGATGAAAAGCTTTAAGTGTTGATCACCATTTATAGCATTATTTCTTTAGAAATTTGGTAGTCTATTTCTTACATCTTGGGAAATGCATTTGGATAACCGCCATCCCTCTAAAATTCATAGGACCAAAGGTATTTACAACAAACAGAGGTCTAGGTGGGGGATTGTCCATGTTGTTTTGAGGAGGTGACCTTAGAGGAGAATCAAATTGATAAGGGACACGGGGTCTTTGAAACACATGACTATAGCTTTCAAAATGCATATCCCCTAAAGGAATTTTTTCTTGAAATACCCTATCAAATTTGGAAAACACAAGGGCGAGAATGATAAGAAAACATTTCAAATTCAAATAAAGGTCCCTCTCCAGATGGATAATTTAATTCCATAAAAAGACTACCTCGATACGTAAGCACTTGAATGGAAATATTCGATGATAAGTGACCAATTTCATTAATGGAGATCTCTTTTCTTGACCGCTGATCTCTAAAACTCTCCGTGCTCTTCTCCCTTTTGACTTTGTTTTTCTTAGCTATGGAAATAATTTCCTAGTAGGATCCCTAGCAAAGAAATATCTTCTTCCTTCCATCTTAGCAAATATTAGTAACAAATCTCACTTGACAAAAGTTAAGACACTGGTATTTATAAAATATCATATCAACACAGAGTTGAAACTAACGATTTCCAACTTAGTTGTGTAAATACACTAAAAATATGATATGTCAAATGTCTGATCAACACTAGAAACTAGAAATGGAATGATCTGACCTTCCTTTACCCAAATTTATGAAACTTAGTGCAATAACTATAGAAACTAGAAATATTACACACAACACTTGTAACTTTGAACACTTCTCACAGGGATGAACACAAGATGACGTTGAAACAATGTACTAGCACTTAGAAAATATAAGAAATTTTTACAAGGATCTAAATATGAACTATAATCACAATGTCCCTAGCAATGGTGCTAGAATGGTGTTGGTACCCAAATTGATTCTCCCTTAGAAGATGAGCAACATCAAAGTTTTGACAAGAAGCTTAGAGACAAGTAGATCATGTTATGTGTCACTTTGTAGCCATGGAATAAATGTAGCTTGCTCTTTGTCACTCAGATGTGAAGAAATGGGTAGCACCCTTAAGAGGATTTAATCTATCCTCACTAATTTATGGTTGTGCCTTTCAACCAGGGTGAGAGGACCCTTTTGTATCCTGTTGTTTTGGAGGAGATGAATATTTCCTTATTTCCAAAGTTATTAAGACCTTCAAGAAAACATGATCAATACAAAAAAAAATTAACTCTCGTGAGTCATCACCCTAAATACTAGAGATATTTTCTAAGCAAGTTTCAGGCTAATAAAGACAATGAAAATGGATTGCTTCTCGCATGTTTTGGTAATAGAAATTATGCATTTGTATACACACAAGACAAACAAGGGTAGTATGGGTAGGATTTGTTGTTTTTAGATAAATTTTGGTGGGAGGTGAGGCAAAGTGGACTTTCATTTGCCGATCTTTGATAGATTTTACAAAAATAGAAGGCTTGATAACAAGAATGCTTCATAATAGCTAAAATGTTCCGTTAACCGAAAGTGTGCTTCACCGGAGGCCGAAATTAGCACGTTTTCAAACAAACTTTTAGAATCCAAAATCAAGGCTCAAATTGAAAACTTAATTGAACATTTTCAACCTTTGTTTTATCATGCCTAAGATACCCTCAAAGGCTATTAAACAATCTTATCATCATGCTATGAGTAAAGTGATTTTAAATTTGTTTATTTCATCATCAAATGAAATCTCTTCCGATAAATGAAATTTCAAATGCCACCAAACTATCACAAGGATAAGATCGTGTGTGATTCACAGAGATTTCAATGTAAGATTGCAATGGTAAAAGACGTTTTCATATCTTCCCCACCAAATCAAGATATCAATTGGTTTCTTGCATGCCAAGGAAAATCAGATCGAATCTAATAGTCAGATTACATCTTAATGGTAAAATATGTTTTCAGATCTTCCCCACCAAACTAGGATATCAAATTAATTTTCCTCTTCATTTGGCATGTAGGAGATACCAAGAAATGATAAAAAAACCATAAAAATTCACATCCCTAGGTGCTTTGGAGAAATGTGGCATAAAATCAGATACAGATCCACAATTTTTATTGATTTCCCTTTTGAATTTGGACCGTCCATGTGGGAAATGTGAGTTAAGACGGGCTTGGGGGTTCCTTTTTATTTTTTACACCTTTTGGAAAAAATGCAAAATTCCTCAATTTGCTCCACCCCTCCGGCTTTGAAAAATGGGCTTGACATGTGTCCCAATGTGGGTCCCAGAGGAACCACAACTCAATTATGCTATTTTACCTATTTTTCAAAAAAGGAAAATTTTCCAAATTTTCTCCAAGAGTCCACACCTCCACCGTTGACTGAAGAAAATTTTGACTATTCTTTGTTGGGCTTGTGGGTCATTTTGATGACTTTAATATTTTTGACAATAAGGGGCAAAAAATCCAAGTTTCCTACAATGTCCCGCCTCCCCACCTTTTGAATTTTCAAACCACCATGCATCTAAATGGCGCATTTTGAGATGGTCCCCGAAAAGAAAAGACCCCAAAAAAATGTGGGATCAACACATATCTTAGTCCTGCAGATTCTTTTAAAATTTTTAGAGTTTAGCGGAAGGCACCATGTGTCCAAGGTCCGAGACAATCTTCTTTGGCCGTTGAAAAGTCCAAGCAAAAAGTCAGAGTGAGCGAAAGCCTCTAAGTTTCCTCCTAGTGCTTCCTCAAAATAAAACTCAGTGGGCTGGTCCCCAAATATGTGCATTCCTCCATGTGTTTTAAGCCTTTTACGAAGTTGCTTGAAAATTCTAAGTAAAGGAAGGCCCAGCGGAAACCTCCACATGTCTTTATGGTGCAACTTCAAGATGGTCCCCAAGAGTGAAGACACCGAATGAGCATGGGGTCACCACGTGTCCTGTATTAGAAAATTTCTTTAAAAGGTTTAAGTACAGAGCGGAGCCGGTAGAAACCTCCACATGTCCCTCTATCACATTTTTAAGGTGGAACCCGAGGTAGATCTTCACTTTAGCGCTAGCCTACCATGTGTCCATAGCCCACCAAGCATGTACCGGATGCATGAATTTTTTTGAAGTCTAGGAAAAGTAGCAGAATCCTCCACATGTTCACTTGGTACAACTCCAAGGTCAAACCAAAAGGTGGGTCTTCAAATGAGCGTCGTTCCTCCACGTGAACAGGTTTTGGGTTGAAATGATCCACAAAGTTTTAGAGTGCCCCGCCTAGCCGTGCATCCAACCAAAAAGGGTCACATTTCCACTAATGCCGATATTTAATTTTGATGGGAAAAACACACATCAAATCGTAATAATGTAGAGGAACCACCGTTTGAGCCTAGAGATGAAATTTTCTTTTAAGGACAGAGGATTTAGAAATATTGTAAGGTTTACACATGATCCTTTGAGTTATATTTAATCACATTTCTTTAGGTATTTGGGACCAAAAATGGAAGGGAAAAACATACGACATGAGAAAATGGAAGGAAAGGAACAACCCGAGTTTTATGCCCAATTTACAGACACCTTAAAAGGGACAGAGAAACGAAACACAAATTCTAGACTTTTAAGTAATATTTGACCAAAGAAGGGACTAATCATGGAAACCAAATGGAAGATAGAGTCTTCAAGCACCAACATGGGGAGATAAAAACGTGACAGAGGCTATAAACTGAGGGATTTTAATGGAAAACTGGGTGAGACTAATTTAAGCACCAACAGAGCTAATAGTTCCTCCTCCTTAATTGGTTGTGCAACTTAGATCAGATCACCATCCTCTTCAAATAAAGTGCCATCATGGACACCGCATTCGTGAGAAAATAGATTTCTGATCTTCCCTTCTTGTTCTTGTTCTTCTTTGCTGCAAACTCAGCCTCAGCCACTACTTGCTCTTCAACCTTGACCTCCTCTATTGGCTTGACCATCAAGGGGATTATTGTAAACCCAAATTTGGAAGCCCAACTCTTCAGATTGTCTATCATTTATTCTCTCGCAGCTCCCCTTCTTGTTTTTCTCCTTGACTAGATTATTGAGTCTCTTCCCAACATGGACTTGGGAAAGCAAGAGGAGTGGCAGGTTGGGGTTCAACCAACTTTGCAATTGTTTGTGGTGGGAAGGGAGGTGGAACTTCTTGTTTGTTTAGAGGGGATGACTGTTTGGAATGGAAAAGGGCGTAAGAACCGAGATGAGGTGGAATATCGGGGGATGGAGAAGAGAAACCAACAAATTGGGGTAGAAACTAAGGGGCTTGAGTCTTGACATTTATGATATAATAAATATTGAGAAAGAGAAAATGAAGGACAAGGAGCTGGTGATTGACTTAACCATTGACAAGGTTGTCTCGCACTTTTCTCATAAGCCTCGCTTTCTCAATCCACCGTGTAAGTTGAGGTATCACCTCAACCGTGAAGTCAAGCATCTTCTCGAGGGCTGTAATGTATTGGAAAATGGCCTCCCCATAGAAAAGGTTCCATGCAACCAATATTGAAACCCTTCATCTGTGTGTTGTCACCTGGATTGCACCATGATAGCCTCCACTCTTTGAATCTTCTCCAACAAACCAAATGTTCTCCACTTAGCTATCACCATTATATGTGTCCCCTTGTTCTTGATAGTCTCCATGGCCAAACTAACTTTGAACCTTCTCATATGGGTAAGCATAATGGTCCCTGGATATGATTATAGTTCTGATCTGAGGAGTTAGGAAATGTATTAGAGGTGAATTGCATTGCTTTGTTACAAGTGTGAGTTCCATTTAAGGGAATGAAGTCATGATTGCACAACTTCATGGAATGGGAGAAAATGAAAGAGATGGAAGAAGAAAATGGATGGAAAAGAATGGAAAAGGTCTTCAACTCAGAGGATGGGTTATTGACTAGATGGAGTCACCAGATGTGCTTTGAATGTGCCTCTAAAGGCTGAATCTCACCAAGAACACATCAACTTGATGAAATAAAGTGAAGACCTCTTGTCCCATCGGGCATGCCAAAACTATTAGTGCAAAATCACAACACCCCCAAATGGCCTAGGTGTGAAGTGGGGAATTCAGTGTGATTGCACAACATGGGACCATCTCTCAAGCTATGGGACTTGCAAAACTTGAGATGGACCTTTGGAGATGCTAGTTCTTGCTTCCTAATCTACCTGCCATAAGCTACTCCAGTGTAGGAGGACCCTATTATATCCTAATCTAACCATTCCAAGGGGACAAAGAGAGAGAAAGAGGATTAAAGATCATACACTAAGCAATGATACATCGTAAAAGGATGTGGCTGAATCTCATATCTCGACTTCCTAAAATGGAGAGAGGTGAGTAGAAGAGAGGGTGGACAAAAAAACACCATGAACCAGAGATAGATTTTACATGGAACATTACTTGAAAACACATTAAGCACAAATCCTAAAACCTACAACAAACATCGAGTATGCACAATATACCCTACAATGATGAGAGGTAAGAAGATAAAAAATAAGCCAAGGATGGATAGATGCATCACAAATTTGTTTTTATTGCTCCAAAATGTTACACGGTACATCATCAGTGGGAAAGAGGTAATAAAACACCATTATAGAGCCATAGGAGGAGGCTTAGACTCCACATTCTACCCTAAGGAAGAAAGAGAGAGGGGGAAAAGGAGAAATGATGACCAACCATTTGAATATGCCCCTCCTTTACAATATATAGGAAGAATAAGAGAGAGAGGAGGGAAAAATTCAAATCCTACTTCAACCACCTTGAGATATGCATTGAATCCTGATTTGAAAGCTCAAAGAACATCAATCAATGCCCCTCTCAAATCTGCCAAAAATTTTTCATGTCTGCATCGATTACTTGTTTGGCATGTTGAAGGAGGAAGAACGGTGGATCAGATAAAATATAATCTGGTAGTTGAAGAAATCAGATTCTGTATTAATGGCCTAGAATAATTTTTCCCATTTTTCACCCACTAAATCCTATTAAGAATGATATTTTATGTTTCCATGGTGTAAAGGGTTTTGAGACATTTCCAAAAAGTCTTCTCCCACCCAAATTTGAGCTTCTAGTCAAAAGATATGGCCATTTGAATATTTAGGTCGTGCACGCACAATATTTAAAGAGTTTGTTCATACTAGTTCCACATGGTAGCCTCACACACCTTGAAGATTCGGCCCCTACCTTTCACTTCTAAAATTACACCGGATTGACATGTGGTGGCTTTTGTGAGCTCTTTGGGCTTCTTTGTATTTCTCCGAGTCTCTTCTTAGCAAGGCCAAAAGTATGACCATGGACACGTGGAGGCTTGGCTCTTGTTTGGAAACCCACCCAAAATTTTACTTTTGAACTAAGCACCATGTTGACAATTTTCTCCCTCCATTGGCCTACCTCTGCTTTGACTATTCAACCCCGAATCTATCCCTTTTTTAGACATGGGACACATGGCGATCCCACACTCATTTGGGGACCTCTAGACTTTCCTTTTGAAATCATGCCAATGAGACATGTGGAGGGTTATGCTGGTTCTCTATTCTTAGTCTTTTTATGGGCCCACTCATCCTCTTTTTAATTTGGACTACGTGGAGAGACCGTGCTCATTTGGGTCTCCACTCTTTGGATTTATCTTTAAAGTAACGTCATTTGGAAACTTGGCACCTTCCACTGAGTCGAAGACTTTTTAATGGCCGCATCGACTTTTGTGGCTTTAGACACGTGGAATCTTACTACTTGTTTGGGTCTCGGCTTGATTTAGTCTTTGGAAGTGCACCATTTGGACACTTGGTAGATTCTCGCTTTCTCCTCCATACTTAGTTGTTTTTGATGCTCCTTCTAAATCATTTGCAAAGCCGAAGACCTTGAACCTTCTCCATTTCTTTTCCTTTGAACCTATGGCTTCTTTTACACTTTCTATTCCTTCCCCAACCCCGTTATTCCATTGTAGAGCCCGCGCATGCAACCTATTTTTTTATTTGAAGCATGGGTTGCCTGAAGACTATACACTAACCAAGCTATGGCTTTTTACACTTTTACATTCCTTCCCAAAGTCTTGTACACTTTTCATGTATCCTCATTTCTTAAATTTCTTCTTACCGGGGTTTGATCAATTTTGTCGGGGGAAAATTGGGATAAGAATAACATGATAGAGTAACCAATTTAGGCGTAAAATTTTCCTTGGCCTCGAAAAATGATCATGTTAGGTTGTGGAGCCTGTTTTCATGTGTGAAAGTGTTGAAGACTATACACTAAGAGTAAACACTGCTTTTCTCATATTTAGGCGTAAAATTTTTGGTTTTTGACCCATAGGTTTTTCTCATGGGTAAGTTTTTGACCCATAGGTTTATGGAGTTTTGCCCATGGTTTTGATACCCACGGTTTTGTAAAACTGCTTAAGCAATTGTCTATTTATATGGTCTTATGCATATGATAGATGTACAAGCAAATGTATTGCAGATGTGTTTTGAATTCGGCTGTGAATTCTATAGAGTTTGTTGAGCATAGCTCCAAATGGATCTGGGTATTGTATTGAGAGAGCGGTGGCTTGTAATAAAATCTGAGCAAGTGATTCTTGGTGGACGTAGCCCAAATTGGGTGAACCACATTAAATACTATCTCTTTGTGTTGTGTTATTTTATTCTGCAATTTTATTTGAGATCTGTAATAATTTCTACATATTAGTTTCTACTGTTGTGATTATGTGAGGGATTATTCCACATATTTTATCTCTTATTTCCTAACAATTGGTATCAGAGCTTTGGTTTGGTTTGCTTTGAAGTGTTGAATCACGGGAAAGTTTTTAGCTTGAGTGGGAGCTATGGCAGATGAAGGAAGATCTAGGGTTGATAAATTCAACGGGCAAAATTTCAGTCTTTGGAAGATGCAGATGGAAGATTACCTTTATCAAAAGGATCTTTATACTCCGTTGTCTGAGAAGGTGAACAAACCCTCGAGTATGACAGATGTGGAATGGGATTTGTTGGATCGGAAGGCACTTGGAACGATCAGTTGAGTCTTGCATCTTCGGTATTATTTAATGTTTCAAAGGAAAAGACTACAAAAGATCTAATGGATGCATTAGGGAAGTTGTATGAAAAACCCTCTGCCTCTAATAAGATATTTTTAATGAAAAAGTTGTTTAATATGAAGATGTCTGAGAATAGTTCAGTAGCAGATCATTTAAATGATTTCAATACGGTAGTGAATATGCTAGCTTCGGTTACAATAGAATTTGATGAAGAAGTTAGGGCTTTATTAATTCTGTGCTCTTTACCTAAGAGTTGGAATAGCCTGGTAATGGCGGTAAGTAACTCGGTTCCAGCTAACTCAAAGTTGAAGTTTGAGGATGTTGTAGGGGTGATTCTAAGCGAGGAAATGCGAAGAAAAAGCTCTGGGGAATCTTCTACTTCAGGGAATGCTTTGACAGTGGAAACTAGAGGGAGACAGAAGAATAGAGGAAACCGTGGAAAATCAAAAGATCGGGCAAGGTCAAAATCCAAGAACAAGATTGTATGTTGGAATTGTGGAAAGCCTAGGCATGCGAAGAATTTGACTTGGGAGCTTCGGGATAAGAAGAAACAACAAGAAGAAAACAAGGAGGAAAATGTGGCAATGGGTAATGTATGTCAGGATGCTTTGATTCTTTCTTTGCATAATATTATTGAATCTTGGGTTTTAGATTCGGGGCTTCTTTCCATGCTTCTCCACATAGGCATTATTTTGTTGATTATGTTCAAGGAGATTTTGGGCATGTTTTTCTTGGTGATGATGAGCCTTGCAGCATAGTTGGAAAAGGTTATGTTCAGGTTAAGATGCAGAATGGGAATACTTGGCTATTGAAGGATGTCAGACATGTGCCTACATTAAGACGAAATTTGATATCGGCAGGGCAGTTGGGAAGTGATGGTTGTACTGTGATATTTACAGCAGACTCTTGGAAGGTTACCAAGGGTGCTCTTGTGGTGGCAAGAGGTAAGAAGGTTGGAACCTTGTATTTAACCACTGATAGTACTAATGATTGTAATCTTGTGGCTTCAGATGCAGATACAACATTATGGCACTATAGGCTCGGTCATATGAGCCATAAGGGCATGAACATCATAAAGAAGAATTTTCCTGGATATACAGAAACAGGTTTGGATTTATGTGAGAACTGCATATATGGGAAACAAAAGTGAGTAAGGTTTCTCAAGGTTGGACCTACAAAGAAAGAGAGTAAGTTAGAGCTGGTGCATTCTGATGTGTGGGGGCCAACGGGTATCATCTCTTGGGGTTCAAGTTATTATGTTACTTTTATTGATGATGCAACAAGGAAAGTTTGGGTTTATTGTATTAGAAACAAATCTGATGTATTTGACACTTTTGTTAAATGGAAAGCCTTGGTAGAGAATGAAACAGGTCTTAAGCTAAAATGTCTCAGGTCAGATAATGGAGGGAGTATTGCAGCAATGAATTTGATGATTATTGTTCTAAGAATGGAATCCACAAGGCAAAAGATGGTTCGGGAACTCCACAGCAGAATGGGGTGTCAAAAAGGATGAACAGAACAATAATGGAACGTGTTAGGAGCATGAGGTTACATGCAGGACTACCTCTTTCTTTTTGGGTAGAAGCGGTGAGCACAACTATGTACTTGATAAACAGAGGACCCTCAAGTGCCTTGGATGGAGGCATACCTGAGGAGGCTTGGTATGGTAAGAAAGTTGATTATTCATTTCTTAGAGTCTTTGGATGTGAGGTGTTTGTTCACATAGACAAGGATGATAGGACTAAGCTAGAGGCTAAATCAGAAAAATGTACTTTCATTGGTTATGGTGGTGATGACTTTGGATATAAATGTTGGAGTATTAAGGACAAGAAAATCATTCGATCTAGGGATGTGGTCTTTAATGAGAAAGTCATGTATAAGCGCAGTTGCGGAAAATAGGGAAGAATCTAAGAAAGAATATGTAGTGGTAGAGGATCTTCCGGATGGGAAAGTGACACATGAATTAGTTCAGGAACCCCTCAACAGGAACCCCAAACTCCTATATTGAGGAGGTCTTCTAGGGTAAGAAGAGAACCTGAACGTTTTTCTCCTTCTCTTTATTATTTATTACTCACTGATAGTGGAGAACCAGAGAGCTTTGATGAAGCAATGCAGGTAGATGCCAGGAAGAAGTGGGAGCAAGCCATGGATGAGGAGCATCAGGCTCTCATGGAGAACCAGACATGGGATTTGGTAAAGCTACCTGAAGGAAAAAGAGCATTACAGAATAAGTGGGTGTTTAGAGTCAAAGAGGAAGAAGGAGGAAAGAAAAGATATAAGGCCCGGTTGGTGGTCAAGGGGTTTGCACAGAAAAAAGGTATAGATTTTGATGAGATTTTTTCTCCTGTAGTAAAAATGACTTCTATTAGAACTGTTCTTGGAATAGTGGCAGTAAAAGACTTGCACTTAGAACAGTTAGATGTAAAGACTAAATTTCTCCATGGTGATTTGGAGGAGGAGCTATATATGCAGCAGCCAGAGGGATATGAAGTCAAAGGTAAAGAGGAGATGGTGTGCAAACTGAAGAAGAGCTTGTATGGCCTGAAACAAGCTCCACGTCAATGGTATAAGAAATTTGATAGCTTCATGATGGAGCAAGGTTATATCAGATGTCATTCTGACCATTGTGTGTATACAAAGAAATTTGAGGATGGAAGTTATATTATCCTGTGTTTGTATGTTGATGACATGTTGGTTGCAGGTAAAAACATGCAGGAAATAAAAGTACTCAAGAAGCAGCTAAGTGAATCATTTGCTATGAAGGATTTGGGTGCAGCCAAACAAATCCTTGGTATGAGGATATCTCGGGATAGGAAGGAATGAAAGCTGACTTTATCTCAGGAAGAGTACATTAAGAAGGTCTTGGAGAGGTTTAATATGCAGGATGCTAAACCGGTTGGGACTCCTTTGGCAGGCCATTTCAAGTTATCAAAGGAGCAGTGTCCCAAGACAGAGCAGGAAAGAAACCAGATGTCCAAGGTACCTTACTCATCAGCGGTTGGCAGTTTGATGTATGCTATGGTGTGCACTAGGCCTAATATTGCCCATGCAGTGGGAGTTGTGAGTAGATTTATGAGTGATCCAGGTAAAGAGCATTGGCAAGTAGTAAAGTGGATCCTTCGGTATTTGAGAGGGACCATGGGGACAATTTTGTGCTACAGTGGATCAAACACCACTTTACGTGGTTATGTAGATTCAGATATGGCTGGAGATGTAGACAGCAGGAGGAGCACGACAGGTTATATTTACATTGTAGGTGGGACAACAGTGAGTTGGATTTCACGACTACAGAAGCTGGTGGCTTTGTCAACCACGGAGGCTGAGTATGTTGCTGCCATAGAGGCAAGCAAAGAGATGATTTGGTTACAACAATTGCTTGAGGAGTTGGGGCATAAGCAGGAGGAATGTAAGCTGCATAGTGATAGTCAGAGTGCTATACACCTAGCTAAGAACTCTGCTTTCCACTCTAGGACAAAGCATATACAGTTAAGGTACCATTTCATCAGGACAACTTTGGAGGAAGAGAAGTTGAAGTTGGAGAAGATTCATACTAGTCAAAATCCTGCAGACATGATGACCAAGGTGGTCACAAGGGAAAAACTAAAGTTGTGTTTAGCTTTGGTTGGTCTTCACGAAAACTAGTGAAGGGTTGAGAAGCTTGCTCAGAGGAAAACTAGTCTCCAAGTGGGAGATTGTTAGGTTGTGGAGCCTTTTTTCATGTGTGAAAGTGTTGAAGACTGTACACTAAGAGTATTGTACACTTTTCATGTATCCTCGCCGGGGTTCGGGGCGCCCCCCGAAAAAAAAATTTAGGCGTAAAATTTTTTGGCCTCGAAAAATGCACCCGACATATCGGGAAACGTGCTTTTCTCATATGGGTGAGTTTTTGACCCATAGGTTTATGGGACGGAGTTTTGCCCATGGTTTTGATACCCACGGTTTTGTAAAACTACTTAAGCAGTTGTCTATTTATATGGTCTTATGCATATGATAGATGTACAAGAAAATGTATTGCAGATGTGTTTTGAATTCGGCTGTGAATTCTGTAGAGTTTGTTGAGCATAGCTCCAAATGGATCTGGGTATTGTATTGAGAGAGTGGTGGCTTGTAATAAAATCTGAGCAAGTGATTCTTGGTGGACGTAGCCCAAATTGGGTGAACCACGTTAAATCTTTGTCTTTTTGTGTTGTTTTATTTTATTACTCGCAATTTTATTTGAGATCTCGTAATAATTTCGCATATTAGTTTCTACTTTGCTTGCGATTCTGTGAGGGATTATTCGCATATTTTATCTCTTATTTCCTAACGAGATCACCTATCTGGACCACGCTTTTATTCTCGACTCATATTCTTATTAACATTCCCATATTTCCCATCCATTATCATATCTATTTTAATTTATTATTAACCTTCATCGCTTATCCCATAATCCCCATCTCATTATCTAGAAAATCTTAATTATTCATAGTTTCCCTTATCTAGGTTTCTTATCATCTCTCGACTACCTAGTTGTTTATTCCTAGGCTATCCCCATAATTTATTAAATCAATTTTACTTCCCACCTACCCATATCACTTCCATAGAAACCCTAACCCACCTATATGATTTAAAGGACTTACCCCAATCCATAAAATCCCCATCTATCAAATAAATCATCCTTTTACCACCCTAATTGATGGTTTTCCGTGAGTTAGCAACAATCTAGTTGGGTAGCCATCAACCCTATACGGCCACATTTACCTCTCCACCGAAAGCGAAGCATAACCATATTTATCTTATTTTCTATGACTTGATCTTCAAGCTTTATATGTTTTGTAGCTGTTGTAATATTATTGAGTCACGTAGAGCTTACTTGCATCACTCTTGGAGACTTTTTGAAATTTATCTTGATATTATATTGGTTAGGCCTATAATTGTTTATCCTTACTATTATTTTTCAGTCACTACTAACTTTTTGTGGGTGCACCACCATCAAAGTTTTAGATCCAACTCCTTATTTCATTTGTTTTTTTGTATGTCCTCCATCTAATCCATCCACCTCAGCTTTGTTTAGCACTTCCAAGGTCTCCATCACATTTTTCAGTCACCACAACACAACCTTATGTATTATCCAATTTTCCTTCCAAGTCCACATCATCCTCCCTCTTTATCTCTGTCAAATTATTCAATACTCAGATCTACCATTCTATTTATTTGTTAGTCCTTTTTTTTCAATCTTTGGTCGCCACCTACTAAGAAAAGTCACCATCTATTTTCGAGAAAATGTGCAACAGGAAATTGATAATTTTTGAGCACGACAACTATATCTAGATGTCGAAATTTTAAAGTTTTATCATTCCCAAGAACCCCAAGCCAAACCGTTAGTAGTCTCTGCTCACCCTCTATTTGAAGTAAAATTGATCCCTAGGTGAGTTAGGAAATTCTATTCATTCCCCTAGGTGATTTTAGGGAGTTTTGAAAATATGTTATACATGTTATCCAAAATTCACCCTCAAGGTAATTTTTATAACATGCATCAAATTATTCACTGAGCAAGTAGATTGATTCAAGGCCCGAAATCGTGTTTTTGGGGCCCCTCGCCTTCTCTCTCTAACCCTCCCATCCAAGAAGAAATCCCAACGAGTTAGAAAAAATGGAAAAATGCGAAAAATAAGGTTACATGATTGTTTTAAGGCATTTCGGGTTTGAAGGATTCGGGTCGTACTGGTCGGGTCGTAAATGCGAGGTTTGTCGTACTAAAACTTGGGGCCAAATACAAAGAAAATCGCTAAGTCAGAAATTTTTGTCCCAGCGTGTCCATGGGACATTTGGGACGTCGAGACGCGAGGGACACAAAAAGCCGAAACGGCCGAAAGTAGAGAAAATCGTCAAGTTTTTGTTTCACGCGGTTTTGGGACAGCCGGGAAAAAAGTACGTGCGGGATTTGAATCGACCGATTTTCTGACAAACAGTCCATTTCGAGCGGTTCGAGATATTTTCCCAAGCGATCCAGCGGGACGATTGGGACGAAGTACGCGAGGACACGTGGGGCGCGAAAAGGTGAAAAAGCCACAAACAGGAACAAGGAAGCCTGAATCGACCGGCGGAGATTTTCGTCAGGGCAGTTGGGAAAAAAGTATGCACGCTGGGGGACGCGAAAAGCCGAAACGGCCAAGGCAAAAAGAAAAGTCAACGTTTGACCCGTGAAACTTCAAACGCCATAACTTTGACTCAGAGCTCCAATTTTCACAAAATTGGATTTCTTATTTTTAATGAGGGTAGATATATTTAATTAAAAGAATCATATTCGGCTCCAGTCAGTTAATGCTCATTCCCCGTCAAATGACAAAAACACCGCTGGACCCAAAATAGATGCCCGCACTCAAAAGGCCATAACTTTTGCATTTCTCAACGAAATCACACAAAATTGATTTCATTGGAATCTTGGCTCCAAGCCCAACACAAAAATCAAGAAATTTTAGATTTGATGAGATATTGATCTAGATTTTTAAGAAAACGTGGCTGGATTCATAACAGTGTTTTATTTGGTGGTTGGGAGTGCAATTAAGAGGCATGGTCATCATTCTTTCTCTCTTGCCTTTTTACAGGATAGTATGGGAGCCTTTTGCAGTAATAAATAATCATTTTACTCCATTTAATGCCTCTTATAAATGGTTGAAGGAAAAAATTTTGGATTTCCATTTTCCCTTCTCTTTCCCTTCTTATTTTTCTATAAATTGGAGTGTTGGGCTCATTGTAAAGGGAGGTAGTTTTTGTAGGAAAGCTCTGTCAAAATTGCTTTGTGAAGCTAATGTGTTATGGGCCCTTACTATGGACTCCTTGCATGGTGATCCAGTCCATTATCTTGTAATAGATTGAATCTGTGCATATCATGAAGCAATAAAATATAAGTTTGTGGATGTATCTTCCCCTCACAGTTTTCTTGCATTCTTCTTGCCCTTCAACCTTGATTACAATAATATTGTGTCTATTATTGTGTTCGTGCGCAGGATCCATTATCATTACGTATGTTTGAAATATTTTTGTGAATGTGTTTTGCTAGATTATGGAAAACTGTCATCACCTCTTCTAGTGCGCACTTTACTTCGTGTTTCATGCATTTCAAGACTACTCTCACACCCTCCTTTCCCCGTGTATCACCACTTTAGTGTAGGCTTTAATTTTATGCATTCTCTCTCCTGGTCCCTTGGAAATTTAGATTAGGATAGTTAGTTTCCCTGCATTAGAGTAGATTGTGGCAGGTAGTTTAGGAGCAAGAACCAACTTTCTCTGGAGGTCTATCTCAAGTAGCAAGTTCCACAACTTGGAGATAGTACCCATGTTAGTTTCCCCTGCATTAGAGTAGATTGTGGCAGGTAGTTTAGGAGCAAGAACCAACTTTCTCTGGAGGTCTATCTCAAGTAGCAAGTCCCACAACTTGGAGATAGTACCCATGTTATCCAATCACACCGTGAGTTCAAATATATGTGCTTGTATAAACCATAGAAGGGTGCTATGATTTGGTGATAACATTATCTTCTAACAATATTGGGAAGGGCTATTACTAGCCTTCCAAGGATGGATTCAACCCTGGAGCGGAAAATAAGGGCCAAATTAAAAATGGACATGAATTGAATACATTAGAACATCATGGAAATTATTTTAGAAGGATTTTGAAAGTTTTGAAATACTTGGAGCAGTTTGAGAGAAAAACAAGGTTCTCAAGCCTAGGCAGTACATAGGCCTAAAACAACTGTTGGGATTCAGAAGAAGATTCCAGGAGCTCCTGGATGGATTTGGAAGTAAAACAAAACATCTTCAGAAAGAGGATTCCAAGAAATACATGATGGTGAAATAATATTTTTCACAAAACCTTGGTGCATATGATTGGAAGGTAGTTTTTCTCAGGCACAAGTGGAGTCCCAGATCAAAAATCAAATTTTTTAGGGATCATATGGTCGAATTAAGACATGAGACCAACATAATTGGATTCAAAATTCCATTTCCAGTCAGGATAATATAAAATTTCACCAATAAATTCCACCAGGAGCTCAAGTTATCTTCATTCCAAGTTACCCTCTCAAAGGCAAGCAAGACTTAGTCATTTTTTTAGAGGACACGTGCCAACACCGGGATCCTAGCTAGATTTCATGCCCCCAATGTTCCCGAGGTCAGGTACATCATCCCTTGGAAAATGTGACCAGCCATCATGTGACCTCTGGGACCCTCATATGACCTCTAGACTTGACAGTTCAGCCCTAGGTGCTTATTTGGAGCATGCACTCCTTGGCGTTTGATCGGGTGCCACGTGTCAGCTCCAAGACCAGCATGGAAACTAATGTCCCTTATGCACCTAAGGTGGTGGCCAAAAGACATTTTAAAATTCACCCAGCCCCATAGGGATTAGTCCGGACACTCGGGTGACCATAGTTCAGGCCCCATGTGCTTATTTCGAGCGTGTATTCCCTCGCGTCGATCGGGCCCATGTGTCGGCTCTAGGACCACCGTGGAATTTGATGTCCCTGATGCACCGAGGTGGGGACATCGACATGGAAAAATGTGTCCAGCCCCTATGAGGAGTCTTTTGGACACCCACGTGACCGAGTTTCAGCCCTCAGGCGTATTTTTCAAGCAAATCCCCTACCCTCGGATCGAGGACACATGACATCACCTTGACCACCGTGGAAATTGATGTCCCTCATTTCCATGAGGTCAGGGACATAAAATTGTTCCCAGCCCATCCATGTGCATGTTTTTAAAGTTTAAATCTAGCACTTAGCCATTTTCTTCCTCTCATTTCTCCTTCAGAACTCCTCACCTTGCCATGGCTCCGTGCGTGATTGTCCAGACACCCGGTCCACCATTTTTCTCTAAACCAGCTCTACCATGGCCACATAAAATCTTAAAACCATGAATGCACAACAATATTCAGGCCTCATAGAAAAATGGAGTGAAATGATGAAGAATAAAGAAAAAATAGAGATTTTTTTGCTAGATAACCGTGAAGTCACCCGATCGAAAAATCCTCATATCTTGCAAGATACAAGTCGATCGAGATGCCAAATTTTACTGAGAATTCCTCGGTTTTCAAGGTGATAAAATCCAACAAACAAGAGGTCAAATGGTGTCTATAATCATTTTCTCTAACAAAACCCTTGCTTCATGCACCGACTCACATTCGTTTAATTTCCCATCATTCCAACAATGAAACGATCTAAAAACTTGCAAATGAGTTCCAAATGAATTTTTTTTTGCAATGGAGTTGTTTTAATTACAAATGGAGACAAAATATGAACCTGCAAATTTTGAACTCCATTAATGGCCGCCATGACAGCTTTGCGTGAAGCCACTGCTAGGTCAAAATTTCAAAATTTATTTCCAGGCATTCTAGTGGGAAAAACTATGTGAAATTTGGAGGGTGTGATCGTAACGAAAAGAAGAGTCCAAAAATTATGTTCCATCGCAAATCGAGCACTAGAAACACACTTTCTAAAAATAGTAAGTTTTCCTATACATGCTTGCTATTTTTGGCAAGTCTTCATCAAAAGTGGCTATGGAAAGAGTAGTGTGCACTGAAGATCTCCAAAAGGCTAGAATGATTATCTAGAGCAGAAAATAGTGGAAATGACCATTTACTAAAAATAGTAAGTCACACTCAAAGGGAAGTTTTGGCACAATGGGACATTCAAAACTTCATTGCATTTGGAGCTTTCCATCAATGAGGATCAACAGACTTCATCGGAGAAAAATCCTCTTCTTCTCTCTCTCTCTCTCTCTCTCTCTCTTTCTCTCTCATCTTCCCCCAACTTTCTCTCACTTTAAAATTTTCTAATTCTTCATTGGGGTTTGCACTTTTTGATATACCTTTAAGTCACTTACAAGTTACTTTAGAAATATAATGTAAATTAAGTCACCTTGATATTATAAAAGGGACTTAAATATTTAAAGTGGAATACGAACAATATTAAGTCATATTAAGGTATTTGAAAGTTCATGAGGAAGATGAAGAGTCATATTCTATTCTATAAATTATAAAGCCATTCCCATTTCAAAGGGTTGGAAATTGATCTTGTAGAATCAAGAGTTCATTGTACCTAAAGAAAGCAAAGGAGATAGCCATTTTCTTTTGCTCTCTTCCACTCTCAAATTTCTTCCATTCACACATTATGTACAACTTTGATTTGAGAAATCAATACAAGAAGAAGCGATTTCTATCTTTCTTTGACTAATGGGTTTCTTGATACTTGGTGATTAGTGAACTCTATTTTGTCTTGTTTCTATTCACGAGTTGTTTTTTCCGATAAATGCATGTGTTGAAGTTTCTAACTAGCGTGTGTGTAGGAATTTGATTTTCTACCTGCAACATTAGTTCTCCTACCTATTTTCTCACTCCCCTTTCCTACTCTATAGACAAAGACTTCCCTAGAAAGATATTGCTAGCTTTTCTCACAGATTAGTGGAGTGCCCCTATTAGATCCCGGTTGAAAGACCAAAGAAATCCACACTTTCTCACACACGCACATACGGCAGCTATACTGGTTAAGTAAAGGGACTTAGATTCCTAGAGTGTTGGTAAGAAATCCACAAGTTTGTACACCCAACAAATTTTCTCACTAACACCATCGACCCTTGTTCTTCTAGTCATCAAGTCCATCAAAATTCACATTTTCTAGAATCTTATTTGTTTCCCTATCTAAACACTTCCTCTTCAAGTTTCTATTAGTGCTTACATGTCTCTTTCATCATCTTATTGGCATTCAAATCCCTCAAGATATTCATTTTGGGTTGTTGTTCTTATGCATCTAGTTAGGTCACCATTGACATTCCTTCTACAACCTCGGTTGTGACCAACCCTCGTTAGATAAAATTTACTTTGTGTTGATTGAGATAAGATATTCACTTTCCATCCACTTCGTAATTTCTAGATTTAGTTTAGCTTCAGTTTTTGCATGTTATTAAGTACTTTTTAATTGATTTTATCATCTTTTTGAAATATGCGGGTGGAGTATAATGAATTTAATGCTTGTTGCACCAATATTTCGAAAAAACCCTCTCATATTCCATATAATCCAATTTCCTTTTAGTTATTTTTATTTTGCAGGTTCATTAGATTTTCACCAAGGAAATCTAATTTTCACTCATTCTTTTATCATCATCTCACATCAAGGTACCTTAAACATTTGCATCTTTGAGTATCTAAGTTTTCTTTAGTATTTATTTGATGTCTGGACAGAAAGAGAAATCTTGGTCAACATTTTAGCTTGACCCATTGGGACCAATCTTTGATGTCGACTCTTTGCGATTATTTGTAAATTCATTGTTTTCCATTTTCCACTAACATTCTAGATAGAATCTTTGTTATTTCTTTTTTATGTTGGGCTTTTAGATTGCTTGGATTTTTCTCTTTGCGACCCTTGTTCTTGAAGATCGGATAAAAAGGAATAGATATCTCCAAGTATTATAATTTTTGTCTTCTTTTCTCCTTTTTATATTGCATTTTACCTTCCTTGTGTTTTTGTTCTCCTGAAATTCCACATTTTCTTTTGGGTTTAAAAATAACCTCTTATATCCTTGCTTTTAAATCTAGTATAAGTAGGTGTGTAATTAGTTGCATTTCAAATGATATCACACACAACCAAACTCACACATTAATCCATGCATTTATACATTCCCTACCACGGGAAATGAATGGGATTTCATCACCCAATAGAAAACCAAAGTTGTGTTCGTCACTTTATAAATCCTACACATATTCGGGCCTTATGTACCTTCATATTTCCATTTCTTAGGTACCTTCGGTATCCATTTCCATTTTTATTTTTCACATCTCTTTAATTAATCAAGATAAAGAAAACTTTACATGCTTGAGTTTTTTTCCTTAATCAATGAAATAATATTTTTATTGTTTTGTTTCATGCCTCGGTATCACACGCTCTTTACCGATCCATTCATGCCATCCCAATCAACTTTTTTTTTCGCCATTTTCTCATCCAGTGTATGCTTACCTCTTCCATGGTCACCCAACCTCGATCATCAATGAGCCTCACCAAGATCCTCTTTTTCAAACCACCACCCATGTTGAGACTAATCCTTACATTATCATTCCATCTAATCCAGACGACCAATCCTCCATCTCTACGTTATTTGAAGATTTTAGGCCTCCCATTATCCCTCATGGTAGTGTGGAGTTCCAAGATATTCTTGATGCTAATCCCATATCCCTCCATGATTACCTTCTTAGGAATTCAACTCAACTTCTTATTGATGGGCCACCTCTCTAACAAATATATGGTTATCATTCCAATCCCAAAACAACCCAATTTCTTTCTTCATAACTTGCGGTGTTTTTCCCTCGATCCATAAATGATATCACTATGGCCCAACATGAGCTTGATACATCCTCTTTTACTAATCCTCCACCTCATCAAACCACTCAAGTAGTTACATATTTTCCTTCTAATTTACCTCCAATCAACACAAATATCACCGCTTCCATCCATATCACCTCTTTGGCCGCCATCATCCCTCATGTCCCTAAAAATATTTCCAAAAAAACCAAATATTTCCTCCCATATCCAAATAACATAATCATTCTTTACCCCTTACATCACATATACATGAAAATGTCATTACTTCTCAACTTCCTCCTAGGAGTACTTACCATTACATGATGTCTAATCCACCCAGACAACAATCTCAACCCATCATCACCTATATCCCCACTCATCCTATGCCTCGAAACCGACCCAATCCCAATAATCACATAACATCCCTATTTCTCAACATCAACCATTGCAACAAGCCATTCAATATAAACCGATGACGTATGTTCATCCTCACCAAGAAATTCCTCAAACACCCACTCATAGACAAGCTCATTAACCATGTTAACAAATCACTTCCCACTTCACACAATCACAATCTAATCCAAACACTTCAAATGACCCCATGCATGCATTGATGAATAAGAATTCTAACTTTGAGGTCGTTACCTTGAGACCCATGCTCACATTATCTTATCAAAAATTTGCAATGAACGTATCAATCCATTGGTCCCAATCAAACCTTATCCTCCTCATTGGAACATTCAAGAATTCACCAAGTTTAAAAGTAAGGAAGATACCCAACCACACCTTCATGCATTTAGGTGTGCATGTTATCTCATTTCGCATGACAAAGATTTTATGATTCACACATTCCCTATGTCCTTCGTCGGTCCTACAATGGATTCATACAATGGCATCCCGCAACACTCATTGTTCTCATTTACCCAGTTCCTTCTAATTTACCTCCAATCAACACAAATATCATCACTTCCATCCATATAACCTCTTTGTCCACCATCATCACTCATGTCACCACAAAAATTTCCAAAAAAACCAAATGTTTCCTCCCATATCCAAACAACATAATCATTCTTTACCCCTTACATCGCATATACATGAAAATGTCATCACTTCTCAACTTCCTCCTAGGAGTGCTTACCATTACATGATGTCTAATCCACCCCCACAACAATCTCAACCCATCATCACCTATATCCCCACTCATCCTATGCCTCAGAAACCAACCCAATCCCAATAATCACATAACATCCCTAATTCTCAACATCAACCATTGCAAACAATCCATCCAATATAAATTGATGATGAATGTTCATCCTCACCAAGAAATTCCTCAAACACCCACTCATAGACAAGCTCATTAACCACGTTAACAAATCACTTCCCACTTCACACAATCACAATCTAATCCAACCACTTCAAATGACCCCATGCATGCATTGATAAATAAGCATTCTAACTTTGAGGTTGTTACCTTGAGACCCATGCTCACATTATCTTATAAAAAAATTGCAATGAACTTATCAATCCATTGGTCCCAATCAAACCTTATCTTCATCATTGGAACATTCGAAAATTCGCCAAGTTTAAAAGTAAGGAAGATACCCAACCACACCTTCATGCATTTAGGTGTGCATGTTATCTCATTTCCCATGACAAAGATTTTATGATTCACACATTCCCTATGTCCTTGGTCGGTCCTACATTGGATTGGTACAATGGCATCCCCCAACACTCATTGTTCTCATTTACCCAACTTGCATAGATCTTCTTAAAACATTTTTTAATCAAAATTACGCTCAAGATAACCATTAAATACTCATACGCCATTTGAAAATGTGACAAAAATTCTATCACATACTTTGTTGCACGATGGCATGGAATCATAAACCAATTTTAATTTTTCCCTTCCACAAAAATAGCTCATTGAATTATTATCACGATCTTTTACAAAGCATATCTCATCCACATTATAAATACAATGATTTCCAACATTTGAGGAATCCTTCACTATGGCTCATAAAATTGAGACTCGTGCCCTTGAGAAATGCCAACTTAAACTTAAATCAAATAATCCAAAAACCAAGTTTTCTAAGCTATCTACACACAATGAAAAATCTAATAGTGCAGCCATTTCCATGGTGTTAAATATTCTTCTACACCCACCGCTAGTACATGGACCCAAAAATATCTCCTAAACTAACACCTAACTACACTACTATTTGACAAGTCATATAGTTCTATATTCATCAAGTTGATGGTGGTCCATCACATCATGCTTCCTCCATTTGACTATTTAATGAATCACGACCCAAACCCACATGTTATTGCGAGGACCACTATTGTAAGTACCATTAAGTTCATAGACATGATATAAAAAGGTGCCAAACCTCCAAGGACCTTATCCAAAACTCATTGACCAAGGTGACCTTCAAGTGGATAACCCTAACACACCTCCAAATCAACCACTTGATGTTTTTAAACAACCATTTCCTAATCATGTGCAAAAAAATCAAACCACTCCTACATCTCAACCACCCAATGCACACACCATTAGTACCATTAATGCCACCAACACCATTGATCAAGATCTTACCCCATCAACAACACCACCTACTATTACAACCACTTATTTTTGGACATTATCCCTATATCTAAAATTCCTCCAACACTTATCCCCATCTCTACACTAATCATATCCACATCTACATCCACCATTTATCCTACACCTACATATACTCCACTAATTGTCACATCTACTTCATAAAATTTTACCACTACCTCACTGACATCTATTCCACCCCAAATTATTATATCAAATTTATCTTTAGCACCTATCTAAGATCCCCTTTATTCACTTTTACTTACATGAACCACATCAACTACTGTGACCACATCTACACCATCTTCTCCTCCAACATCATTCTCATCATTTGAAGATTTTTTGAAAGAACTCCAACTCACAATAACTTCAAATGATGTCCCTATTTCATCCACAAAATTAGACATCCCCACATCAATCCAATCTTCACCTTCTTTAAATCTCATCAAACACAAACTACTTCCTCTACAAGTATCAACCACACAACCTTTGAACCCTCTAGGTTAGATCATTTTCATTCCTCCCAAGGGTACTTCTTCACAATTAAAATCTAAAACCCTTGGAACATTTCCTCAAAGGTTTCTTTTACATCCCCATAAAAATATAGACATTCCTTTAACTAAGATCACACAATACAATGTCACATCATCGATCTTAGGACCACATCCATCTCTCCTATGGCCATCTCGCTTAATGAAAAACATCACAATAATTTAGTCAACATAAACCAAAATCATCCAATACTTCTTCTTCTAGAACATCAACCATCACTAAACCATAGTCTACGACATCAAAACATTAAAAGACTAGAATTCAACCTTTAACATCCAAGTCATCCCACACATCCACATCTCAAACATCCACCTCTTCTTCTAAATCCAAAACTCCTCATAAAGATAAGGTACCTCCTAGTAATTTGGTTGAATCATATGTGGAGGTCCTTTAACACTTGCTTCAAATTTCCACCATCACACTTCCTCCTATCAAATCCTTTGATCCACATAGTAAGAATCCATCATGGTTTGACTCCAACCTAATTTGTGCTTATCAATACACCCTAAGAGATGACATGAAACATTGTAAATCACTCCAAACCATTTTTCACAACATTATTAAGGAAGATGAACTTCTTCTTGAAGAAAATCAATCCTCTCTTTACACCTCCTCATCCATGATGACTTTGACATCTATATCATCAAATTCATCCACCAAAATACATAAGTCCCACCATTCCTCATGGATCTTTGATACCATCCTAGCACCCAATGATGATTATTCTAAGTATGATCACCATTTATTCATAAATTTTGTTCAAATATCAACTCGATCTTTCCCACATGATTCTAAACCAATATCCCAATCAAAATTAAGGATTTTTTTGCCATCCCTCCTCCTAAGGAGTTTACCTCATCCACACCTTCATCAAAACCCAAGGTTTTCATCACCACTCCTTCTAGCGAGCCCAATTCATCTCCATCATCATCATCATAACCTAAATTTTATATCTCGATTCCCCTTAGACGATTGAAAAAATCATTATCAAATAAATTCATCAGGCCCCATTAAGATGTTTCTTTATGAGCTTATCCAAATCTCACCAGACCATGACTGCTCTCACTAAAGCCTTGAAATGTATCCCAACATCCAGTGATGAGACTCATCCTTTTTATCTCTCATGGGATCACTTATAGATTCTACTTCTATATCATTTGATGATGTTGAGATTTTGGATATCACACTAGAGGAACATGACCTTCCCCTTTTCATCACAGTTAGAATCAATGATACCTTCATTCGACAATCCATGATCAATAATGGGGAAAGTATCAACATCATCCTATAAGATACCTTCGATCAACTCAAAATTTGTAAATCCACTTGCCGCTTAAAACACCCATGGTCCTCCTTGCATTCAATGATGATATTACTCCTACCTTGGGAACGATTGTCCTTCATATCCATGTTTGTTAGAAGATCCTTCACAAAATATTATATATCATGAAGAGATCTCGATTTTAATGTTCTTCTTGGATGACCTTAGATTTTTTCCATGCGTTTTTTCCCCTCAACACTTCATTACTGCATCAAGTATGACCACAAGGGAAATATTTTGATGCATATTTGTGATGCTCCTCCCTTTTGAGCGTGCAACAAGGGTAAATTTTAAGAACCCACCTTAAAAAAATCATACATATTAATTAGAGAATTTCTATAAATGAATTTTGAAACTCACCAATTCCATGAGTTGAAAGGAATTTTTTTCCATTGGTATAAACTATCAATTTGGTAGGATTATGCTATCAAATGGTAGAAAATTTCTTTTTTATGCATGTAGTAAAGGTGATTTGAATAGAAATTTTTTTCTATTACTATAAATGGTAGCAGTGTCAACCAAAATATTTAACTTGTACACAAAAACTTTAGGAAAAATAAAAATTTACCTAACCCCTCAAAATTAGACAAATCCAAATTTCAAAAAACCAAAAATTTATCAATTAAGGAAGATTAACAACTACAATTTACACTACATGCAACATAATATATTGACCTAACGATGTTCTTGTTCCCAAGAAATACCAATATTAACCATCCATAAGCTCACCCATCCCTTCATCGACCTTCCCAATGATGATTCCCTAGACAAAGGTATGGAAAAAGTTAAGTTAGGAAATATCATATCCTCATGGTCAACACACTCCCTAGAGCTCATCACCTTAGTAGACCTGAAAAGGATCCAAAGTATCAACCTAACATTGGGGATATGATTCCTTGCATCCCACCTCATCTTCACACCTATCTCATCTATGGTGGTGTTGATTCCACTTCTTCTCACATCATTGATCATCCCCATGGAAGATCTTATACCGACTATTATGGATTCTTCGACAAGCACTCCTTAACCCACACCTATTTTCACCATTGTGCATGAAAGGGATTTTTAGTGGGACTTTATGAGCATGGCACACATGACCTTATCATTGACCAATGCCACAAACCTCATGAAAATTTTAGATTAGGTTATTAGGATAAATCCGTTGATCCTCTCCCACCATCGAAAATGATTATGGAAATGGATTCTCCTCCTTCTCCATCCCATTAGGCCATGGATATGGATGACACTGTGTCCATCATTTTTGAATTTTATTTGGTCTCCACCATCACCTTGGGACCGATCAATTATCAGTGTGAAAATAAAACTATGTCCCTTCCCCTTCGTCATATAGAGATGTTAGAAGAGGATTCTTCTACCATCGAAATTCTTCATGGAATTGAAAAGATGATATCCTTTCCCAAATGAGGGAAGAATATTCTTATCTTCATAATATCCTATGATTTGATACATACACTCTTCTCAATGAAGAAACCATCAAAATTATATTGGGACTCCTCAAGAGCCTCGCATGCTCAAAGTAGGTTAATCTCTTAATCCAAAATATCTTGATTCTTCCACCACATTCCTTTATATTAATATTCATGGCTTTGCATGGTCATACTATAACATTCCGGTATTGATCCTTCTATTATTGTCTACAACATTGTCACTTTTCCTAATACCAATTTGGTTATGTCGATGCTTCACTACATCCACCC
Source organism: Taxus wallichiana var. yunnanensis (assembly GCA_018340775.1). Taxonomy (NCBI): domain Eukaryota; kingdom Viridiplantae; phylum Streptophyta; class Pinopsida; order Cupressales; family Taxaceae; genus Taxus; species Taxus wallichiana. The sequence goes on along the minus strand of CM031240.1, from coordinate 195,123,520 downwards.
TCGAGTTTCCATCCTTATTAAAGAGGAGTTGCAACATCTTCTTTATGATAACTTCATCATCCCCATTGACTATCCCCAATGGGATTATAACATATTCCTCATTGAAAAAGTGTCTGAAAGCTTCATATATACATGAAATTTTGAGATTTGAACCTTATTTTCCCTAAAGACAACTTCCACCTTATAAACATCAATCAACTTGTGGATCTTACTACAAGTCATGAGATTCTTTCTCTTATGGATGATTTCTTTATTTAAAATAAGATTCACATCATGATAGAAGATAAACATAAGACTTCATTCATTATTCCTTGGGGGCCCTTTTGTTATCACGTCATGCTCTTTGGTTTGAATAATTCTTGAGACAATTATTAGTCATCCACGACTTAAATCTTTCACAATCTCATCCATAAGATGATAAAGTACTACCTCGATGATATTTTGGGTATATCTAAACATTAAATTGATCATATTTCTATTCTCGAGGTCCTTTTTGAGCATCTTATTTATTTATTTGTTTTTATTAAACTAGTCAAGTGTGTATTTGGAGTACTAACTGGCAAAATCCTTATCTTTATCCTATCTATTAGAGGCATCAAAGTTTACCCCAAAAATTCAAATCCATCATTGATATGCCTCCTGCCTCCAATATTAAGTAGATTCATAGTCTCCAAGGATGAGATTGTTAGTCTCCAATATTAAGTAGATTCATAGATTCATTCGATTCCAAGATTTCCACATTTATCCTTTATTCCTTTATGATAACATCTACTCTATCTGAATCATTTGTGTAATATCCATCAAAAATCACATATCCAATTTATATATTCTATCTATCACCATCTATTTTGATCATCTATCACATATATTTTCAACTAAACATCACATATTATATCTTAAAACATCCAATCATTACATATAAATTCATCATCATCATCGAATATAAAGTAAAAACCTATAATTATCATCATCATAAATAAAATAATCAACCTCAAACAATTAATACATGCTATAATAAAACAAACCCAAAATCATAATATATATATATATATATATATAAAAATCTAGTGTATCAATACACTATTGACCTTCTAAGGGTCCTCTCTCAAAGAAGAGATGTCATAAAAACAAATAAAGTTAAGATAAAAATCCTAAAATATCACCCCACCGAGGTGAGTCATTTTGTCTATCTCTCGGCCTCATCACCTCTACCCTAACCGTCTCCTCAATGTGACCAATCCATTCCTTGTGCTAAAAGATGGACCTACTCGATTTCCACTTGCCGCTGCATATACTCCCAATATCTTAGGGTTCACGATAACTTATTTACCACAATATTTTCATAATAATTAGCCTCTGTAGCTAATGCCCAGAGTGGTCCATGGATATCATACTTTTGAGATGTGCCATATCTCCTCCTCCCCGTGATGCTACTAGTGCACCAATCAAATACTCTACGACTATAATCATCATAAGATCTCCAAATCAGGCACTATAGGCCTCCCTCTTGCCTCTTATATTGATCTATCTCTGGATGACATGATCCCTCTCTTGCAAGGGTCTAGGAGTCCACTCATGCAATATATCACTCTTGATGAGTGGCATATCTCTTGGTGCTCACTCGAGCTATCTCCACGCATATATGTGATATCTCTTAAGTATCTCCTTGATATCCATTACCATATCTTCCTCTTGGAGAAAAATCTACCTCAATTTTCATGTCCTCTTCCTCCTCATCCCCTCCCTCTCCGGCTACCCTATCTCGCTACATTAGAATTCATCCACTCAAAAATATATCTCTAACCCCTACATCATCATCCTAATCATGGCACCTTGGTGCCTCATCCATCAGTAAGTAATGTCAAGACTAGCCATATTTCTATCTATCTCCTCATGCCTATATGAGATAGGATCCATGGGAGCCATCTAATTGATTCCAAACTGTTGTTACACTCTATCAAACCGAATGGCCTTAATTACCTCTATCCTGCTTTGCTTTGCACCCATCTTGTCCTCCTCATACCAATCAACTTTGCATCTACTCTAGGCCATGTATGGATGTCCCTATATAGACACCATCTACTCTTCTCTCCCCTCGATCTCTCAAAACTTGTCACTATTCAAGTCAACATCTCTAGCCCCTCTATATTTGTGATTCTAGTCGGATCCCCATCTCAAGAATTGAACTGTGAGATCTATATGGTCCCCTATGACCCATGGTAGCTCTAGTGGCCTGATAACTATAATGTGCTCATAGGCCCAACAATTTAAGAGGAAGCCAACATCTATAAATTTCCTCCTTCTATCTATGTACATCGATACCTTATAATATACCTATGCTAACAGTGTGGTACCGAATGTGAACACCATTTGATGATCAACTATATAAGCTAATAGCCCTGTTAATGCCCATGAAAATTTGGCTCCCTTGGTTTTAGCAGCACATAACAAGAAATGACCATTATAAATAAATAAATCAATCTCCTCGGTGCATCCCCACACTCATACCTCATCTCATAAGAGAATTCCCCTGATGCAAATGTAATGTGGGGTGCATCGGCTATAAACAACCGTGTTAACAATGCTAACTCTGCTATCCAATGTAATAAGGACTATATTCTCCACATGTATCAATAGTATAAGGATGTGATACACATCCTCCAAGGTGATCCTCATCTCACCCATCTTAAATTAGAACGTGTATTTGTTCATGCCTCAAATATCAACTAATGCAATCATCAACCCCACATCTCATGGGATCCTTTAATAATTTATTAATCCACCCAATTCCACTGTCTTAAAGTTATCCTACATGGCATCTACTACGTCCCTCTCGATCTTGTCGGTGTTGCACTCGTCTCTCAAATATAAGGTCTCTCAGTGTCTGTAATCATGCATAAAAAGCATAAATCGATACCTTATCATTGTTTTTTCCCTTATTTTCATCTAAATATCAGAATTTTCTATCCTCCCTATCCTAGACATCGAATGATGTTGGGTCAACATGCCCAGGAAAGGTTAATGCCTTTTACGGATATGTTGATGGTGATCGTATAAAGTCACCATCGATCTCCCTCGACATGAATCCAAAATACATAAAAATGAAAAAAATACAACATAAGTTAAATTAAGAAAAGTTATGGTTTTCTTTACTCACCATCTTGTGAACTCTTTTATAACTACTCCTTTAGCCTCCATCTCTCTCCAAATCATGATCTCCTTTTATAGATTTGAGCTCTCAAATCGACACTCACAAGAATGAAAATGAGCATTGTTTGCTGAATTTCAGGGTTATATATCCATTAACCTTGGTGACCACCGACCCCCTTGGGTCACCATCAAATTTACTTAGGCATTGTGGACTGATCTTAGGTTTCATCGACCCAACCTCCCCTTATTTGTTTTGTACTCTTTCATTAAGGAACCATATTAGTTTTCAAACTCCACTTTGTGGAAATATTTATTTCCCCTTGTGGAATTTCCTATCCTTGATTTTTCATATTTTTCCTATTTGTCTTTTTTTGCATCCTTTACTAGGGCACAATTATTTCCATTCTCTTCCTTCATGGATGCAAACCTTCCATCAATTCCTCATGTTTGAAGGATTTCACATTCTTTTTGCATTAAATTACACATAATTTTTATGAGTCCTTATGAATCATTAGTCCCCATGGCTTGCATCCATATTTAGAGGTTTCCTATTGGATTCCTCTCCATTTTGTAGTCTTTTTACTGACTTGCAGTCCGTAGGACATTTCTATATCTCCCTAAAGACTATGACCTTTGTTTCCTATCGATATGACTCGGAACTCCTAATATCATTGCCATATTTTAAACCTTTTTATTTAAATCCTTCTAGCTTGGGGCATCTTCCCTTCACTTATTATTTTTCCCTTCTTATTTTCCCACCTTCCCTTCTCCACTAATTTTTTCAAACTTGTGATCAATTCCCTTTCGTGTCATCAATCCCTAGTTTGAGGGGGAATACGTAAAAATAATAATCCATCATCAATCATTTTGTAAACCCCTTCTTGTTTGTCTGATGGATTTCCTAATGCAAACCACTCAACAAAAGGGGCAAATGTAGACACCGAAATTTAGTATCACCGCCTTTCTTGTACATTTTTACTTATTTTACCATTATCACCTATCTAGTCACCTTTTTTATTTTAACTCATATTCTTATTAACATTCCTCTCTTTCCTATCTATTTTAATTTATTATTAACCTTCATCAATTATCCCTTAATTCCAATCTCATTATCTAATCAATCTTAATTATTCATATTTTCCCTTTTCTAGGATTATTATCATCTCTAAGTATGTAGTTTATTATCCTGGGCTATCCCTAGATTTTATTTAATCTATTTTATTGATGAAAAATTATTCCCTCAAATAAAATGTTGCCTAAAAAGTCTCTTAAGGATGAAAATAGGTCACAGTAGGTTCTTGGGGTCTCGGGGCACATTTAATGAGTTCAAGAGTTAAAATGAGATCAAGAATTTTTTTCCTATTTTGATTTTTTACCCTTGAGATTGATGAGTACATTATTTGGCTTATTTATATCATCTATTTGATTGATATTATTTCATTTAACATTATTTACTAGTGCATGTGGATGCTTTATATGGTTATATCTTAGTGAGTTCAAAGCATTTTCCTTACTCTTGTTCATGAATTGGTGAACCGTGTAACTTCCCAATAATTTCCTTTGTGAGTGAAATGTGGTAACATGTGAAGGATAATAATGAACATTTACAACCAATTTTGGTAGTGCAATCAAGGAGTAGGAGTCTAGAGTCGATATGCGGTCGTGGAGGACATTTTTCATTAACGACCTATAAACATAGGTCTTTTTTAGCATTTTTTTGTAGAATTTTATCAACCTTAATCAATGTTGTTAGTGGAAGAACTAAGTTCCTACAATTTTTGCATGATATGTAACCGAATGTGTCTATATATGACATTTTGTTGAATGAAAAATTAGTAGTTGGATAATATTGATAATTTGCGGTATAGTTCATAACAGATTAGTATTTACTTTCTAGATACAATGAATATGTCATAGAAATTCTTTGAATCAATATAAGTGGATATTTTTTTAGTATCTCATGTTTTTAAGATTACCTCTATCCCAAGGAAGAGAAAGGACCCACTCGACCAAGGTGACCGGTGGCTATTTACGTTTACGCATTCATATGTGATTTTTGATAAGTCATAATTTTCTCATTTCCTTTACTTGTGATTTCAATTTTGAGTGTTCAATAATTTCCATTTAGTGTGTGTATTTACTTTACTATAAGTTCCATTTAATGTGTGTTCTTTCCTTTATTTTAATTTCAATTTAGAGTATGTAATTTCAGTTATGTTATTTTAATTCTATGTGTGCATTTTCATTTTAGTTAAGAGTATCACTTTGAAACTCATTTCTATCACAATAACTTAATATCCATAGCTTAGCATTAAGTTTTCATAGATTAGTATAAATCAAAGAAAGAACCAACATGATAAATTGATGTATAGGGCTTAATTGCATATAACCTAGGACATAACCCTGGTTTTATAATGACACTAGTAGAATAATATATTAGTTAAATGATTGGAGAATACATTAATCCATATTTTTGGCACCTTTTTTGGGAAACCATGAACAAAACATGTAATTTTATTTATATTACAAGTTATGGGTGTTAATGAATCTCATTTATGCAATTACTAGGAGTCCTAAACCTTGTTTACATGACCAATATTGATGCATAGACCACAGGAAACTAAAGGAATATTTATACCTCGTAATATTCAATGCACATCTCAAAACAGAGCCTTTAAAAGAAACACTTAAAGTATCAATGAATCTAATGCACTTGAATAGAATCCTTTTTGAACATTTTGCATCATCCTATTTAGATCCATAACAACCTTCAGAAATGGGAGACAATGGTAATGATGAAAGACCCATGGGAAGAAATTTTACCTATCCCATTATTTTAGATGAGGATGAGGATGCACCGATGAAAAATATATCTCCTCTCATCCTCCTAATCTTTCGAGGAATGATTAAAAAGACTCATACCATTTCCTCTTTGAATTCAAAGTTCTTTTCCAAACATATGACTACTGAATTGATAATCATAAAATAAAATTTTTCCTTCCACCCTCAAATACTCTACTATGTAGTGGTTTATAGGATTATCCCCTAATAAATAAAAAGGAGGATGAAAATTTAGAAGATTATTTGGATATATTTCTCTTTCTCCATCGAAGGATTGGTTATGAGTTACATGTTGATATCACCAAGACAATTTTCCTTAAAGTACTAGATGGGAAAACCAAGGATTCCCTCCATCTCATGGGAGGATATGTGCACAAAATTAGCATGGTAGAAATCACCGAGTTGTGTAGAAGTTACTCTAGAATAAGAGGAGGTATAAGGAAGAGAAAAACATCTGAGACTTCCTTAGGTTCCTCAAAAATTCTTGAGGAAATGGCTAGCGTATGAAAACAAACATCTTTTCGTAATTAACATCAACCATCGATGGGCTGGAACCAAATAATAATACTACCAAATAACCTATGGGCATATACTATCCTAAAGAGAATTCCCTTTAGATGTCACAGACATATGCTTAATTTGTGATGTCCCTGATCATGATACTAATCATTATACCTTTTTTCCTCAATTGAAAGGAGTGAATGCATGTCTCAAACAAATGCATAGGTAAAATTTGTTTGCGACCACATAATCAAACCGTGTATGCCCCAAGAACTTCTTAGAATCCTGGTAATGCCATGGCCTGATCAGGCTCCTCAACCTACTTGGGGACAACCTGAGTGGAAACCACCAAACTGGATGGTTTATCCACATCCACCACCATGGATGACTCCATACAATCGGTAGGTTTGGACATCACCACCATGGGAACCTCAACATAATTCTAATAAACAAAGGAGGTTTCAACAACCAAAATAAGCTTTAATGGCCCCACTACCTAATTACCAAAAATAAGGGTAGACAACACAAACCCAACTTCCAACACAACCAGTAAAAATACTAAAAACCAACAAAAACTTTAATTAATGAAGTTGGACAAAGTTATACAATGCAAGTAATGCTATCCATAATATACAACTATGATTTGGTAAAAAAGTAAACGATCCTCCCATTGTCATCACAGAAATACCTAAGGAAAATGTGAGAGAAGAAAAATCTAAGGAAAATGAAGAAAGCCGACCATGTTTCATAAGTACAAACCACTAGGAATGGTCAAGAGATATATAGGAATGCACAAAAAGTCCTTTTTCGAATGATTACGAGAAACTAGGATTGTGGAATAAATAACACTAGTTCAAGAATTGAAAGAAATGAACATTGAAGTCCCACTTTTGAGAGCAATAAGGGCCATTCTTGAGTTAAGAATGACAATTAGAGATCAATGTACAAAAATTCGGGAAAAAGAAGTACCCCAAAATGGTCAAATTAGAAAGGAATCTAGTAGATTTTTTTGTTGGAAATCTTGTTTCACTAATGTATGGGGATCCTAGAAGCTTGGTCATCACCATTTTTAAACGGACAATCAATCTTTAATGTTTTAGTATATTTTAGTGTTGTCATCAATGTTATTGTTGACATTTTTCACACTTTGTGTGTGAAAAAGGTCAACTTAAAAATTTTAAGTTTCTCGGATTGGTCAGGTTATAGGTTTTGGATATGTTTTGGTCAACCATCCTGAAAGGATACAATTTTCATTTCTTAGTTTTGGACAAGATTAGAATTATGTGCATCAAATTAGTAATGGAAGTGTTTCGTGAAGGCAACACATTGCTTATACCATCTTTTTATGTATCATTTTCAGCAAGACAATGAAAGTAGCCTAAGAATACTACTACAAGGCCTTGGTGAAGGCGAGAAATACGGCATATTAAGGGTTTTACGTTCAACAAGAAGTCTCGAGGTTTGAAGCACGGAAAAGGTAGTTTTACAAATAGTTTTCATTTTCAACGCACATAATAAAAGGTACACTTGATTTAAATTTATTTCCATGATTAAGTAAATTATTTAAGTGTTTTGAGCTATATAAGTTCATTTATTATTCATAAAAATTAAGAAGGCGTAGAAAATAAAATACATACATCTCATTACACAAAAACAATTCATTTATTCATCACGAATAACGTACGGTAAACCCACACAAGCCGTCGATGTAACTTATATGTACTGGAAATAAAAGATGCATATACTTAAAACTATAAAAATGGAGAGAGAAGAAACCCATCATTTCTGATTGGGTTGGTTCTCTCATGCTCCTTGTATTGCTTCATCTTCATTGCTTCATCATCATCTCTAGTTCCCAACAACAGGTACCTATGGACATATAATACATACTGTTAGAGCTCTAGGTTTGATCTATATCCATGTGTTTATAGTTTCAAGTAACTGAATTTTTAAAGTAATTTCATATAAGATACATGGAAAGATACATGAAAGACAAAATCATAAAGTATATACTGTTAGAGCTCCAGTGTCTCCAACTACTATTTTATGAAAAAAAGATAGAAAAGGAGAATAAATGACGACATAATAGAGAGACTATAAGCCTTATTTTCTAACAAGTTTTTAAGATGGTTATACGTAAAATAATTAAAACGTCATTTCAACCCTTTAAGGATTTGATACAAGTGAAATAAGTTTTATAACCTAAAGTAAAAAGGATATATGGCTTCATTCATATGACGAACTCAATTTTCATATAAATAGAGCAAAATGAAAAATTCAAAATCATGATAAGATTGGTCTTGTCAAAGAGTTTAAGCAGAATATGCACGAAGATACATCTAGTTTTTAGGATAGTTTCTTTATGTCTTCTCATTTAAGGATACATAAAGAAGGGTGATCAGAGAAATTTTTACAACATGGAATCATTGCATCATGGTCTGCAAAACAATCATAACTTATATCAAGGATCGGGATGAATGAGAAATTGTAATTGTCTTGCTTTTAGGTTTCCTTCAAAATTCTTAAAAGTATCTCACAACAGAATGAAAGATTACCATATAAAATATTGAAATAGTTTCAGTCATCCAATGGAAACTAGACTTTCAGTCATCAAGGTGGAGGAATATTAGAGTACTCACTATATCTTAACGACTAAAGAAAAATTAAATTTTAAGGTAATATTACAAAGTACAACGTAAGGAGCTAGAAAAATCATGTTTCTATTCATAAATAAATCAATGGATGTATTAATATTTCAAGATGAGGTTGAATGTTTCAAAAGTAATCAAAGTATGGTTTCAATGACGAAGCACTATCAATGTTAAGATTAGATAATGAAACAAAGAATAACATATTCTAGAATGCATGTTTTGTAACAAACCGCTTAAAAGAATAAATAAAGAAGATGCAATTTTCACATATATAAATCAAGATAGTAAATGAAATGCTTTGCTTCAGGAAATGCATTGTTGCAGTTTTAGAAAGCATCATTAAAACTTCAGTTTCAATTTCAATCAATTAGAAAAACTTGCAAGTATCATGTCAACTAACTCCAAACAATAGTGGAAGATCATGGATTACAGTGACATAAAACTTGCAAGGAAATGATACACTGAATTGTTTCATGCAACCATCATAAAAATTGATCAAGTACAGTGCATGAAGAATCAAGAGGACCCAAAAAAATGAATCAACAAGTACAATTGATTTTCAAGATCATAATCATAATACCATCAAGTGAAATCATTAGAGAGTAGTTATCAATGATGTATAAGTAAGAGCTACAGAATTCTCAAACAAAATGAGTCCCAATAGTCATGAACAACTAGTCATACAACAACAATTATAATACTTGTTCAGATTTGAAAAGAAACCCAAAAATCTCATATAATTTTTAAATATTGAATCTAAGAACTTCAGTAGGAAATGAGTCGATGCTAAATTCATCATACAAAGCTAGACTAAGAAAGGAAGCTCCTATATACGGATAAATTCCGAGAAAGTTCTCATAAACAAAAGATTTGATATGTAATTCATTGTGCTTCGAGTATGGATATACAAGAAAAATGGAATACACATGACACCGATATGTAAGGTTTTATTTTTCATTAGTTCAAGTAATCTTTTAGATTGGAAAATAAATTCGAGAGGTATAAGGGAAAATAGCTATCGACCTCCTTTTATTGAGACATAACTTGGAAAAGTATTGAGATTCTAGATATAAGTTTCTAAATAAAAATCATGAATGCAACCAACTCATGCACATTAAAATTTAAACAAGGGAATCAAGGATTGACCTTCGACTCAAGCTAGTAAAATAATATCGAAAGTGATTATGGCTTCATAACTAAATGCATAGAATATGTAAACCTACGATATGAATACACAACAAGTTAAAGTGTTCACGATTCGAGCATACAAAAAGAGTAATCATTTTATAGGATAAATAAAAGATGAAACAAAGCTCCTATTATGAGATAAAACCAAAGTTTTGATTCAAAAATAGTGATGGTGGTTTAGGAAAAAAATCACCGAACCCACCAATATAAATCTTGGCAATTCAAAGTCATGTTGTGGATAAACAGAGAAACTCATGAGATTCATAAAAAAATAAAAAAATAAGGGAGAAATTTTGACAATAACCGTATTACTTATATTCACTTGATCAAAACAGAGACCTCTCTAGTGCAAAACAATGACCTAAAGCGGAGAACAAATATTCTTCTTCAAAAGCATAGCAATCTAAATAAAAAAACAGGGCTATGAAATAACGATGGTGACTCATCTCAAAAATACAAAGCCCTCGAATACAAGTAGCTCCAAAATCATGGGCATCCATGTAATGATCACAAGGAAAACATTCTAGACCAGATTTGTGTGATTCCAAATCAACCTAGAAGGGGAAAGTTGAATGATAAGATTCAGTGAAAGGAAAACTAATACAAAGATAGATCACCAACAGTGGAAGTAAGAGAAGAAATTTCCCATCTAAATAATTAACTAAACTAGATACATCCTCTAAAATCATCTCCATAATGGCCACATTGAATGTTTTTCGAGATTTACCTTAGAGCTCGAAACTTCCAAGGTGAACATTGAAAAATGGCTAGGGTTTGCTCTATTTTCCCATCTAACTCATCAAGTTAGCTCAAATTAACCTAGGTTAAGAAATAATGCCCACATGCATTGAAAACATAAAACCTCGAGTGTAACTCTAGTTAATAACTCTCACCGATAATGCCAATGAGGGTCTATCCATCATCAAAGGGGACCAAATGATTAAATCTTTTCATTCATGTTAATCATTCTTACGAGTATTGTTGTCTCACGAAAACCGCTTTGCGTTTTCATATCCAAATTCAAATTTTTTGAGCTCATGTCCTTTGTTGGTGTTTAAGTGAAGTTAAAGATTCAAGAATTTAGTAAAAGTCATTCCCTAGTGTTGTTTAAATATCTGTTTTGCTCAAATGCTAGAGAAATTTTGCATCTCCCCATCATTACAGGAAATATCCTCTTTACAATCTCCTTTGTGATCAAAATTGTTCGCCTATTTTATGGCTTGGGTCGTCAAATCATTTTTACCTCCATGTCTCTGGTTCACAAAGGAAATTCAAAAATTGGACTTAAAAATGGTAAATTTTCCCCACGGACTTGAAAAGCTGAAACCGTGATTGCGGAAAAGTGGAAGTTTTGTCTCAGCCTGAAAGTTCAATTAGGACACTTGGGACCTGAAAAAGCTGAAATTGCTGATTTTAGAAAAAGTGGAAGTCTATGTCCCAGGCTGGACAAGTTCAATTTGGACACTTGGGACCCAAAAATCCAAAAGTGCTGATTGCGGAGAAAGTGGAAGTTTTTGTCCTAGGCTGCACAAGTTCAATTGGGACACTTAGGACCCGAAAATCTAAAATTGTTGATTACAAAAAAAGAAGAAGTTTTTGTCCCAGGCTACACAAGTTCAATTGGGACACTTGGGACCTAAAAAGATGACTTGGACAAAAATTCAAAATCATGAGAGCGGGCAAGTGGAGGAAATTGAGTTTTTGAGCCTTTTTCCAAAAAAAAAGGGAAAAGTCAAAGTTGAAGCCTCCAGGGAGAAAGTCAAAGCGAATGAGCTCCTCATTGGGGATTTGTGTTTTTGAGCCCCTTTACAAAAATGTGAAAAGTTAAAAGTACCACAGCCCCGAACAGGATTTGAAAGGAAAAAGTCAAAGTTGAAGCCCGTAGGGAGAAAGTCAAAGGTGAAGCCTGTCATTGAAAAGTCAATGCAGGAGAGCGGAATGATGGAGAAATTTGAGTTTTTATCCTTTTTCCAAAAAAGGTTAAAATGTTTAGAAAATATCCGTGACCCTGTCTCTAACCAGAACGTGCCACGTGTCCTAGTTAAATCAGAGCAGCAGGCTAGTGGAGGAAATTGAGTTTTTGAGCCTTTTTCCAAAAAGGTTAAAATATTGAGAAAAGGGATGCGACCCCATTTCAAATCGAAGCCGCCACGTGTTTAAGTTGAAAATTCAAATTTGAAAAGTCAAATTTTAAGCCTACTAGGAGAAAGTCAAAGGTGAACCCCGCAGTTGAAAAGTCAAAGCGTGGGCACGGGCCAATTCATTCCAAATTTCCAAATCTCTTAAAAATCACAAAATGCAAAGGGCTTCCCCATTCTGCTTGATCCCTTAAGGCCATGTGGATGACTTGATTTTAGAGTTAGAGGAGCAAATATAATGGTCTATATTTAAACTGGCAAATCGAATGTAATGGTTTCTTCGCAAGATCTGGTTTTTAACCCACCATGAGAATTTTCTTCATTACAGAGGAATTTTAAAAGGCGTTGAGGATTTGTAAAGTTATAACGGTTTCTTGTAAAGAATATAATGGCTTCCCGAATCCATTCCAAAGGGCTGACGATTGATTTTCGAAAAGCCCGAGTGCTCACTGCACTGGAAAAGATAGAAAATGCCATTCTTATTCTATTTTCTCTTCTTTCTCTTCTTTCTTCCATTCTCAAGCTATGTAAAAAATTTGCTTGAGCTTCAATAATAAAAAGAAGGAATTATTACCTCTTTGATTGAGGAATTGATTGGTACTTTATGACCAATGGGTTTCATTCGGTCTTGTAGCTTCTCCTGCGGATTTGTATTTCTTCTAATTATAAATGTATGTAACTGAAATTTATAATTAATTTGTGTGGGCATCTCATATTCTACTCATAACATTAGTTTCTCCTATCTCCATTCTCACTCCCTTTCCCCTTCTCAGACAAAGTTCTCTTCTATTGAGAAATTGCTAGCTTTGCCACATGGTCGGTGGAGTGCCCTTTTTGAATCTTTGGTTGTAAGGCCACCATTGAAATCCAATTTTTCATGCATGCACATTCAAAAGTTGCACCGTTCAGAGTAGAGGGATTTAGATTCCCATACCGTTCTTGAAATCCACCAATTTTTCCACAAGACAAATTTTCTTGTGAACTATTTTGCACCCACCGTGGGGTAGATTTTGTAGCATCTACACCTAAAAACGACCTCAGGGTCATAAAATACAAAAAATATTCTAGAAGAAAATTTTATGGAGATTGAATAATCACACAAACTTCATGGATGTAAATCATGGCTATTATGGGAAATCCTCTTGTTGAGAGACCTGATTTACTCTTTCACATCCAAGAAGACATTACTTCCGATCTGAGAGAATCTATTTGGCATAAGAGACAAAGTGTCAATCAATACTTCATTTCCATAAGGATTCTGGACTTGGAAGAGGAACGTGTTGTCGAATTGGAAAGGTAGAGACAAATTCCAACACCCCAGAGAAGAGCATAAACTTTCAAGTTGGCTGATAGAAGGTACACCTGGCAACTGAGGCTTAGAGGACAAATTGATCCCACATTTGAAGAGCTTAAAAGAGGGGTAGTTGTTGAAGAGGAGATAAGGGCTCAACTTGAAGAAATAGAAAGACTCCAAATTGAAGCAGAAGAAAGAGCAGCAACGAGAAGCAACCTTAGAAAGACTGGAGGATAGAAATAGGAATCTAATGGGTGATCATGAGAATGACGAATGTAGGCCTAGCATACCATGGGAAGAAATACTAGTCCAATCACTCTACCAAAACCACTTCATGACCTCCCAAGAGGCTTAAGAAATAACTTCCCAAAATTCAAAGGGAATGGTTCTCAACTCTAGGAAGAACATGTAGCAGCATTCATCACTACTTGTGGAGTGTTGGGAGTTGAAGATGAAGATGTTTTAGTTAGGCTCTTTGTGGAGTCACTCCAAGAAAAGGCTGTTGAATGGTTCTACATGTTGCCCCCAAGATCTGTTACATGCTAGGAAGATATAAGAAGTGCATTTGAACATAGGTTCAAGAGCACAAAAGATTATTAGGATCTACTGGTCCAATTGGTTCAGATGAAGAAGGAGACCTCGGAATCAATGAGATATTTTTTAGAAAGGCATGATAGGTTGATAAGAAGTATCCCATAGGATGTGGTACCCTCTGAAAATAACTTGAAAAGGTTCTTCATTAGTGCTTTGCCACCAGAAGTTGGTTTCTTCCTCAGAAGAGCCCAACCAAGAACATTGAGGGAGGTTCAAGACTTTGCAGTTGAGACTGATGATGATCTAATTATTTCTAGCAAAGTGAAAGGACCAAATGGGAAGAAAAAGGTCAGAGTTCAAATTCAGTCACCACTGATCCAATGTTCCAAAAAATGGCAAATGACCTATTTTCTTTGAAGAAGTAGCTGTCACAAATCACAATGAGGAATGTTCCAAGGAGACAAAATCCTCTTGATAGGCCAATAGTTTCTCCACTTCCTTGTAGGTTTGCTCTGTAAGCACCACCCGTCAATTCCATTTGTGATACTAGGGAATCAAAAGCGGAACAAAAATTTAGGAAACTAAAGAAGAAAGCATGGATGACTATGAAAACTATCTTTAAATTGAAGAGGTTGGCATGCACAATGGATTGATTGAATATGTTGATGATGAAGAACTCCAAGTTTTCATGTGTTGTTTTCACTCATGCACAATCCAAGAATGGCGTTTTAGCCTCAAGTGAGTTTCAATCGAGACTAGGAAGAATAAAGAAGATAGCTCTTCAAAGCCTCCACTAAACAAGATCATCATTAGGGGATCACCATTACACCTTCCATGGAATCTTCTAGAGAGAAACCAGATTCACTAGTTATCAAGGATCACACTACATCTGTGCCAAGTAAGTTATCTCGATTCTTATACCAACTTAAAAGCTGTTAATAAAATTTCTCTTCTAAATATTGGTTGTGCAAGAACATCTAAATTTAAATAAAAATCTACTACCCCATCTTCTTCCAATCCAATTGCTACATTTGAAAAGAAGAAACCAGCACCAAAAGTAACAAAACCTATGCCATTTAAATCTTCTCCCACTTTGTTGGAATCTCTTACTCATCTACCATAACTCCATTTGACTTTTTGGAGCATGCAAGCAAAACCAAAGTTCAGCTCTCTCGAGTTTGAATACCTACTAACACATCCCGCCCAATTTGATAGATTCATCAAGGCATTCCAAGGTGGAAACTCTACATCCCAAATATATATCTCTAAAGGCCTACTACCCACACCATCCATACCACCTTCTCAAAACATGTTAGCTCTCGGTTCCTCCACCACCAACAGGTTGAGTATTTTTATATGTCACTTCTCATCAAAGGTTTCAAATGAATAATTACATTACGATTCTAGAGCCTCGAGATAATGTGATGTCAGCAAAATTTTCAAATGCTCTTGGCCTCACTTTGAGCTGGGTAAATGGCACATGCTACTCAATAGAATCCAAACAAGTTTCAATTGTGGGAAGGATTAAGGATGCTTAGGTTGCACTAGCTGATTACCCCGACAAGAAGGTAATCTTAACCATTCTAGTGTTAGATATCCCAACATATTTTAGAATTCTTTTGAGTAGAAGTTTTTCCAGAGATCTAGGTGGAGAAATAAAAATGGATTGGTCATCTACAACTATCCCAAAGTTGAACAAAGAAATGAAGAAGGCTGATGCGATCGGAAAATGAAATTCACAAAGAAGGAAATTTGATGATCCAAGAGCTAACATCCTCTTTCAAGATTGTGGGCTAGGAAACTACTTCCTTACATTGCAAAAGGAAAATAAATTTCCACTCCTCATGGAGGAAGAAGAAGATCATATTTGGACAATGGAGTTTGATGGCGGTCATTCTAGAGAAAGTTCGGGAGCTCGTGTAGTATTATACTCTCCTTCAATGAGATATATTCTTTTCCTACAAGCTGGAATTTGATAATACAAACAATAATGCAAAGTATGAAGCATTGCTCTTAGACATGAATGTAGTAGAGGACATGGGAATCAAGAAGTTAAGATGAAAAGGTAATGCGAGAGGTTGTGGTCAAACAATTCCACCAACAATATCAAGCTGAAAAATCCAAGGGTCGGAGCACTATAGAAACAAAATGTGGGACTGCATTGAATTATTTTATGCATTCTCCATTAAAGTTATCCCTAGGGAGAAGAATGACAAGGCCGATTCTCTAGAAGTGTCATCTTCCTTAGTGACACCTCATCCTTCTTTTGGCAAAGATAAAGTGACCATTGAGATGGTGCTTAGACCTAGCATACCGGACATTGCAAATTGCTAGCAAGTCTTCAATGATGATAATCGGATCCTTCTTAGAACAAAGGGATAACTTCAATTATCTTTTCTTTGAAGGAAGTGAAAACCCACACCATGAATCATCCCCTAAAGAAGAGAAGGAAGGAATTAAGGGAATTAATGAAGAGGGAGTAATCAAACCGAAAGGAAACAAAATCCCCAAAGGCCTAGTTTCTTTGGAATACCTCTTTGAAGAGCATGATAGATTCATCCAAGATAAAGAAAAATAATATTCTCGGTGTGCATTTGATTTTGTTCAAGAAAACATTGGCACTTCGGAGAATCTAAGGATGGTTAACATTGGTAAATGATACTCACTAGAAGAGAAGAGAAAGTTTTGGTCTCTGCTAAAAAATACTCAGATGTCTTGGCCTACTCCTATGATGAACTCAAATATTTTCAACCAAAGGAAATGCATCACTCCATTCCTTTGAAGCAAGGAGCCAAGCCCTTCAGGAAAAAACAAAGGCCCTACAATCTAAATATTTTTGATGTTATCAAAGAAGAGGTGACAAATATGCTCAATGCTAGAATCATTTTCCCCATCCACCATTCAACATGGGTGGCTAACATTGTGCCAATAAGGAAGAAGAATGGGGAAATAAGGATTTGTGTAGACTTCTGAAATTTGAATCAGGCATCTCTCAAGGACAACTACCCTCTTCCAATCAT
The DNA here is from genome assembly GCA_018340775.1 of Taxus wallichiana var. yunnanensis. Classification (NCBI taxonomy): domain Eukaryota; kingdom Viridiplantae; phylum Streptophyta; class Pinopsida; order Cupressales; family Taxaceae; genus Taxus; species Taxus wallichiana. The sequence goes on along the minus strand of CM031240.1, from coordinate 195,106,203 downwards.
GGATCATATTTTGCAAGCAACCACTAGATCTGAGATGCTCTCTTTGCTTGATGGATTCTTAGGGTACAACCAAATCAAGGTGGCAAAAGAGGATTGCAACAAAATAGCCTTCACAACACCTTGGGGCACTTTTGCCTATAGCAGAATGCCTTTTGGCTTGATTAATCTGGAGCCACTTTCCAAAGAGTAATGGACTTAAACTTCAAAGATTTGAAACACTTTGCATTTTCATTTACCTTGATGACCTCATGGTTTTTTTAAATAGGAGGAGATCATATCGAGTCATTTGGAGCGGGTCCTTGAAAGGTGTAGGAAACATGGCATTTCTCTAAATCCAAACAAGTGCGATTTTGGAGTCATGGAAGGTAAGTTCTTTGGGACACATTGTGAACAAACATATAGCACACATTAATCCTAAAAGGATCGAAGCTATCCAAACACTAGCCTTACCAACCAGAAGAAGGAGTTCATTCATTCTTTGGAAAGGTAAACTTCCTTCATCATTTTTTTCCGACTTCTCTTAACGACTAGGCATATAACTTCCATGATGAAGCCTCAAGAAAGTTTCAGTGGAATAAGGAAGGAAAAACAACATTTGAGGAAATCAAGAAAACCATTTCCAAAGATCCAACTCTTGTATCTCCATATTTAACCAATGATTTCATCATGTATTGCTATGCATCGAACATACACTCTCTGTTGTCCTTGTTTAGAAAAATGAAGAAGGTTTGGAAGCACCATTGCTTTCATGAGCTAAAGTACAACAAATTAGAGAAACATGCCTACATAGTGGTCAAAGTTGTTAAAAGTTTCAGATTCTACATTCTCAATTCCCATACAATGGTGATGGTCCTTGGAAGTGCAATCGAGTCAATTTTGACTCAACAAGATCCTAGGGCTAAGAGAGGAATCTGGATTGCAAAGACCCAAGAGTATGACTTGGATATTAGACCCTCTAATCTGGTAAGAGGAAATGGCTTGTGTAAGATGATTCTGAAGATGAAGCTCTCAAAGTTCGGCCTGAGAGAGAAAAATATGGTTTTTTCTCAACCTATTCGAGAGATAGTCCACGGTGCTCTTTTTCACCACCATTGATGAGTGTTATCTTGACATTTCTTACTATCTCACTTATGGAGAATGTCCCCTCATCTTGATTACAAAAACAAAAGGTCACTCAAGAAAAATACACCAATTTTGTGATCTAGAATCATGCACTTTATAAGAGAGGCCTAGATGGTTGTTTCCTCGGTGTGTAGATAAAGAGCGAGAAAGAAAAGTTACTCCGAGAATATCATGATCAAGCTTGTGGTGGACATTTCTCAACAATGGTTACCGCACATAAGATACTTAGAGGGAGATATTATTGTCCCTCCATCTTTGTAGACACCCGTGATTGGGTTTCCAAATGGAAAGCATGTCAAATATTTGTTGGAAAGCCAAAACTAGTTGCGCTACCACTCAAGCTGTGGTGATTGAGGAACCATTTCAGCAATGGGGATGGATTCTATTGGTTTTACTGAATCCTCATTCTAGTGCAGGGAATACTTATGTACTCACTGCAACTGATTTCTTCACTAAATGGGTGGAAGCCATCCCGACCAAGAAAGCCAACTCGAAATAGTGTGACTTCATCAGGAGAATATCATTGTTCATTTAGGAATACCACGAAAAATTGTTATAGAAAATGCCACTTATTTCTCTTCCAAGGAGCTAATGATTTTTGTTATGGCTTTGGAATCTCCCTAACTCACTCTTCCTGACTACTACTCATAGGGAAATGTGAGAAAAGTCAAGCAACAAGAACATTATGAACATTGTTTGCAAGATGGTAGATGAGAATCAAAGGAACTGCACAAGAAGTTATACGATGCATTGTGGGAAGCCCCAAAAGATAAAATTTATGATTGTCCTAGGTTGCACAAGTTCAATTAGGACACTTGGGACTGAAAAGCCAAAATTTCCGATTGCGGAAAAAGTGGAATTTTTTGTCCCAGGCTACACAAGTTCACTAGGGACACTTGGGACCCGAAAAGCTGAAATTTCCGATTGTGGAAAAAGTGGAAGTTTTGTCCCAGGCTGCACAAGTTCAATTGGGACACTTGGGACTGAATAGTTGAAATTGCCGATTGTGGAAAAAGTAGAATTTTTTGTCCCAGTGCCGCACAAGTTCAATTGGGACAGGTTGGGACCTAAAAAAAATTGAATTGTAGAAAAATTAAAAAGTGTGAGAGAGGGTCGGTAGAGGGAAATTGATTTTGAGCCTTTTTCCAAAAAAGGTGAAAATTCAAACTTGAAGCCCGTAGAGAGAAATTTAAAGGTGAAGCTGCGGTTGAAAAGTAAAAGCGACTAGCGAGTCATTAGGGAATTTGTGTTTTGAGCCCAGTTGCAAAAAAGGAAAAGAGTTAAAAAGTGACCCATGACCCCAATCAAGCTTTGAAAGGTAAAAGTCAAAGTTGAAGCCCGTCATTGAAAATTCAAAGTGGGAGATTGGAGCGGCGGAGAACTTTGAGTTTTTAGCCTTTTTCCAAAAAGGTTAAATTTTTTAGAAAATAGCCATGACCTCGTCTCCAACCAAAATGTGCCATGTGTCCTAGTCAAATCGAGTAGTGAGGTAGTAAAGGAAATTGAGGTTTCAAGCCTTTTTCCAAAAAAGGTTAAAATATTGAGAAAGGGCCACGACCCCATTTCCAATCGAAGCAGCCACGTGTCTAAGTTGGAAAGTCAAAGTTGAAGCCCAGGGAGAAATTCAAAGGTTTATCCCACAGTTGAAAAGTCAAAGTAGAGGCGCGGGCCAATTTGTTCCAAATTTCCAAATCTCTAAAAAATCACAAAATGTAAAGGTATTCCCCCGTAACCATTCCAATCCCTTCTTGCCACATGGACGACCCTATTTCAGAGTTAAAGGAGCAAATCTAATGTTCTATATTTAAATTGGCAAATCGAATGTAATGGTTGCTTTGCAAGATCTAGTTTTAACCTGCCATGAGTGTTTTCTTCATAACAGAGGAATTTGAAAAGGTGTTGAGGATCTGTGAAGTTATAACGGTTTCTTGTAAAGAATATAATGGCTTCCCAAAGCCATTTCAAAGGGCTAGTGATTGATTTTCGAAAAGACTAGAGTTCCCTGTACCTGGAAAAGACTGAAAATGCCATTCTTCTTCTATTTTCTCTTCTTTCTCAAATTTCTTCCATTCTCAAGCTATGTACAAACTCTTCTCAAGCTTCAATAATAAAAAGAAGGAATTATTTCCTCTTTGATTGAGGAATTGATTGGTACTTTGTGACCAACGGGTTTCATTCAATCATGTAACTTCTCCCACGGATTTTTTTTTCTTCTAATTATAAATGCATGCAAATGAAATTTCTTATTAATGTGTGTGGGCATCTCATATTGTAGTCACAACATTAGTTTCTCCTATCTCCATTCTCACTCCCTTTCAGCCTTCTCAAGACAAATTTCTTCTCTAGTGAGAAATTGCTAGCTTTGCCACATGGTCAGTGGAGTGCCCTTGTTGGATCTCTAGTCAAAATGCCACCATTGAAATCCACTTTTTTCATGCATGCACATATGGAAGTTGCACCGTTCAAGTAAAGGGAATTAGATTCCAATAGCATTGGCTTAAAATCCACCAATTTGTCCACAAGACAAATTTTCTTGCTAATAATTATACGAGATAAATATCAAAGGTACCAAATAATAAAAATGATTATGCCTTAAAACAATGGTCTATGTTATGATTAAACAAAAAAGGGGAAAAACTTATGATTAGGGGTTTTAGCTTATTTTCAAAAGTTGTGATAATTAACCGAGAGGGTCCCCAAACCGAACCCATAATTTACCTAGGTGGAAGTGATACATGATCAAGATAGATGTAATGCCAAGGTTATAATTATATACCTTAAACTTTCCAAAGTATACCTCAAACTCTACAAAGAAGATTCCTATAATGGGAGAAGTTTCTATTACTACATATGCACAAGTGACCTCAAAAGGCTACAAATACTAGAGTCATACACATGGATAGGTAGTCTGCACATGGTAAAAATTAATTATTATGCCAAGGATGAGATAAAGGCATTGGTTTTTTTTTCATATGGGTATCTTTGGCATCCCATGCACTAGAAGATAGAATAACAAAGAAGACAAACAAATGTCAACATCAAAGCATGGCAATGGTCCCCACATATTGGGTGAAATTTTGTTAAGTGTTTTTTAATATTGTGAATAGTTTTTTGAAAGGACTATACCCTTGAATACAAAATAACGCCTAAAAGCCGGAATAAGAGAGGAGCGGAGTAGGTATAGCAAAGCTCAAAAGTTGACAAAAAAAACAACGTAGCCTAGAAACAGCGACTACACAAACGAGACTAAACGAAAAACAATGGCAAAAGCAAGAAAACCGGCCCAAGAAACAAAGCTTGATGTAAAAACAATAAAGAGCAGCATAAGTATCCAGGACTACTTCTTGGCTGCTTGATCAATACTGATCTTCACTTTTTTCCAAGCATGAAACATGCCCAACGCAGTCATCTGAGCAGCATCCGTCTTATCGAGCTCCTCTCTGGTTCTTTTGCTCTCTTTATCATTGCCCCAAAGTGCTGCCGGGACACCGCTTAGATTTGAAACACTCTTGGCATGACCCTCGATGAACTCCTCGATGGCCACAGAAGGTGGCAATATTGTAAACATGCCTAGTCTTCGCCTTCCCAAGGCGGGAGTCTAAGGAGTCGATTTTTGTATATATCATCAATCGCTGTTGCCAATGCTCCCTTCCCTTGATGCTTTTTTTTGCCTTTTTTTCTTAGCAGGTTTTTGACCTCATCCTTGACAATTTAAGCTCTACCTCTAAGGCCTCGAATCTCGTAGAAGGGTTATCCATGGGTGCCACCGGGGACCGGCACTACTAATGTTCAGCAGATCACGAGCAATGTCAAGCTCCAAAGGTTCATCCCCCTCGGCGGTAGCTTCAGGTTGAGTCTCCTAGAAGCCACAGTGACTCGTTTAGAGGTAGAGGCAAGGTGGGTGGCGGGGGGGCAGCAGCGGAGTAGGAATAGAAGAGAAGCATGAGCAGCCGGCATGGGGGTAGCGACAGCACGTGAGCGAGGCGGCGGTAGGGATAGCGGGGAGGCAGGGCCGGCGGCGGAGCCCATCAAAGGGGAGCAGGGCTGGGAGGAGAGGAAGGGAGACAGGGGAATTTAGCAAGGCAGATGCTTGTGAATTAGCAAAATAAGCCCTTGATGCGAGGAACCGCACTTAGGTATGCTACGGAACTCCAAAATGGAGCGCTCAAGAGAGTTTAACAGATAGTGAGGGAAGCAAACCAACCTATTCCTACGAAAGTGGTTTAAAAAGACAAGGTGCTTGGCGAGACGATGTGAACTTCCTTCGAGGATATGAAGCGAATCATCATGCGGGTGACTTCATCATACGGTGATGGAATAGAGTTTACAAGCGAGACCCAGCATGCTTGAAAATAAGCTTCTCCTCCTCCTCCACAAATCTTCTCTCTTGACCTCTTTGATAACCCTCTTGTTGAAGAATCGGTACCCTTCAGTGAGACCCATCGCTTCCTTTATGAGCTCTTCATTAATAAGAATTTTCTGCCCCCCATAGTCGACAGTCCTCTCATTCCACTCCTTGGCAAAGTGAACAGAGATGCTTTGATCATGCCCTTGCACCCTTTCCACAAAGTTGGTGAAGCCGCCGATGCTTAGAATGTTCCAGAGCTCAGTGTTTTCTTTCCAGTCAGGGTCCGCGCACGGCTCAATTTGGCAGGGAGGCCCTCCCATCTTCACTGTGATGTGCTGGTTACAACAATTTCCAGAATACCTTTGGGTGTTAAGAGTAGTTCGTTTCTCACTGTTGAGGGTCGCATAAAAATGGGAACTGTAGCCGTTGGTCCTCCCACGAACGGCTGTATGATTGCCGATCTGAGCCTGCGTGGAGTCGCGCGTGAAAACCCTTTCCCTGTCAGCTTTCACATTGTAGTTATCATCGGTTTTCGTGGAGCTTGGCATCCGAATATCAACAGCTATTGTACCTCCCGCGTGCGCTGTTTTTAAATTCAGATATCTCCACTTGAAGTTCCTTAACAAAATCTTGCTATTATTTGAAATAGATATCATTTGCCACGCCAAATATATTAAAGCAGCACGTGTGGAAGAATTTATGGATTTGATTTTCCTCCAAAGATTAAGGCATATCTCTAGAGATTGTTTGCATGTGAAGGTCCGCATGTATGCTGTTGTGAAGCTGATTAGGGATACTATCATTATCCCATATAGTGAAATTTATATTAATGCCATAATTGGCCAGTGCATCCGCCAGCTTGTTTCCCTCCCTGTAAGTATGTATGATTCTGATACTGCTGAAGGTATGACTGATGCTTATGGATTCAGAGATAAAATCTTTGATATTCCAGCTGGGAGATGAGGACTGATTAAGAAGTTTAATAATATTAAGGGAGTCCCCTTCAACAATAAGATTCTGAATATTTTGGGCCCGTGCAACTCTCAATCCCCAGAGAGCAGATAAAGCTTCAGCAAAATGATTGGTTTGGATTCCCATTTTTCCAGCATATGCAGCAATCAAATTACCTTTGTGGTCCCGTATTGCTCCTCCTCCTGCTGCTGTTCCAGGGTTTCCCTTAGAGGCTCCATCAAAGTTCAGCTTGAACCAATTGGATTCAGGAGGATGCCATTTAATCAAAGATCTATCCACACTATTCCCGGGGTTGCTCCAATAACCGATCTGCCAATTGGATAAGATGTGCTTTTCATTCTCAGGATAACAATTGTTCTTGGGAGGTTTGAATCTGGTCATGTCCTCTTTGATGCCTTGGGAAATTTTGCCAATACTGAATTTAAAATTCTGCTTCTTATTTCTGAAAACGATATTATTTCTATCCTTCCAGATCCTCCAAATTAAATGTGGGATGGCTAATTTCCAGATTCTTTTGATAGCACAATGTCTGAATGGTGGGTTCCATTGATTCCATAGCTGAATAAGATCCTCCGGCATCACCCAAAGAGCTTCGAATTTGGAAAGGACAAAGTTCCAAATTCTAAAGGCATAATCACAATGTATGAACAGATGGCTAATGTCTTCATAGTTATTCCTACAAAGGTGGCACCAATTGGGAATAATAAATCCTCTTCTCATCAAATTGTCAGTGGTGAGAATTTTACCTCTGATGGCCAGCCAAAGAAAAAAATTTATTTTGGGGGTTAACTCAGGCATCCAGATCAAGTTCCAGTTAAAATCAGATTGGTCACTGTGGAAAAGAGTGGTATAACCAGATTTGACTGAGTATTTACCATCTTGTGAATTGCTCCAGACCAGCTCATCCTTGGAATCCAAGCTGACACAAAGGAAGAGATCTAAAAGGTCACGGAGGAGGAGATAATTTGTTTCAGTTCAATACGCTCCATAGTAAGTCTTTTCCAATTCTTGTTGGTGCCATTTCCTTCAATGTAGTCCTTGACTTTAGTTCCATACTTGCTTATAAGGCTGTCCTTAGCAATCCCAAATCTCTCCAAGAGATTATCATTGGACCAGTTATCCTCCCAGAAGTTTATGTCACTGCCATCCCCAACTTTCCATTTGCTGCCCTGCTTTATGAAGTTTCTACTCTTAACCAGATTGTTCCAAAAAATGGAACCATTGGGGAGTTGCTCATCATGCAGATAGGAGTAAACAGCTTGTTGATTCAAGTATTTTGTTTTAATAACATCAATCCAGGGTTGCTTCTCGAATAAGCAATCTCGGTAATCTCTTAGCAATGAGTGCCTCATTCATTTTCTCAATATTTTTATTCCCACCCTCCCATAGATTTTGGGGTGCAGACTTTATCCCGGCCCACTAGGTGAAATTTTGTTAAGTGTTGAAAATAAAAGAATTATTTTTTCTCACATATGGAGGTTAATTTTTGCATGTGCATCCAAGGGGGAAAATTATAAAGGTGCTAAATTTATCAAGTTCAAGTGTGACATCGGGAAAAGAAGAAAAATATTGCATGCACGGTGGAGGAGACTTACAAAGCAAGCGAAGGGATATTAAAATCCAAATTATTCATCTTAATTTGTTATAAATAGATCAGTCAACTACATTTTGACTGAATTTATTTTTGTAATCAAGGCTATTAATGCCTCATTGTATTAACATGTCTATTTTTATTCCTTTATTTATTCATGATAAAGGGTAAAATTAACATGCGTAAATGAGTAAAATTTTAGGCTATTTTTAGGATGGGATGGGTGCATAATTTTTCTATATTTTGTGTGTAATTGCAAAGCACAAGGAAGACTTTTTAGACATAGGAATGTTGAAGCGATTTTCAGTTTTCCCCAGAATGGGAATTGATTTATGTCTTTCCAATCATTTACGGTGGTGTGTATATCTCATTATTTTTTGAATGTAAAATTCCTGATTAATCATCTTACCTTTCTGCAAATTTAGTAATTTATTTATAATATTAGTGTGAATATTATCTTATTGGATTTTTGTGACTCATTCCCTCAATCGCCATGTCTTTTGCCTCGATATTCTACTAAAAAAATATTGGTTTGTGCATTCAAAATCCATTCCAGAATTAATTGTACATGTACTCAGTCAAATCCCTCAATAAGTTTGGTTTATCACCTTAGTTTTCAATTCAGTTACACTCATATTTTTACCTTGAAAACTCCTAAAAATTAGTTTAGGATACATAAAAAAGGAACCGACCTTGATACCAAAAACTCACCTCAACAATAGGTATACCCACAAACCTGAGGTGTTTGCATTGTATCTATGAAAGAGAGAGATCTAGAGAAATCTTAGAACACCTGTAATCATCTCTCTACAGGGTGCACTTTTGAGATGCAACTATTTTTGGCATGCCGGTGGGAGGCTCATAGAGCTTAAAGTGTTACTTTTCAAAGGTGTCTCATCATTCAAGAAGATCGAGATACCATGTATACAAATTTTGTATAGAAATTCCATTGATGAATTCAAACAATTGAAGATTCGAGAGAGCAGAATTCATCTAGCCACTCCGTAAATCTTATTTGATTAGTAAAACACTTTTCAACTTCACCAATTTTTAGTTGCAGTTTTCAGGTATTTTTCAAGAAAATCAGATTTGTTTATTGGTTTTTATCATCTTTTTTGTGAGTAGTAGACCTATTTTTCATAGGTTAAATATTTTATTAGGTCCCACATGTATGAACCCTCATTTCTAGCAAGTATTATCATCCAACCCAATAGTATTTTTATCCACCTTCCCCTTTACATCAGTTCTATAACCCCTATCAGAATGAATATCCTTATAACCCAAACCATACCAATCAATATGATTATCAATATGAGGGTTATGTTGTTCAAAACCAAGGTTATATAGAGGGTTATGTTGATTATGCACAACAAGAAGATCTTAGAATCGAGTTTAATAGTTTTAAGTAGCAATATTTAGCTATCAAGGAAAAATTAAGAATTCAAATATATTAGAGAATGACATGCATCGAGTTAAGGAACCCTCACAATGGGTTTTCCAACTTACCTTCCTATCAAATCTGTGCCCATAGATCCTCTTTGTCGGCCTAATGCATCTTAATCCTCACTTTCTAAATTATTAGGTTCACTGCAATTCCTAATTTTTCTACCCCATAACCATATCTTTGAAATCCAAATTAAGTGCCCAAGCTGGCGTTAAGATGATATTATAACTGGAGAACTTATACCCCAAACTCTTGTTCAAAATTTTTAATTAAGGCTAAAATTATGACCACTTCTCCTCCTTTACCTATACTTATAGTCTTGGAAAGATAAAAATGAGAAGATATTTCATGGATGGGTGTCAAAGTTTTAATTTTATTTCATTCTAGAGTTGGAGAAAGAAACCATGCAAAAGATATAATCTATTTTTCCAACAGATCAAAATCAGTTGGAAGATGATCAACAATCTACATATTCTTAGTGCGGTGTAAAATGGGGCACCTTACTCATGAATTTTACAATCTTATCGAAAGAATATGGATCAATTTCAAATAGAAAGTAAGGTTAAATCAATGAAAGTGTGTTATAGATTTACAACTTGAAGTGGTTTATTTCTTGTTAGATTTGGAAAACTACATAGGTGAAGAACAACCTATAGAACTCACTGATTTTGCAGTTTCATCATTCCAAGTGCCTCTTGTTGTTAAGGTTCCTCTTATACTTTAAAAAAGAAAGAAGTGTTGCTATTAGGATGCAGATATTTATTATCTCCTCTGAAGAACCATTTTGGAGGAGAATATCTAAGAACATCATGCTTATAAGATTAGATCTTGTGCGAAAAAAATAAGACAAATTTGATCTTGCATATTTTGTGTCAAATAAAAATTATCGAGAGGAAAGATCAATTGTGGTATATTAATTTGAAATAGCTAAAGTGTCTTCATATCAATTCAAAATTCCTAAAAGATGATAAAAAACAATAGTTTCACATAAATGTTGAAAAAGAAGAAGAAGATAATCTTGATTTTTTTAGACTGCACCATGTATCTGGATAGTGCCTATGAATAAGAAGAAGATGATCTTGAGTTTTTAGACTGCATGAAGGATCTGAGAAATGAAGAATCATTTGATAGTACTTCTGAAAAATCATCCACAACAGTGATAAAACATCAACCTTGTATAGTAAAACCAACCCTCGAAGTAGTTTTAGGATGAGTTACAACAGTTAGAAGACACAAAACAACATCCGAACAACTACAAAAAAATTTATTTTTGTAAATGATGTTCATGATTCATATCAGATCAAAAAATCAGCTTATTTCACTGGTAGGAGGCCTTTTCCTATTCAATATTTGGTGATTCTCACCTAATTCTACAACATTGCCATATTTCATGCTTGTCTTAGAGAACAAAAGTGAGTTCCATGTTCTCAACAACAAGACTCAAATCATGACAAAACAAATTATAGATTGGATAGAGGTGTTTCCCATTTCTTGGACAGATCTAATAAATGAAATAAAGGTACATATATTGTTTTGAACTTTGTCACTTTTCCATTTTTAAAGCTGAATTCATGGGCTTGGTTTTATAGAAAGGGAAACTACTTTTATCTGCCTCTTTTAGGTTTTGATTTAGTTTCAACTTCTTTACTAGTTAGATTAGGTAAGATTAGGATTTCCCCTTCAATAAAGTGCATTTCATGCACATCGCAATGTTTATCAATTCAATAAAGTGCACTCGTGCATGTGATCGATTTTTTCCTTTCAACTTTAGTTGTTTTTTCTAGGAATATTTTTTTTTTTTGGTTATATTTGACTCCATGTCTAATGTAAAAGAGAAAGGCATTGGTCTATAAGATAATAGGAACATTTCCCTGCTATATTGCACAGAAATGTTGACATTTTCATACATTGTGCAAAAAAGGTCAACTCAAAACTTTTAAGTTTCTCGGATTGGTTGTGTTACAAGTTTTAGATATGTTTTGACTAGCCATATTAGAAAGGGATACAATTTTAATTGTTTTATTTTGGACAAGATTAGAATGCCATGCATCAAATTATCATATGGAAGTGTTTCCCTGAAGGAAACACTTTGCGTATACCACCTTTCTGATGTATTGTCTTCACAAGACAATGAGTAGAGAGTGCACGTATCCTTGGATGGCATATGTAGAGTTTTACGTTCTGAAGCAGCAGTCTCAGTTATAGGTTTGAAGCATGGAAAAGGTAGTTTTACAAATAGTTTGCATTTTCAATGAGCATAAAAAAGGTACACTTGATTTAAATTTATTTCCATGATTAAGTGAATTATTTAAGTGTTCTAAGTTGTATAAGTTCATTTATTATCCATACAAATGAAGAAGGTATAGAAAAGAAAAGACATACATCTCATTACACAAAAAAATTCATTTATTCATCAAGGATAATGTACATTAAACCCACACAATCCATCGGATGTAACTTATATATACTTGAAATAAAATATGCATATATTTAAAAATATAAGAAAATGGAGAGAGAAGCAAACCATCATTTCTTGAGATTAGGTTGGTTCTCTCGTGTTCTTATATTGTATTACTTCAACTTCAGCTACTTCATCATCATCTCCACTTCCCAAAAACAAGTACTTGTGGACATACAATACATATTGTTACAGAGCTTGGGGTTTGATCTATATCCATGTGTTTACGGTTTTAAGTAATCGAATCTTTTAAAGAAATTTTAAATAAGATACATGAAGGACAAAATCAAAAATTATATACTATTAGAGCTCCAGGGTCTCCAACTACTATTTTCAAAACCAAGAATGAAAAGGAGAATAAATTAAAAGATGCAAGAGAGGCTCAACTTGAAATATTTTAATAATTTTCTAAGATGGTTACGAGTGCAATAATGGATATGTCATTTCAGCCCTTTAAAAAAGATCTAGTACAAGTGAAGGAAGTTTAACAACATTGAAGTAAAAAGGATATATTGCTTCATTCATATTTAAAGAAATATTTCAAGTTCATATAAATATAATACCTCACAAATTCAAAATCATGATTAGACTGGTCTTGTCAAAGAGTTCAAACATAATATACTTGAAGATACATCCACTTTTTCAAAATTTTCTTAACTTCTTCTCATTTTAGGCTACATAAAGAAGGGTGATCATAGAAATTGTTATAACATGGAATCATTGCATCATGGTCTACAAAAAAATCATAACTTATATCAATTAGGATGAATGATCAATTGTAATAGTCTTTCTTTTAGGTTTCCATCACAATTCTTAAAAGTATCTCAAACAAAATGAAAGATTACCATATACAACATTGAAACTTGAATTTTAGTTATCCAATAGAAACTAGACTTTCAGTCACCAAGGTGAAGGACTTTTATAGTATCCACTATAGCTTAACAACTAAATAAAAATAATCTTTTAAGGTAATATTACAAAGTATAAAAAAAAGGAGCTAGATTAGTCATGTTTCATGTTTCCAAAGGAGAATTGTTGTAGTTTTAGAAAGCATCACTAAAAATTTAGTTTCAATTTCAATCAATTAGAACAACTTGAAAGTATCATATCAACTAACTCCAAACAACGGTGGAAGATCATGAATTACGGTGACATAAAACATACAAGGAAATGATACACTTTTGTTTCTTAATACTTATTTCATGTAACCATCGTAAAAATTGATCAATTACATTCCATGAATAGTCAAGAAGGCCCATAACAAATGAATCAACAAGTATAATTGATTTTCAAGAACATAATCAAAATACCATAAAGTGAAATCCAATTTTTCATCGTAGAGAGTAGTTATCAATGTTTTAGTATATATAAGGGCTCATGAATGCTCTAGCAAAATGAGTCACAATGCAGTCATGAACATTGAAAGTCATACAACAACAATTATAATACTTGTTCACATTTGAAAATAAACCGAACAATCTCATATAATTTCTTAGGATATAATCTAAGCACTTGATAGGAAAAGGTTCGATGCTAAGTTCATCATACAAGTTAGACTAACAAACGAAGTTCTTAGCTCAAGATAACTTCTAGAAAGTGCTCATAAAGACAAGGTTAGATATGTAAGTCATTGTGCTTGAAATATGGATATACTTCCGAAAGGGAATAAATATCACACTCATGTGTAAGGTTTTAGTTTTCATTAGTTTCAGTAATCTTTCAAATTGGAAAATAAATTCAAGAGTTATAAGGAAAAGAAACTATCATCTTCCTTTTGTTAAGATACAACATGACAAGGTATTGAGATGCTAGATATAATTTTATAAAAACAACTATCATTACCCAAGTCATGCATAGTACAAGTTTATAAGGGAATAAGGGATTGAGCTTGAGACTCAAGCTAGCAAAATAATATCGTCAGAAGTGAATATGGCTTGAAAACTAAATGAACAGAATATGAAAACCCATATATATGAATGGAAAACCATTCCAAATTTTCACATTTCATAGCATACACAAAGAGTAATCATTTTCTAGGTCAAAGATGAAGATGAAAAAGGTTCCCTATTATGAGATCAAACCAAAGTTTCAATTCCAAAATGGCGACCCAGTTCTCCTAGGCACAAGTCTATAAATGCACAAAGTTCTAGCTCGAAGACCTCAATAGAGGATTCAATATAAATGGAAGACATACAAAGTAGACACCCAACACCAAAAAAACTCAAGAATTGAGTTTTAGAAAGAAGTTTTAGTTTTAAGAAAATACCCCCAAAGGAGAAAATGCAATAGAGTAACATCCTTGAAAGTTGGGTGCCTAGATAAAGGTGAATGAAGAGAACATATGAGCGAACTTACTAGAGAGTTTGTAATTTTTATAACTGAATCTAAAAGTAATTACATATACAATCTAATAAACACGAGTACACACAATAAATCAAAATCCCAAATCTAGAGTTAGGCGTCAAGTGACAAAGTGGTTTAGGACACAAATCACCAAACCCACCAATATAAAATCTTGGCAATGCAAAGTCATGTCTTGGATAAACAGAGAAACTCATGAGATTTGCAAAAAAAAAATCAAAAACTAAGGGAGAAAGTTCAACAATAAGCAATGTATTACTTATCTTCACTTGATCAAAAGAGAGAACTCTCATTTGAAACAACAACTGATGTGGAGAAAGAATATTATTCCTTGAAAGAATAATGATCAAAATAAAAAACAAGGCTCAAGAAATAGTGATAGAGACTCAGCTCAAAAATACAAAGCCCTCAAATAAAATTAACTTTATAAATCATGGACATCTACGACACTGATCATAAGGTGAACAATCCAAACCAGATTTGTGTGATTCCATCTCAAACCCATAAGGGGAAAGTTGAATGATAAGATTTAGTGAAAGGAAAACAAGCACGAGAGATAGATCATCAAGCATGGAAGTAAGAGAAGAAATTTCCCTCTAAATAATTAACCAAACCAGATAAAGATCAAAAAACCATATCCATGGTGGCCACAATGAAAACTTTACCAGAGTTACCTTAGATCTCGAAACTTCCACAGTGAACAATGAAAATGACTAGGGTTTGATCTGTTTTTCCCATCTAACTCATCGAGTTAGCTCAACTTAACTTGGGTTAAGAAATAATGTCTATGTGTCCTCACAACATAAACCCTAGTGTAATTCTATTTAATACCTCTCACCTTGACACCCAATGAGGGTCTATCAATCGTCAAAGGATTAAATAATGAAATCTTGTCATTAAGTTAATCGAGTCTTTTGAGTATACATATAAATATCAAAGGTACCAAATAATAAAAATGATTATGCCTTAAAACAATGGTCTATGCTATGATTAAACCAAAAGGGGAAAACCTTATGATTAGGGGTTTGACCTTATTTTAAAAAGTTGTTATAATTAACCGAGAGGGTCCCCAAAACCGACAAGATAATTTTCCAAGGTGCAAGTGATACATGATCAAGATAGATCTAATGCTAAGGTTAGAAGTATATACCTTAAACTTTCCAAATTACTATACCTCAAACTCTACTAAGAAGATCCCAGAATAAAGGGAGAAGTTTTATTACTACATATGGACAAGTGACTTCAAAAGGATACAAAGACAAGATTCATACATATGGAAAAGTGGTCCTCACATGGTAAACATGAATTATTATGCCAACGATGGGATAAAGGAATTAGTTTTCTTGCATAAGCGTATATTAATGGCATGCCATGCACTAGAAGAAATGAATAACAATGAAGACAAACAAGCATGTCAACATCGAGTTTGTAGATGGTCCCTACATGTTGGATGAATATTTTGCTAAGTTTTGAAAATATAAGAATTATTTTTGCTCACACACGAGGGATATTAATTTTTACATATGCATCCAAGGGGTCAAAATTATAAAGGTGCTAAATTTATCAAGTTACAAGTGTCACATCAACATAAGAAGACAAAGATTCCATGCACATTGGAGAAAAAAATTACACAAAGCAAGTAATGGCTATTATTAGCCAAATTAGTCATCTTACTTTGTTAAAAATAGATCGATCAACTGCAGTTGACAAATGTATTTTTGTAATCAAGGCTATTAATTCCTCATTGTATTAGCATGTTTAATTTTATTCCTTTATTTATTCGTGATAAATGGGTAAAATTAGCATGCGTATGGGAGTACAATTTTAGCCTATTTTTAGGATGGGATGGGTGAATAATTTTGCTATAAATTGTGTGCAATTGCAAAGAACAAGGAGGAATTTTTGGACATAGAGTGTTGAAGTGGATTTTTCCAGAGTTTTCCCATTTAATGGGAATTGATTTCTACCTTTTGTATTATTTGCACTGGTTTTTATATCTCATTAATTCTTATGAATTTGAAATTCCTTGATTAATCATCTTGCCTTTCTACAAATTTAGTAATTTCGCATAATATTAGTGTGCACGTTATCTTATTGTATTGTTGTGACTCATTCCCTCAATACACCAATTGTTTTTCCTTGATATTTTGCTAAAAACTATTGGTTTTTTCATTCAAAATCCATTCCCAAATTAATTGTTCATGTACTCGGTCAAAGACGTCAATATGTTCGGTGTATCACCTCGGTTTTCAATTATGTTACAATCATATTTTTACCTTGAAAACCCCTAAAAATTTTTTAGGATACATCAAAAAGGAACTGGACTTGATACACCTATGTTTTATTTGCTAACAAAATATTGTGTTTTTAATGGTCTCCTCACCGTAAAGCAGGATTTTGAGAATATCAAGGAGAAATTAACCAATGCTCTAGTTTTGTTAGAAATCAACTAGGGGAAGCCTTTCCATATTCACACTGATGCTTCTAGCATAGCCATGGGGGTGTTATTGGACAAAAGTATGAGAACAATTAGATGTATGAAATCTATTTCATTAGAAGAATCAATCATAGAGAAAATAATTACACCACCATGGAAAAAGAATTTATAGCTATTGTTTATTCTTTGAATAACTTCATAGATTACATTATGGGATAAAAATATTTTTTTATACTAACCACTCAACCATAAGATATTTGATGAATAAACCAGTAGTCGGGGGCCTGGATTATTAGATGGTTACTCTTGTTGCAGGAATTTAATTTGACCATTATTGATAAGCTAGGAAAAGCTAATGTTGTTGCTGATTTTCTTTCAAGACTAAAAGTTTCAGGTGATGAAGAGTCGGTCTAGGATCACTTTATGAATGAACATTTTTTTGGAGTATCAACTCAACCTCCATGGTTTGTTGATCTTAAAAATTACCTAACTACGGGAAGTTTTTTTCCTATTTTACTAGTAAAGAGCGATAAAGATTAGTTAAACATAATGCAACATATAAGTGGTGCAATGGAATTCTATTTAAATGTTGTCCTGATATGGTTATTCATAAATGTGGTTGGGAAGATGAAGTGTATGATAGAGTGAGAGATTTTCATGATGATCCGGAGGAGGACATTACTCGGTGAAGAGGATAATTCACAAATTCATTGGAGTCGGATATTACTAGCCTTCTCTTCACAATTCTATCAAAAAAGTATGTGTGGAAGTGGGATTCATGTCAAACAATGGGAAGCTCACACTATCCACGGAAATACTTCTCAACCCTCAACTTTTCTTAGACCATTTGAGAAATGGGGAATTGATTTCATTCGACCTTTTGATCCCCCATCATTTGGGAAATAATACCTATCATTCCACAATGACTATGTCATGAAATCAATAGAGGTTAAAGAATTGAAATATACCAATGAGGATGTTGTTGATGAATTTCTCTACAATTGTATATTGCTAATATTTAGTGCCCCTAGATGCATTTTTTTTTATCAAGGTCCTTAATTTGTATCTAATATGATTGAGGATTTTATAAATATCTTGAATCAAGCATCTAAAATCATCACCATATCACCCTCAATCCAAAGAGAGGGTGGAGGTTGTAAACAGATAATTTGAGAACATTTTGACCAAATTGGTCAATACGGACATAAGGAGCTGGTACAAAAACTCTCGTAGCATATGGGCCTATAACACAACACGGAAGACTACTACTAGTTTCTTCCATTATGAATCGGTATATGGGAAAAATCCAATGTTACCCATGGAATTCAAGTTATGAACATGTAGAACAATAATTGAAATCGAGGAATCGAATTGGATGAGGCACAACGTGAAAGAGTGATGCGGTGAATGATTTGGATGAAATGCGAGATGGAAGCACAACAAAACCAAAAATTCTCCAACATCAAAGGAAAACATGGCATGATTTTCATATCAAATACATGATGTTTAACGAGGAGAATGGGTCTTAATTTTTTATTCAAAATATCAACAGTGTAGAGGAAAGATACAAACATAATGGTTTGGACCATATCGAATTGAAAAAGTGTTTAATAACGAGATCTATGCAATTATTTCAAATTAATGGAGATAGAATAACTCTTTTTGTGAATGGACACATAATACATATGTATCGGCATGAATGCGGATAAGGAAACCAAAAATATATGGTGTTTTGAAAGGAAATGGATTCGATGGAGGTGATCGCTCCTCCTCTCGGGAGTGATTATTTTGTTTGAATTTTAATAAAGGAAGATGATCATGATTTCAATCTTAGTCCCTTAGTTATATGTTTTGTTTTCAATAAAGGTGGATATATTCATTGTTTGATTAAAAAATGATCACATTTTATCTATGAGTTCGGGATGTGGAAATCTCTGGATATCGAGAAGTGAACTTGAAAGGGTAAGTGACTTTTACTTTACTATAGATTTTACCTTTTGAATAAATTCCCATTGCATGTACCTAGCATGATTAAATCAATACACAATGTTTAGTGCATTTATCAGGAATATCATTCCAAATCCAAAGATATGAAGTAGGGTGTAATGATTCATAATTACGAGGATCTTTGCATGTGTTAAGTTTCTAATCGGAGGAAGCACTATTTTATAGGAAGTACATGTCGCATTACTATTCAAAATGATAAGAAATGTGTCATACCACGCATTCAAAATTCTCATGGATACTGGTCTTATCAAATTTTTATGCCACCAATTTTGCATTAAAATATTATGGTGTATTTCAAATAATGACTTGCTAATCACTTCTGTCATTGCTTTGTGGATTCGAACACAATATTATCACCTCTTGTCGTTACTCTCTAAGTTCATACGAAAATTGTTTTTTTTCTACATCTACATTCGTCTAAACTATGGGGAAAAATAAAAATCTTAACCGAGACTCTCTGGACCCACTACTCCAAAATTCTGTAATTTCCTAGGTATTTTATGATGTTGATTGGCTAGAACTCATTACGAAATTCAAAGGATTCGATGAAAATTTGGTTGATGAGGTTCGATAAATTTTGAAGCATGTTGTATATGCATTGGGGAAAACTAGTAGAAATACATACTCGGGTTATTTCTAAAATGTTTGGTTTACCGTATTTTGGTCTCAAGGTTATGAAAAATGCTCCTCTTAAGGACCTATTTCATGAGGATGGTGAAGCTTTTACGAAGGTAATCCTCACTCTAATGGTTCTCATAAGGGGATTAAGAGGGAAAGTATTCTTAGTATTTTGAAAAAAATTACTAAATGGGTCAACAAGTAATTCATCTATGATGGAAAACCATCGGTGTTTGGCGAGAGATTCGCTAAATTTTTAATTCATTTGAAGAAAGGTTTCATAAATCCTACACTCAAGGTAAATTTACTGAATAGTTAGCTAATGCAATCATCAAAGTGGGATAAAAATATAATAATGGAAGTGGTAAGGAAGCATTAAAACATTGAGAGCTTATTCAATTATTCTTTTCACATCAAGTTTTCTACAAACCTAAGAGAAGGATCTAACATATAAGTGTGGGGGATGGTTCCAAACCTAGGAAACTCAAAAAGTTCCCATCTTCCATTATTTTACACAAGATCGAGTCTTCCTCTCACCCTTCATAGGAGAATGTGGAGGAACCTAGTAGTTGGGGAGCCCATCTTCTACACCTCACAATTCTAAGGGTAAGAGACACCTTGCCACTTTATTCTTCTATTTCCCAGTAGAAAGTTTTGGATGAGGATTTTCTCCCATTCAAGAAGACAAGGAAGAGGTTGGTACCTCGACTGTACCTCCTGACCAATCTCAGGATGTTGCATTCACCATAGCCATCCATACAAAACAGAGCTCGAGATATCCCTACATATACCAAAATCAACTAAGTAGCTTTGGAAGTACCCTCGATTACAAACAAAATCCTAACTCGAACCTATTGCGATGGATATTTATAGCCATGGGATATGTGAAGATGATTTAGCAAGGTGTTATTTCGAATAAATTACCTCCATTAAGGAAAAATTGAAAGGAATGAAAGAAAGAAATTTATCCTTGTAAAGCGTATTCATCTGAGAATGATAGAAAAAGTTAGAGAAAATACTACTTTACAGGTAGAACTTATCATTCTAAAGAGACAAAAAGATAAAGGACTTAGAGTTTTGGATGATTTCAATCAGATATGTCTTCAGAATAAAGATTTAAAAATGAGAACAAAAAATAAAAGGAAGAGATTGAGGCCGTTACAAATGAGAAGAGAAAGTCACAATCACTTTTAGACTTTACTTTTCCTTTGGCTTATAAGCTATTGGCCTATAGAAAACCTTCTTCTACCTATAGTATATTTATTAAAGAAAAATTATATTCTTGGTAGTTCTTGAGACTATGTAGTCAAGAACCTTATTAAGCTTCACGATGGTAACACCTTTCTATGAATTTATCAAGGTAGTACCCCTGAAATACAAAACCAATTGTGTGAATTCTACCTCCGCTAACATGCTAGTCACCAATGTTCTGAATTTTTCATTAAACTATTTGTGGGATATTTTCGGTTAAAGGATTTCAATTCACCTCTTAGGAATCAAATTGTGTGGGGTGAAAAAATGGACATTTTCAATCAAATAGCTCACACCATAGGGTTATACATTAGGCCTACCAATCACAATTTTGTGCCCATGATAAAAAAATCAGATCTCTTTACTATTAGGCTAGTATTGGGAAAATACATCAAATATCCTCCTAAAATGTGTATAGGAATTTGAAACCTATAGTCGTGAGAATTTTACTGACAGAAGGAAGGCTTGTGATAAAAGAAGGGATATCTTAAGTTTACCGGTGAAAAGGAGAGAGGTTATCTCCTAAGAATTTAAGCTGAATTATAAGGTGAAGTGATAGACTTATAACAATAATTCAGATAGTTGTCATAATAGAATGAAAAAAATATAGTGATGAATGGGTAGGACTACGGTGAGGCCACATCTTCTCCTATGTCTAACTAATACCTAGAAAAATAATGTTTCGAATCACATGATAGTTTCACGACTTAGGTAGAAGTGATTTCAAACACCTAGGGGTGTAAGGGAACCAGAAACAAATATGCCCATTAATTTGAGGAGTATGACATGGCTCAAAAAATTGGCCAAAGGGAAGGAAAAAGATGGGTTGCATTGGGAGATGCAACATGTAAAAATGCTTGGAAATGATGAGTACATTATTTGAATTATTTGTATCATCTATGTGATTGATAATTTTCATTTAACATGATTTACTAGTGTATGGGGATGCTTTATATGGTTATATATTAGTGAGTTGAATGCATTTTCATTGCTCTTGTTCATGAAATTTGTTAACCCTATAACTTCCCACTAATTTATTTTTTTGAGTGAAATGTGGTAACATGTGTAGGATAATAATGAATATTTACTACCGAGTTTTGGAAGTGAAGTCAAGAGCCCAAGTTTGAAGTGGGTATGCGGTTGTGGAGGAATTTTTCCATTAATGGCCTATAAACATGGGTCTTGTTTTTAGCGATGCATGTAGGATTTTACAAACCTTAATCAATGTTGTTAGTTGAAGAATTTAGTGCCTACAAGCTTGGCATGATATGTAACCGAATGTGTCTATATAAGATATCTCCATGAAGGACAATTTAGTAGTTAGATAATATTGATAATCTGATGTATTGTTCATAATTGTTAGTATTTACTTTCCGGATACCTTGAATATGTCATATAAGTTATTTGAATCGATATAAGTGGATATTATTTTGAGTATCTCATTTTGTTAATATTACCTCATCCCGAGGAAGAGCAAGGATGAATTGACTAGGGTGACTAAAGGTTGTTAATGTTTACGAATGAATGTGATTTTATTATAAGTCATAATTTTCTCATTTCCTTTACTATGATTTCAATTTTGAGTGTGCAATAATTTCCATTCGGTGTGTTTATTTATTTTATGGAATTTCCATTTAGAGTGTGTATTTCCTTTACTACAAATTCCATTTAAAGTGTTATTTATTTTCTGCAATTTCAATTTAGAGTATGTAATTTCCATTCTATTACTTTAATTTTGTGTGCCCATTTTCATTTTAGTTAAGAGTATCGCTTTCAAAACTCATTTATATCACGATAACATAATTTCCACACTTACTTGCATAAGTTTGATAGATTAGTAGAAAACAAAGGAAGATCTAACATAAAATCCCCCAAAGAAAGACCCAACAAGATAACTAGATGTATAGGGATTCATTGCATATCGCTTTAGGAAAAAACCCTTATTTTATAATGAAACTAGTAGAAGAATCTATTAGTTAATTGTTTGGAGAATACAACGATCCATCATAGATCATCTTGAAAATATATGGATTCCTAGCCTCAGGGCCCACATCTAGTCAAACAGGTAAATAATCAGTTCAGAAACATGACATTTTCCAAAACACCTTGCATTTAGTCTCCGTTAAGCCTACAACACGAGAAAACTCAAAAAATTTCTATGAATAGGACTAATGAGATAAATATTGCATTTTGGCCATCGAGGGGCCATGAAGCAAGTAAAATAGCTTGATGAGAAGCTCGGCGAGAAGCTCGGTGAGTAGCTCATTGAGCAAGTCCGTGGCAACTTGGTGAGCTAAGACTTGTATTAGATAGGACAAGTTGATTCGAATGATGCAAAGGTTTTAGTAGATAACTTGGGGATTGATGAGCTTGATCGCATGTGTGTTGGGTTGGATGGGCTAGTTTGGCGATAGGAGCGAGGTAAGTATATAAAAATGTGGGGTCACGGACACGGAACTAAGGCCATCGATGCCAATGTAAGCATGGTTCGGTGAGGAAATGAATAGGCTTCATCGGTGAGTTAGGGAACCTAGTATCGAGTTTGTGGCTCATGGCGAGGAATGTTCAAGTTGAGCCAAAGAAATTCACAACTGAGAAGGTGGAAGGTCGAGCTCTTGAGCTCGGCCAAAGAAAATGCATTGTGAGGGAGTGATGCTCGGTTCATATTTTTTTGAAATAAGGAAAGATTAAAACAAGAAGGTTGACCAAGTCAACCTAGGGATTATGAAGCTAAGAAACTCAGGAGTATAGATAAGTGGAATAGAGGGCTCGAAGTTTGAAGAATTTAGAATTTGGGTGTTGGAGTTTGTGGGGATTTTTGGTGAGGTGCTTCAGGCTTGAGGTGAAAAAAGTTGAAAAAGGTGAGGAAGAGATGTCAAAAATGAGGAACCACAGAACCCTAAAGAGTTGGGCACGTGGCGAGTCGGGGTGGTTTTAGGGTTTGGCTAGTTTGGGATTCGAAGGTCGAAGTCATTAAAGGTTTGTTTGGGGTTTGTAACCACCCAATGTTTGTTATAAGGGAGGATAGATCTCCGGAAGGATGAGGCCTAAAAGCCCAAATTGTCTAATCTCATGCCCGGTGTTATCAAACAAGGATGCCAGTCATCCACCTTGGTTTCTAAGTTACAAAGTTGCATTGGGCACTAAGTTGGCATGAGAGAGAGAGCTCCATGGTAAAGAAGAAGTTGGCATACAAGAAAAGTGATCCACATTGAATGCAATGCTCGTCGAGTGTAGAAAAATGAAGCTTGGTAGGTGGTGTAAACAGCTCGCTGGAGCCTAAGAAGATAAAAATCATGCCCAAAATTCAAAATTCCATAACTCTTACATTTTTAACCAATTTCAGTAAAATTGTAGTTATTGAAAAGATGATTTCGGGCTCTACAAAATAGAGCAGTTAGAAACCAAAATTAGTGGGTTTGGTGGCTAAAAATTAATCATGAATATACATGAGATAGGAACTATACCCGAGTGTGCAATCGAGGGAAATTTATTCTTGTGTAAGGTAATACCATTAATGTAGGAGAATTTTGAAGATGTTCAAACACCGTTACAAATTAAACAATGATTTTTTATGGGTTTTGGAGCAATTTCGGACTTCTTTTGTCTCTATCCTCTCTTAAAAAATTCCTCTATAAATTTTAAGGAAGGTCACATTTCAAAAGGTTGGATTTTTTTCCTTTTCCCTCCCTTATTTCCTTGTCTAAGAGAAAATATGTGGAACTCAAGCCTCCCATTGAAATTGTAATGCGGTTTATATGGCTCTTATCCCTCTTTTGAAACAATAGAAAAAATTTGTGAAACAATAGAAAAACTTTGTGTATTATTCTAAACCCTCTTTTGTCTTATTTTATTTTATCTGATCTCTCATTAGAGCTTAGTTTATCTCGGTATGTTTTAGTTATATTCTGACGGATATCAATGGACTGTGTTTACTAGTGGATGGATTTGTAATAATTAATTGATCTATGGTGTGTATTCATCCTCTTCAATCTTGTTTGTTTTCATTCCCATGAAAGTTTATATTATCTAACATTCCTTATTGGTGCATCACCTCTAGTTATATTAGGTTTAATTTTCATGCATCCTCTATCCCTGTCTTCTTTTTAAAAATTAGGGTAGGATTAGAATAGTTCTCTATAAATTTTGCATTTGGTGTCTAGATTTAGGAATAGGAACCAACCTTTCTCTGGAGATATTTCTCGATTTCAAAGTCCATCACTTTGGGAGAATCTCCATTTTTGAAATCACAAAGAATGCCCCATCTAAAACTCGGGAAGTTAGGGGTGTTGTGATTTTGCATGAACAATTTTGGTACAACCGGGTGGGAAAACTCTAGAAGTCAAAGTTTTTATTTTTAACAATTTGTTCTATTACAGGACCTAAGTCACTTTGAATCCAAGTTCAAGACAAGGAATTTTTATGTTTCCCTCACACTTCGGAGTTGAGAGGATACAAATTTCAGATTTCAGGGGTTTTTGCAACAAGGTTAAATTATGAAATGAATTTTGTAGGGTATAACATGTGAAAAACGGGCTCCAAATTCCACATATGATAGATCGGGAATGAAGTTAAAAAGGGTATTCTAAGATTTTAAAATTTATGATTTTTAGAATTTTGGGATTTTTTTAATTTTGAAATTTTGGGTTTTGGGATTTCAAGATTTCAGAATTTTTGAAGTTTGAGACATTTCAAAATTTAAGGTTTCAATATATTTCAGTACTTTTGAACTTATGAAATTTATGGTTTCGAATAATTTTGGGTTTCATAATTCGGACCTTGTGAAGTTCAAACTTCGGAGGTTTCTTTTTTATTTAAGAGATTTTCTACTTGGATTTGGGGACTATGGCATTTCGATATTTTAGAGACCAGGTTGTACAATATCAATCCAACCCACATCCATTTTTGAGCCTTTTAAGGTGTGAATTTTGGCATTCATATTCATCTTTTAAGGTTATTATAAACTTATTGGAATTTTAGTTTTATATGACACACATGCAAAGCACAACTAGTGACTCTATTTGGATAACAAACCCATATCTCCGAGTAGATGAATCTCTCTCTCTTTTCACCCATTTCCATCTCTCCCATTTTCTTCATTTCATGAGGTCATGCAATAATGACTCCATTTGCATTATGGAATTTACATTTAAGGAAACAACCATATCAATCAACCCTCCTTCATAGTTGCAAAATTCATTTCTAAGGTGTTGTCGACCATCCCCTGCATCCATTATATGATTGAAATCAGCATTGGGCATATCCCAACAAGAAATACATAAATTAGTTTGGTTATATGCTAGACTATCCATCTATTGGGAGCAATGGTATGTAAATTTAAGAGACTTCTCTTCATCTGAAGATGTTGATTTACAAAATGAAGATCCTAAAGATGATGGAAATTATGGTGTACTCTAGGGATTCAGCCCAAATGAAGGAATTCTAGATTGGATTCAGGTCCCCTTTTCCATGGGAAGCCCCATTTCCATATCATTACATCCAATAGAAGAAACTTGGCTTTATAGTTGAGATGTTACCCCATCTAGAAGAATGGATTAAGGAGATTGAACATCATGTAGGTCAACCTTATCTCAGGCCCCTTGCATTAACATCTCATACTCAATTTAATTTTCCCTAATAAGTATCATTTCAACCAAGAGAAAATTTTCCATGTTTCTTCTCTATCTTCCACTCATCCATCTCATCTCGGTTTCTCTGCCATTTTCCCTTCCAAGAAACCATCTCCTCCATGGGAACACAATATAGAACCATACTCTCTCCCACCACAAATGAAAGAAAACTTAGTGGATATCCTGTTATCCATATTTCCCCCTAGGCCAAATATTGGATTAGCCACGAGCCCGTATAGAAGGAACCTAAGAAAACTCATTCAAATCCTACAAATTGGTCATAGAAGGACTCAACCATGGAGTGGCGAGGCCAAGAGAGATTAAAGGAACATGTATAAAAGAAATGACTCTTTCGGGCATTTTCCACGTCTTAAATCCATCCTCTAAGTTACTGAGTAAACTCAACTATGAGATAGTAGGGTCGAGACAAGAAGGGAAGTGCCGTAGTGGAACCAAAGACAAGAAGGGGAAGAAACTGTGAAGATTTGAAATCCTCGGGCTTGAAATGGTTCAAGAAAAGGTCCCAAATCGACTAAGTATTGAGGAGGTAATGGAAGGAGCCACGTGTCGTAATGACGCTTCTCCAAAGGTTAAAACAAAAAGGGAAGCCCAAAGTTGCGCAAGGCTTCCACACGTCCAAAATCCCAAGATGTTGTGGGGCATTGAAAAGTATTCAACTAAAAGGAAGCTACTAGGTGTCAGCTCGGTGCAAAACTAGAAAGGAAGCCTAGGGTGGAGACTCGAAACTTGTGCCCGACCCTCCACGTAGACAATGGTCAAATAGAGTCAAAAGGTGGGCTTCAAAATTGGATAAGTATAAGAGTGTAACCGGAGAATGTCAAGTGTTAGTGTGGCTCATCTCTAAGAGTTGGTCCCAAGGAAGATACCCAAATGAGCACGACCTCGCCACATATCCCAAATTCCAAAAGGTAAGACGAGTATTGAAAAGTTCACAAATTAGTGGATGCCGACAAGTGTTAACCCGATGCTCCTCCAAAGGAAAACTTTTTGTCGGGTTTTCAAGCAAGCGCGGTGCCTCCACATGTTATTCCAACAGTTTGGAGTCATTTGAATAGTCAATACATAAACATGCTAGCGGAAGGCATCAAGTGTCTTAATGGTGCTAATTGAAGGGGTAAATAGTTAAAAGGTTTCCCAACGTACTCCAAGCTATCATGTGTCCTAGGGGAAAGTGGGCTGTCGGGAGACAAGTTGGTTCTATGACCCTTGTTATCTAAAAAGGCATAAAAGTTACAAAATGGCCCACAACTCTGCTAAGGAACAATTCGGTGTGAACCCGATTCAAAGCCAAAGCGGGCCGTCGGAGGAAAAGGTGAAAGTTTTCCTTTTGTTCAAAAGGTACCAAGATAAAACTAGAATCGCATTCCCCAACCAACAAAAATTAGCCACATGCCCGGTGGAGCTTTGGGGCTTCGGGAGTTTATTGAGTTTTGTGTTTTTTGCACAAAAGGGGCAAAAAGATGAATTGTGAAACTGTAAGCTTTGAGTTTTGTTCCAATCGCTACCATGTGTCCCATTACAAAAGGGGGACCCATTTTTGACATTGTTTTCCCATGCATTTGTATGGACTCGATGCCAACTTCGAAGGGGCATATCTTTCGAATCGAGCTCGAAATATTGTGAATATGGTCCACTATTGGAAGGATCTCAGCCTCACCCACACCATGGAGGTATGAAAGTTTAATTTTGAGGAGGTTAGGTGAAGGAAAATCAAGGAAATGTCTTCAAGATTTCAAGGTAGGATCTTCTTACCTCAACAACTAGATCGATTTGATTTGTTTACATTATTTCCTCTTCCTTGAAGCCTTGAACCAAGGACCTGATGTAGTAAAGATAGATTTAGGGGCATATTTTATGAGGGAATTAACAACGGTGGTTGAGCTTCAACCATTTTTTCCCGTTTCTCTTTCTCTTTCTTGTTGGGGTAGGATCCATTGTAAAGGGTTGGACACTCTTTTTTTTTACAGGCTCCCTTTTCTTCTAGAAAGGAATTTGTGGAATTTTAGGCCTTCCATTAAAATCGCAATACATTTTTACCTATTGGCTATTTTGTAGTGGGTTGTATGAATCTACTGAGCAATAAAACACATCTGTGATCGATTTTAGATCCTTTCTTGTCTCGTTTGCTTTCATCGGTCTTCCATTACATATACGGCTATCTCGTGTTTGATTATTACATGTATTTTTGGTTTGTGTCTATTAATAGAACTAGTGTTCATAATTCGTTTGGTGTGTCACCTTATAGTTTAGTTATTTTTATTTCTTGTACCCCTTTCTTATGCTTGTCTCCTTATCAAGTTTTAGATTAGTTATAGACATAGATCCTCTACAAGTTTCCACATATGCATCTAAATAGAGGAATAAGGAACCAACCTTCAATCTAGAGAGATTTACCATTTTTCAAGGTCCCACACCTTAGGGAAATTTCAATGTTATGCAATCACACCAAATGACTCTGCCTTAGAAAAGCAGACCTGTGGAACTCATTTGGGCATGTTGTGATTTCACAGTAACAATTTTGGCATGCCCGGTGAGACTAAGAAGTCTCCATCTTATTACAATAGGAATTGATGTACACTTGATGTGATTCTAGATTTTAAGAAGCCTTAAAATCATACATCAGTGACATCCAAAGAAACAAATCTACGGGTTTCAGCGGTCAAGAAATTTCATGAGAAGAATACAAACACGGTCAAGAATTAGAGAAGAGGGACTATTTGTCTATTTAGACTTATCCCCAAATAGAGGGAGAAGAGGAAGAAAAGCCCAGAGGTCGCTATCTCCACCAAGTAGAGTTTTATCAGCACCTCCTCCGGAAGACCGTTCATTCAATCAAGAAGAGTGCTAAGGCCAATCGAATGGCTCACCAAACTCTTATGTCAACTTCATAGGTAGTAGTCCACTTGCCTTAAATGCACAAAATCTAGTTTTGATTTTAGCATTAAAGACCATCCCATATTTCATTGGGGAAAACCAAACTTCTCCTAGTGATCATGTCCAAGATATTACAAATATATGTACAATCCACAAGATTCATGAGATGGACATTGCAGTCAAGCTACTCACCTCTTCACTCGAAGGGAAAGCTTTACAATGGTTCAGGAGTCTTAAGGCGGGCTCTATCCAGGTGGAATCAGCTATACACATGCTCTTCATAACCATTTTGGATAGAAGGGTGATAACTTGTCCTTGTTGGAGCAACTAACAATGATCAAGAGAGCCCCAAATGAATAGGCCGATAGACTTCAACCTCAAATTCCAGAGGACACGGACAAAATTCCAACAACGGTGAAGCCCACTAATGAAGGTTCCTTCTTATACATTCTTAGGGCTTCAAATTATGATATTTATTTGATGATTTAGTCAATGGGAGGAAACACCTTACATACGACCTATAGCCACTCCATAGGGTGACAAACCATTTGATTTAAGCTATAAAAATCACTTCTAGGCCATCCATTCCTCTATACCCTGAGTTAGGAAACCCATATACTAGCCAAATGCCTACATTAGCTCATATACCTAACCCAGGAGTAAAAGCTCAATTTAAGCTTCCACTTCATCATCTAACACCTCTAAGGAGCTTCGGGAAGTGATGAAGAAACTACAAAACCTGAAAAATGAGTTAATGACTATCAAAAGACAACAAGCTTAGATTTGTAGGCCATATCAGCCTCAAGCTCGGTCTCGGGGTTAATATCAAGACAGACCAGTGCTCGGTAGAATAGGCTACCACCTCGGACCGTAAATCAGATCCAGAACCAAGGACAGCCCAAGTGCTAGATATTTCGATTATTATGACCCAAATGTAGCTTCAACATCAAGGGCATTGGTTCCTACATAGAACAATATGGCACATGAATATGATTGGTGTTTTCCATGCAGTCAACCACACAACCAATCAATGTGCTTTAATGGTGCTCTAAATCAAGCCTTGATGGTGCAAACCAGTATGGTGCCACAAGAACCTAGCCAAGAGGGAGATCAGCAACAAGGAACTCAACAAGGTGGACCCCCAAATGAAACTATGCTAGTAAATTGGTAGGCTAAAGACTTCATGGTATGAATCGAGTTACCTTCTCAAAGTTTGGTTGCCAACACACGGTCCAAAAAAGGATAAATATTGGGAAGGCCAACCATTGAACTCGAGTGACCCTCAACCTTTCATCATTCCACAAGGTCCTTGTTTTCCAAGTGCAACTCCCAATATGGAGAGCCAATCCAAGCCACCTTCTAAATCCAGCTAGGTACCGGTTTTAGAAAACCATGTGCAAGAAAGAATTGTGTTTGGGAAGGGGTAGAAAAAGCATAGCACATTCAATATTATTGAGAAAATGAAGAAGACAAGTGTAAACATTTCACTATGGGAGTCATTGGCCATTCCAGCGAGAGGACATATTGTAGACTGCCATGTAGAATTGGTCAAGTTCAAATAAACCCCTAACCAGCAAGAGAGATTGCTTGTAAATGCAGTTCAAATGGGGAGAAATCATGGAGAACAACAATGTAAGAGCACGAGACCTCCTCCATTCTATGTATCATTGATTATCGAGACAAATTAGTGCACAATTTTATGATTGATTAAGGGCTAGTATTTCTTTGATGCCCAAACAAATAGCCGATCGATTCGGTCTCCAATATGAAGTCATCTCTAGAGGAGTAGTCCAATTAGACGGGACAAAAGTGACCATTGTGGGAATCATCAAGAATCTGAGCCTCACTCTGCATGCCTACCCCAATGTCATTTTTTTGTAAAACGTGTCAATCATAGATTTGCCACCACATTTTGCTTTGTATCTATCCAGGGACTTCACTGCCAAAATTGGAGGCTACATGTCTGCTGATTGGTCACATATGCTCTTTAGGACAAGGTATGGGGAAAAGGCCACAATCATATCTAAACCTATTGCTGATTATCATATTGAATCCTATGTTCCTAGCCTAATCAATGCCAATTGATCAACTTTTGATCAAGAAGACCTCCTAAGCACTTCTGAAGCAAATACCAAGGTGGGATGTATCCCATACTTGACTCTCAATGATTGGGCTGATAAAATTCATGGTTTAGACCCCTAGAGAGATGGAAGAATATGAGCTAGGTGTCTACTACCTACATGAAGAGAATCATCCTCTTCCTAACCTAATTAAGCTAGAATACAAGGATGATAATGAGGTATGGCAATTGTTCTTTGATGGCTCAAGGAGTAGACAAGGAGCTGGAGGAGGATCTATGATTGTTACTGCGAAAGGTGTGAAATATTATCTAGCTTTAAGATTCAAGTTTTCTTGTTTAAATAATACTACCAATATGAGGCTTTGGTCCAAGGTCTTCATTAGGCAAAGAAGCTCGGAATTAAGAACTTGCAAGTGTTTGGTGATAGTGAACTGGTTGCCAATCAAGTCAGAGGACTTAATGCTGTCAAAAATGACCTACTCAAGAACTATAAGAGTAGGGTATGGGATGTCATGGAGGATTTTGAGGCATTCATTATTGTGTCCATACCTATAAAGAAGAATGAAGCTTCACGATATACTTACGGCAGCTTGGAGCAACATTTGATGTGGTTGAAAGCATCAAGAGAGACAAAGAACAATCACGTATCTGTATAGTTTTGAGGTCAAGTCCCGAGATAACAACACATGTTGGCGGTGTTTGAGAATTATCAGAAAATAATTAAATTTTTGCAAGAAGAAGCTGAATTCTCAGCTAGAAACCAAAGCAAACTAGAGAAGCAATATGGGAATCAGATAGTACAACTACATACAAACAAGCTTCCCAAAGGCTTAGTGACATTGGAATCTATTTTCAATCCCAATGATCAGTTTAGAAAAGAGAAGGCTAATATGTAGATCAAAGGAGAAGATTCAGAGTCAATCCCAGTTGGAGAAGACAAAACACTTCAAATTGGCAAAGTTGCCACCAAGCAAGAAAGGTATGAACTCATACAACTTTGTCAAGAATTTATTGATGTTCTTGCTTGGAGTTATGAATACCTAAGAGTATTCAATCCAAGGATGTCACAACACACAATCGAGCTAGATCTAGCCGCTCGGCCCATTAGGCGAAGAAGATACCAGTCAACCCACATATTGAGCCTCTAATGAAGAAGGAGTTGAACAAGGTAATAGAGGAAAGCATCATATTTCCAATCAAACACTCAAGCTGAGTTGTAAATTTGGTCCCAATCAGGAAGAAAAATGGAGAAATCAGGTTGTGTGTTGACTTTAGGGATCTGAACAGAGTCTCCCTCAAAGATCACTACCCACTCCCTTCAATGGATCAGATCTTGCAAGTAGTGTCTGGGTCAAAAAGGTTCTCCCTCCTAGATGGCTACTCAGGGTACAACCAGATCATGGTGAAAGAAGATGATCAATTCAAAACATATTTCACCACCAAATGGGGCACCTATGCCTATAGGAAAATGCCATTTGGATTATCCAATGCTGGAGCCACTTTTCAAAGGGAAATGGATATGGAATTCAAGGGACTGATCAATAAAATAGTGTTGATCTATCTGGATGACATTACAGTGTTTTCCAAGAATGCAGTAGACCACCTTTTCCATCTAAGGCATGTGTTCTAACGATACAGGAATTTTTGGGGTGTCACTAAACCCCCAAAATGCAAATTTTTGGCCCATAAAGGGAAGATTCTAGGCCATATTGTATCAAAGGAAGGATTGGAAATTGACCGGAGAGAGTTTAAACAATAATATCATTTCCATTGCCAAGTCACAAGAAGGATCTTCAAAGCTTCGTGGGAAAAATCAATTTTGTCTGCAGGTTTGTTCCAAAATTTGCTTCCCTTGTTAAGCCAATATCGTTGATGCTGAAGAAGAGCCTAACATTTATGTGGATAATTAAAGGAAGGGAAATTTTTGAGGCTATCAAAGAAGCCATATCATAAGACCCAAATCTTACGAATCTAGATTTCTCTAAGGACTTCATATTGTATGCCTTTGGTGGCAATGACACAATTTCTGCAATCTTGGTTCAATAGAACATAGAAGGTAAAAAACAACCAATTGCTTTCTTCAGCCGAGTCTAGAAGACTATGAGGTGAGGTACTCCTTTATTGAGAAACAGCCTCTGGTAGTGATAAGAGGATTAAAGAAGTTTAATCATTTTGTTTCAAACAACAAGATCCACCTATTGGTCTCCCATGCAGGAGTTAAAGAATTCCTTCTCAGTAAGGACTTGAATGAGAAGAATGTAGGATGGATCAATTGTGTCATGGAATATGAAATTGAGATCAAGGTCACCAAGTTGGTCCATGGGAAGTGGTTATGTGAACAACTAGCCTCATGTCAACAAGATGAAACAAACAATGAAAAGGAGGTTGTTCTTGTTTTGCAAGATGATCGAGAAGAAGGGAGAAATGATGTATGTGCTCCTTGTTGGACCAAATACATGCTACACTTCCTTAAAATAGGCATGTGCCCTCTTGGGATAGGTAAATAAAAAAGGATGCATTTCAGGATACAGCCATCCCATATGTACTTATTGATGGTGTCTTGTTCAAAAGAGACATCAATGACATTCTACTAAGATGCATTGGAATAGATCTATTGGAGAGGGTGCTATAAGAATTCCATGTTGAAGCGATTGGAGGCCATTTTTCTCTAAGAGTGATAGCACTCAAAATAATGAAAGTAGGATATTATTAGCCCGAGAATGTTTAGTGATCATTACACATGGATCAAAAGGTGCAAGAATTGTGCATTCTTCAAGGGCAAAGAGAGACTAGCAACACTTCCATTGCACCCAATCTCAGTTGACCAACCTTTCATGTAATGGGGATTGGACTTCATTGGAGTCATCAATCCAAATTCAAGCCAAGGTCACAAATAGATCTTGATAGTAATAGATTATTTCACCAAGTGGACCGAGGCAGTGGCACTCAAGGAAGCCAATGAGTCTGGTTTCCTAGATTTCTATGAAGGGATAGTATCAACCATCATATCAAACAATGCATTAACATTCATAGGTTCCAAGATCACTTGGATGGGATGTTAAGAATGGGACTTATTTGAGTACTTCATCAAACTATTACCCTCGAAGGTAATGGCAAGGATGAGTCCACAAAAAAACCTACTAAAGATCATCAGAAGAACTATTGATGAGAATCAGAGGCCTGGAACAAAAAGCTCAAAACGGCCTTATGGGATGATAGAATAACACCCAAGAGATCTAAAGGCATCTCTCCATTCAATCTTGTCTATGGGAAAGAGGTAGGGTGTTTCTATATCACTTGAGTTACCAACATTCGAGCTCATGAAGTAACTAGAGATGTCCGAACTTGGACTAATGGAGGCCAGTTATGTGGAGATGATAGAATTAGAAGAAACCAGAGAGCGTGTTTTCCAAGTAATAGAGAAGAATTAGGATTTAATCAAGAAATGATTTGACAAGAAGGAAAAATTAAGGACCTTCTAGGAAGGAGACCTGGTTTTGAAATGGAATGGAGATTAAGTGAAACCAGGAAGGCATTCCAAATTTGACACCATCCGGAGTGGCCCCTATATGATCATAGGATGTAGAAGTATAAATGCTCTCTAATTGTCCACATTGGAGGGTGAAGAGTTACAGATTCCAGTAAATGGGATCTATCTTAAGCACTTCTACTAAAAGGGGAGTTCTCACCCTATACATATTAGTTTATTTTTCTCTTTCCTCTAAGTGCTTATGCATATTGTCTTGTTGTAGTGTAGATTACTTTTCTCCTAAGTGCTTTTCACACTCTGCATGTTCCATTTGAAGCATGTATGATTTCAAATTTTGTATATAGTGTGGTGTTGTTTTGTGGCTCTTATACGGTCCATTCAAAAAAATAGATGAAGACTGGATCAAAACAATTTTCTACACTCAGAAACCTTCATTTCGAGACTTCCTATGAAAATTGAGAGTGCAAGCCATTGGGCTCGTGAATCGAGGAAAGAATTAGTATCGAGATCATCTTTCTTGATTGCATACCCAATCGATGCAACAAGGTAATTGGTCTTTTCATCTAGCAGGTAGATACCCCTATGAGTCATGAAATTTTTATCCATATTCCCCCCCATGCCAAATATTGGATCAGCCACGACCCCGCATAGAAAGAACTTGAGAAAACTCATTCAAATCCTAAAATTTGGTCATGGAAGGACTCAACCATGGAGTGGCGGAGGCCAAGAGATATTAAAGGACCCTGTACAAAAGAAACGACTCTATCGAGACCTTTTAAACATCTTAAATCTATCCTCCAAGTTACAGTAGACTCAACTATAAGATAGTAGGGTCGGACAAGAAGGGGCAATGTCGCAAAGGAAACAAAGATAAGAAGGGGAAGAAACGGTGAAGATCCGAAGTCCTCGGACTCAAATGGTTCGGGAAAAGGTCTAAAATCAACTAAGTATGGAGGAGACAGAGTGGAAGGAGCCATGTGTCCTAACGTTGCTTCTCCAAAGGTGAAAATGAAAAGGGAAACACAAACTTGCACCAGGATTCTATGTGTCCAAATTCCCGAGAAGTTGTGGGGCATTGAAAAGTATTCAACTAAAAGGAAGGTGCCAAGTGTTAGTTTGGCACAAAATCAAAAATGAAGCCTAGGGAAGAGACTTAAACTTGCGCCAACCCTCCATGTAGCAAATGGTCAAACAGAGTCAAAAGGTAGGATTCAAAATTGGCTAAGTATAAGAGTGTAAGTGGATAATGCCAAGAGTCAATGTGCCGCATCTCTAAGAGTTGGTCCCAAGTTGGATACCCAAATGAGCGCGAGATCACCACGTAGCCCAAAGTCTAAAAAGTAAGAGGGACCATTGAAAAGTCCATAGATCGGTGAAGGCCAACAAGTGTCAACTCGGCGATCCTCCAAAGAAAAAAACTTTGGGCGGGTTTTCAAGCAAGCACGGTGCCTCCATGTGTTATTCCAATAGGGGAGAGTCGGTTGAACGAGTCAATACATAAATAGGATGGTGGAGGTTGTCAAGTGTCTTAATGGCGTTGATTCAAGGGTTGAATAGAGAAAAGGTTTCTAAATGAGCACGGGGATGCCGCGTTTCCTAGGGGAAAGTGAGTCGTCGGGAAAAATTTGGTTCTTTTCCCCTTGTTATCTCAAAAGGGGTAAAAGTTACAAAATGGCCTACATCTCCGCCCAAGAAAAAAAAAAGTCAACATGTGAACCCGAGTCAAAGCCAAAGCGGGCGTCGAAGGAAAAATTGAAAGTTTTCCTTTCATTTAAAAGGCACCAACATAAAAATGGAAATGCATTCCCAGACCAACCAAATGTAGCCATGTACCTAGGTGGAGTTTCAAGGCTGTGGGATTTTTTGAGTTTTCATATTTTACATAAAAGGGTAAAAGATAAATCGTGGACCCATAAGCCCGATTTTTGTTCCAATCTAGCTACCATGTGTCCCATTCCAAAAGGGGGACCCATTTTTCAAATTTTTTTCCCACCCATTTTTACGGACTCGATACAAACTTTGAAGGTGCATATCTTTCAAATCAAGTCTTGAAATATTGTAAATCTGACACCATTGGAAAGATCTCGGCCTCGTCCACGCCATGGAGGTCTTAAAGTTTAATTTTGAGGATGTTAGTTGAAGGAAAATGGAGGAAACATCTTCAAGATTTCAATACAAAGATCTTCTTACCTCAATAAGCGATTATATTTTATTTGTTTCCATCATTTCTTCTTCCTTTAAGGCGCCGAACCAAGGATTGATGTAGTAAAGATGGATTTGGGGGCATATTTTATCAAGGGCATTAACAAAGTAGTGGTTGATATTAAATTTGTTTTTCCCACTTCTCTCTTTGTTTCTTCTCTCAAGCTGAATCTATAAAGTTATGGAGAAGATTCATTGTAATGGGTTGGACACTCTTTGTTTTACAGGCTCCCTTTTTCTTCTAGCAAAGGAATTTATGCAATTTCAAGCCTTCCATTAAAACTTCAATACGTTTTTACCTCATCGATACTTTGTAATGGGATGTATCAATCTATAGAGAAATAAAACATGTCTGTGATATATTTTAGATCCTTTCTTATCTCTTTTTCTTTCATATGATCTTCCATTACATATCTAGCTATATGTGTTTGATTATTGCATGTATTTGTTGGTTTGTGTCTATCAGTAGAACTAGTGTTCATCATTCCTTTGGTGCATCACCTTGTAGTTTAGTTATTGTTTATTTCTTGTACCCCTTTCTTATCCCTGTCTCCTTGACAAGTTTTAGATTAGGTATAGAGATAGATCCTCTACAAGTTTCCATGTATGCATCTAAACAGAGGAATAAGGAACCAAACTTTAATCTGGAGAGCTTTCCCATTTTGTAAGGTCCCACACCTCGGGGAAAGTTCAATGTTATGAAATCACACCAAGTGACTCTGCTTTAGAAAAGAAGACCTATGGAACTCATTTGGGGGTGATGTGATTTCACACTAACAATCCCACCCACCTCTCCTCTCATAATCCTGAACCCATGTTGGGAAGAAAATAAAGGAACCAGATCAAGAGAAGCAAAAAGGAGAAGAGCCTAGAAAAGAAGAAATAATGATTTTTTTGTAAACTTGGCCATAAAATTTGGAATAGAAAAAATTACCTTGATAGTCAAGCCTTCATAAGAGGCTAAGGTGGAAAAATAGGTTGTAAAAATCAAGGTTGCACCAACGAAAGCAAAAAAATAGGTTGAGGAAGACGATCAACAATGAGTATGTTCGAGTATAGTGTCCATGATAACACTCTATTTGTAGGAATTATTGGTTAGCCATTTTTTGTAAATCAGAGGAAGAAGATTGAACAAATCTAAATTGAAAAGGAGGGGAGCCCATTTCAAGGAGAAGAATATAATAGTCTTAAGTTATTCGACACTGAGGCAAATCATGAAATAAATAGTGAATATATTATTGTTGAAATGAAACAAGAATTAAAAATGGATAGTTTGAAGTCCCACCAAGAATACCAGAATGTCAAGCATGATTTTACCTTAGGGTTTTACTTGATCTTTGAAGGGGTAAAAGTTAACTCAACCTCATTATGGCGGGGTTTGTAAGATACCCGTGAGACATCATGTGTGAATGATGTTTTTCACTCCATGAAGAATGTACTCGATCTCTTTCCCTCCAAGTACAACTTTGATAAATCAAAAATATTATATGAAAAATAATTAGTGAAAATTTTTGTCAAGGTTTCTGGTAAATGCCATTTCCAAGAAGCAAAGAGACTCCCTTATGCAGATGTCAACCTACTTACAAAAAAAAATTCTTTTATTGGTAATAATATTGTGGTTCAAAAGGATTAGTGGAAAATATTATCAGCTAATATCACTTATTTAGGTGATTACATACATAAGAGAATAATGATAAGCCTAAGATCAAAGGTAATATTATTGATTAGTGTATAATGTTTTAGATAAATTTTATGTTATAGAACTATCTAGGTGCTTTTCTTCGGTGAAGTAGGATTTAGGCTCAAAGATATAATCCTCAATGAAATAAATCGATACTTCTTCTTGAGCATCATAGAAATGTGAAAGATTGGTGTCGATGTTGGGGATGTTGATGTTGTTATCGAGGCTCAAACCGGATGCGATGTGGTAGTCGTTTGGTATGTCTAAGCCAACTTCATGAATTACATTCAAATTATGCGACATCAACATGGATCCTTTGAACTTTGTTATATGCCTCCCAAAAATATTCCATTTTCCTTCATGAATATGTTGATTTGATGTAAAATTGGCCTTATAATGATCAAGGGTGTAGCATCAATGGCACATAGTTCTAGGTCATGAAGTAGATCATATTTCTCCGCAATACTGAAGGATGATGAGCGATGGGTAACGAATGCATGCGGTAATGGGATAGTTTTCACCTCCTATGGCCATTTGACATCATCATACTTGAAAACATGTTAGAAATGATACGAAACTAAAAATATTGTTAGCAGATTTGTAGGAAAATTTATGATAGAAAAATATTACACAGGAATCACATGTGATTGACCCAATCATAAGTGATTGCTAATAATTCTAATAGGATACAAAAACATGGATTAAAACTCGTTCAAACTATGATTTTGATGGATTTTAAATTAGAAATGATATGAATCTTAAAATAAAACCAATATTACCTACTAATGGAGACAAATAAAAATAAAAACAAATGATTACCTTGTATGAATACATGAATTGAATGGAAAAAAAAATGAAGGTGGCTTGAATAACAATGGGCAATACGACGATCAAGTTAACTATTTTGATGGAGCATAACGACAGTAGGATATTTTTTTAAGGTGTCGATATATAAAATGGATGTGAATGAACATAATTTCCCTGTAAAACATGAAAACTTATCTCTAAAGAGCCTATAAAACCTTTTTATATAGATTTTCGGTGATTGGGATAATCTCTGACGATTTCAGAAAATATGTGTTAGGGAAAGAAATGAAGTGATTTTCCTACTATTTTTATCTTGATTTTAGAATATTTCGAAGGAGGTTACGATGCAAATTTGGAGAGAATAGAACTAAGACTAAGTTAGCTAGGGTGAGGATAGGGACCATTTTTAGAATGTTTCTAAATTTTTCTTAGTTATAACTAGTTAAGTGTGAAGAGGTGGTTAGGGATAGGTTAGAGTTAGTTGAGTGATATTTATAGAAGGTTTCTAAACTATCTAGTTATAACTAATGAATGTATCCAAGTTAGCATGGTGAGGTGTGAGGGTATATATAATTTTAATTTAACCTAACTAATTAATTAATTAGACCTAGGGATGTGGTGGCATGAACATTAAATTAATTTAATTAAAGGGGACCAATGGGTGACCTAATGTCGTGGAGTATCATGAGTGGGTTATTTTGATCGTGAATAGGTTTAGGGAAAATGATAATGAGGGAGTGTAGATTTTTAGTGTTTACATTTTCCCCTTTTTGTTTGATGGTTTCTTGAAAATCATTAGATAAAAATGATGAGAAGGTTGTGTTGGTATGGGTGATTCTACTATGATGCAATATAGTTAAAAGTGATGTGTTTTCTTTCAAAAGGAATCCCCAACAAAAGGGAGTATAGTGCGGTGTCTTGGAGAATCAATTGGAAGGGTGGCCAAGGGGCTTGATGCATGTGGACGTATGAATATTACTAAGTAAAATTTATGAACAGGGAAAACCATGTGATGGGGGTTTAAGGGCTCGTCTCCTATGACAAATGATAAATCTTGATATTTGAATATGTTGGGTTGGTCAAATATTTTGAGGCCTAAGATCCATTGAAAATATGATACATCTTTGTAAATGGTGAAAACAACAAGGTTTCAGTAATATAGGCATGAACGGCCAAAAATGGTAAATCACCAGGTGATTAGTGCAATCTATGACAATTGCATTGTGTGAAAAAGGGGTTATAAATAACCCAAAGGTATTATTATTTTATCTTGTTTGTATCATGGATGACACCAAACTATCGTAATGACTATCTAGTGTGGAAAACATGTTTTTGAAGAGAAAAATTATGGGAATAACATCCTTTACTCGAAAATGCAAACCTATGAAGGCTGAGGTAAGCTCTCAATCCATTTTTGTTTTTTCTATTTTGTGTTTTTGTGAATTTTTGGTTTTGAAATTGTATTGGAGCACGTGGATGCCCTAGTTTGGATTTATAGAAATAATTGGTGATTCCTCCAATCTCTAGCGATTGAGATGAATCAACAATGATTCACCTATGACAAAATAGTTTTACATTTTTAAGGGAAATTTAAGGTTTTTTATGAATGTTTTTTATTTTTCTGGAATGTTTAAGGTTGCATGATGTGTTTTTGAATGTTAGGGTTAATGTTATAAGGTTATTTTTAAGGATATTTTTTCATTTTGATTTCTTTTTGAAAGGAATGTTTGTTTTTCAATACCAGTGTGATAGTATTAATGTTTGTTTTGTTTTGTTTGTGTTTTGTAGGTGGATGCACAATTGACCATATGTGACCGCATACCTTTGATGTTAGAGGAGGTGAGGGAGGATTTATCTAATGAGTATTAGAGGGATTTGGAGGTAGTGGGGTTTAGTAGTATGAGATTCTATCCATGAGTTCACATATGCCACAGTCTAATAGTGACATTATTAAAGAGGTGGAATCCTTCCACATATGCTTTCTAGCTTTAGTGCAGGGGAGATGAACATCAATTTTCGAGGATGTTCATCAGATTACTAGACCCGAGTTCATAGATAGGCCATTTACTATATTAGGAAGGATACGATGGAAGACACTATGTAGAGGTTATATGGAGGGGATGCTCAATATGTGAGATACTCATCCATGGCCTTTGATTACCAGGAATTATATGAGCACAGGGAGAGTTTTTTTCCACAAATGACTATAATGATGATAGGAAATTCATGTTTTCATTTCCAAATTCAGGAGGTGGGCGCTTCCCTTGGATGATGACTTGTGTGGTCGCTAAGATGATGGAGCACCACAATTTTTTGGGTGGGATCATACTCTATTAGTTTAGACAATTAGAGAGGCTGTGGGATTAACCGCTCACAAGAGTGTTATGTCATCGATGTTAGATTTTATTACAGTAAAGGGCACATGATAACATTGTGATTTATTGTCCATTGGGGATACCATGTGACATTGATGTGAGGCACCCTAGTTTCATTTGATGGAGTCAGATTCTTGGTTGGGAAGGGAAG
Source organism: Taxus wallichiana var. yunnanensis (assembly GCA_018340775.1). Taxonomy (NCBI): domain Eukaryota; kingdom Viridiplantae; phylum Streptophyta; class Pinopsida; order Cupressales; family Taxaceae; genus Taxus; species Taxus wallichiana. The sequence continues at coordinate 195,064,283 of CM031240.1, read as the reverse complement.
GAAAAGGGTCAAATTTGTTATATATATTTGATATAAGGGGGTATAGGTGGGTGATGTGGCATGGAGAACATATCTAGGATGTCATGATTTGCCCAATTTCCCTTACGACTTGTTGAGTTTATAATAGAAACCTATATTCAAGCTTGTAAAGCAAGGGCATATGAGCTGTTACATTTTATGTGAGTGAGGAGATAGTTTAGTTTGGTTCACGGTATACCTAAAATTTGGTACAATAAAAATGAGAGGATGGGGAAACCGAGACACCAAAGTCTGTAGTAGTGATGCATGTAGTTATTGATGCCTTTTTGGGTCTATGGGTCTTGATGGTGATGGGAAGATGGTTCTGAATGTTGATGCGGGGTGACTCAAGAATTTTTACATTATGGGATAGATATTTGATGACATTTGAGAGGGCTTGGTCGGTAGAGAGGGCTACACCGCAAGCGGTAGATGAGTACTTTCTCGGGAGGTAGTAGGAGCACAAGAGCTAGAGGAGGAGAGAGGTGAGGGTGATGATGTTGTAGCTGCAACTATTGTGGTAGTGATGGATGAGAAGGCCATAGTGGAGAAAAAGATAGATACTTCTCGGAGAGATCATGATGATCTAGCAGGAGTTTGTGATACTCTCATTACGAGAGAGGGATATTTTGATTGTTGATCGTAATGGTATTTAGGTGCAGCTTGTATGGGTATATTTTGATAGAGAAAAGTACAAGGATAGAGGGAAAAATTGAGGAAGGCCTTGGGGATCACATACCATTCAATTTCTAGTGTAGATTTATTAGGAATGGCTCAACATAGGGGGAATCTAAAACACCTCTTTCTAGCATGATTTTAGTGTCGCATTACAAGGTCGTGTAAGCATAGAAATATTATTACATGGACATGATCATCAAGAGCTATCCTGATGCCACTTTGTATGTTGATCATATAGCTACCTAAGGGGAAACCACAATAGTAGTGAGGCCTAGTGATAGTGTGGTGAGCATGGGACATCCACCTCGAAGGCCGAGAGGGGGTGATAATTGTGAGGGTGGAGCTATTATGACTGGTGCTTGTAGAGGAGGTGGAGACACAAGTGCACATGCAGTACTCCTGCTCCTAGAGGAGAGGGTGGTTCTAGCACAATGTTAGGAGATGTTGATTTTACCACATGATTATATGATGTTATAGGCTTATTGAAGCCCAATTATTAACATGATGATATATTGATTGTTCATAGATTTATGATGTATTCTAGACTTTGATGTGTGTGTGTGTGTGTGTGTGTGTGTGTGTGTGTGTGTGTGTGTGTGTGTGTGTGTGTGGGATGATGATGATGGTTTGAGATTTATTCATGTGATTTGATTTATATATGTTATATGTTGATAATTCATATTAATTTAGAATGTTTGGATTGAATGTGTTTTGATTATGGTTAATTTTGGAGCTAGAAAATGTGACCAATCAAAATGTGTTAAATCAAAAAATGTAACTAAATTAAATGAAGTAAAGGTGGAAATAACACCCCACTATAAAATTTTACATGTATACACAATGGGTTTAAAATAAAACTTGCACTTGTAGCCTTTCAAAATGTTGAATAAGACCATCAAGAGATAGTTCATGTAAATCATGGTGGATTAAGGTGAAATGTATTTTTGCTAGGATAAATGAAAAACATGGGGCTTTGTGGGTGTATGCCATTATGGTGGAAAAACGTTCTCCTTTTTTATGGGTTTATTGAGAATTGATGCCTGATATTTTATAATATTTCAAATAAAAATGATCAATGCGAGAAGCTTGCGTTATATGGGAAATCTGATGGACACGGGAAGCTTTCCTGGGTGCTTTGTATTTTGAAGGCTTAATTGAAGTGGGAAGCCTTATATATGAGTAGTCATCCTTCAATGGTATGGTCTACATTTTTATTTTTAATTGAATGATTGTAATTTATGGGATCGATCCATGTCATTAAATGGTAGCTTCCTTTTGAGGGAACAATCTACTTTTGGTAATTTATATTTTGTGAATATCTTTCCTTTAAGGGATCAGTCTATTATAAAGAGATATCAAGATAAGCATCCAATGAAATTATACTGTTGAGATGAGGGTAGAAAATCCTGATAAAATATTTTTAAGGAGGGGATATATGTATATGTATCGTACACCCACATGCCCCATGTCATGATACTAGTAGATAGGTGGAGTGATTTGGAGGAATTTTAGTAAAGGAAGTTGTTATTTGTAATGATGGAATGATAGGATTTGATAAAAACCCACGTCATTAAAATAAACCATTTAATAGTATATTGTCCATAAGTATGAAGCATTCAAGGGTTCTACTTCAGATTCCTCTTCAAGAAAAGCAAGACGATACACTCTTGACCCATACTTGCATGTGATAATATATGGACCAATCCAATTGGGGAAAACATTTCAATGTTTACTCCCTTCCATTGTAGTGCTATTTTGATTCTCTTTTAATACAAGATCACCAATTTTTAAATCATATTCTCGACATGTTTTTGTATGCTCTATTGATTCATTGTTGATAAACTTGATGATGTTCTAAGTTTGCTAGATGTTTTTCATCTAACAATTTGAATTGTGTTAGACGGTCTTGGCGATATTATTCATCAGGGATGAAATCTTTGAGGGATACACGTAGTGATGGAATTTGAATTTCAAGAGGTACAATGGATTTAGATCCATAGACAAGTGAGTAGGTTGTTTCACATATAGGCGTATGGATGCTAGTTCGATAATCCCAGAGAGTGAATGAGATTTGAAGATGCTAGTTCCTAGCCACATCATCCACTTGTCTTCATGAGGATTTTGTTAAGTGTTTTGTTAGAGGCCTTAACCTACTGATCTTATTAAGGATAGTATGGTGATGGAAAAATATGTTTGTTGTTGAATGTGTCATAGAGTTGTTTGGCTAACTTGTTTTTGAAGGATATTTTGTTATCATGCGGAAGCTTGTGTGGGATGGAAATACAACATATGATGTTACGATATATGAAGTTGATGATGCATACGGACTTTGTTGAGGTTAAGGGGATGATGGCTTCAACACATTTACTAAAATATTAATTTAATGTGATTATGAAATGATGTTACTTAGATGATTTTCGATTTATTGTGCCCGATGAGGTCTAGCCCCCATTGAGAGAAAGGTCATAGGTCTTGAACCGGTTGTAATACTTGACTAGCGACATGTATAACATATGAATGGAATTAGCATTTGATGCACTTATTTATGCATGAAAAAAATATTTAGTGATAGTAGGCCAAGAATACCCTATTTGTATGACTTGTTTAGCGATGACATTTCCACTAAAGTTACCACAAAAAATTCCATCATAGATCTATTCAATTACTCTGATTGATCTATGTGGTTTAAGACACCATAATAATATATTGTCAAAATTGTGTTTGTAAAGGATTCCCCTTATGATAACAAAGTGGGTGACATGTTGAAGGAATGATTGTTTAGCAGATTGTGATAGATTTGAGCAAAGTTTACATTCAGTGAGATAGTAAAATATCCGTGTGTATCATAGATTGGGTGGGTTGTTATTAATATTATCAATGGAAGGTGGATAATTTTTATGTGAAAGATGATCCAAGTGTTGAACAATTAAAAACATCTTGGTTTTATCCCTTGACTTTTTTATTTCAAAAGGGATGAGGGATCCAATGGAATTCATAGTGTATGCTGAAACCTATTTGAAGATCACAGGATGGCTTGAATTGTGTAATGATCAAAGGCACCTTGAGAAAGTGAATGATAGATTTAGATTTTGTAGGATTTCATTATTACATTGATATTCTCCTTGAATTTTACTAACAACAAGTTGTGAATGTCCTTAGATTCGTAGGATGTGGTAGCCTAGGAGAATAGTGGTGTGTAGACCCATGATTAAGGCTTCATATTCTGCCATATTAGTAGTACATTTGAAGTTAATTTTAAATGACAACAGAAGTGGAATATTTATGATGAAAAAATTGACTCCTCCTCCTTCTTGGCACTTAGCATTATCAAAGAAGAGAGTCATTTTAATGAGGATGAAATCAGATTCATCATTATCAGATTCGTTAATCCTATTGATGGATTTGTCAAGAAAATTTTAATGATGTATTCAATTATCTATAAGGGTTGCATTGGCGATATACAATCAGTGATAGATTGGTATTTAATAGACTTATGACATATTCTTTTGGCGTAAAATTTAGTCATGAGCATGATCCATCAGGTTATTCGATCATTATGGTATGGTTTACCATACAGGCATTAAACAAGTTAAAAATGGTGACCACATATAGCTTGTGATTAAGAAGATAATGTCGAAGTTTTAAAGTTGGAAAGTATAATGCACAAAACAATTTTTCAGCTTGATGTAGCGTGTCTCATATTTGTGGAGTATGCGGTGATGTAATATACTGACTTGTTCACGACCTTGATTATCATGATAAACAAGCATAACTCCTAGAGCATGTTATGAAATGGATATGTATAGATAAAATGTTTACGCTTCACGAGGTGGAGTAAATATTGGTGGTGATAGTATATATACTTCTTAATTTTTCAAAGGCTTTGTGCTAATTTGAATCCGAATAAAACTCTATGTCCTTGCGAGAAAGTGGTTAAATGGTTGACAACGGTTAGAGACATGTGACATGAGGCGTCAAATGGATTGTAATTTAGCTTGAAGGCTACATAATTGCTTAAGATTGGATGGAGGAGGCATTTCAATGATTGATCTAACTTTTTCAGGTCAAATTCAATGCCTTGCATGGATATTTTAGACCCCAAAGTTTTCCAGAGGACACCAGAGACACACTTTGCAGGATTAAGATAAAGATAGAATTGGATGAGACGAGTGAATATTGACTCAAGGATATAAGGATAGTTTTTACATGATTTATAATTCCTATAAGGTCATCAACATAATCTTCAATGATTTTGTGGATAAGGTCATGAAAATTGTATGTCATAACACATTGGTAAGTAAATCATACATTTTTAAGACCAAATGGAATGACATGGTAACAGAAGGTCCCCAAAGATGTGATGAAAGTAGTTTTATGCTGATCTTCATACATGATGGGGATTTCATTATAACCAGAAAATTCATCTATGAGGGAAAGCATTTCATGGCCTATTGCTAAGTCTGTGAGCTGATCTATATTTGGGAGAGGGAAATCATCCTTTGGATAAGAAATATTGAGATCCCCAAAGTCTATGAAGATGCATAATTTTCTTGAGGATTTTCTTACGAGGATGATATTTGAAACCCATTGTGGGTAGTCAATGGGTATGATGAAGTTAGTGGATAAGAGGCATTACAACTCTTCCTTAACAAGGAGATCTATATGAGGATGCATTTTATGAAGTTTTTTTGACCAACTTGGAATTGGGATACATGAATATGTTGTGTATGACAATGTTAGGATTGATTATGGTCATATCACTATATGACTAGGAGATGGCTTAGTGATACTTTTTCAAGAATGAGGTAAAATCATTTAATTATTGTGGATCGAGAGATTTACTAACCTTAACTATGTGAGGATCAGGAGGAGAGCCTAAGTTAATGTCGAGAGTTGATTCATTAATGATATTTGGTTTTCTGGATGGTATGTATATCTAAATTAAAAATATTCGGTTCCCATATAAGCAATGGATATATTTGTTAGCATGACACTCGAGGATATCTAAGGTAGGTGAATATTCTTCAAAATATCGGCCAAAAATGGGTAATGATTTAGAGGAGTGATTGGAGTGATAAGTAAGTGGCCCTAAGGATATAACATTGATTAAAAAAGTTAGATGGGATAGGTACAATGTCTTACGGATCCTTGGGATCTTTAGTTTCCATCGATGATGGTAGTTCTAGTTTAGAAATATTTAAGGATGTAGCAAGCTTAGATGTAGTGGCTTCATACATGTCGTAGGTCAATATTTTATATCCTAATCAAATTTTCTCATGGATTTAAGGAACGTAAGATGGGTTGATCCTGGGTTCCTTGTTCATAGTGTTTGAGGCCAAAACGTCTTTGTGCACATTGATGAAGATACATACGGTTAAATTTTGGATTATCAAGGGATTTAAAGTTTGATGTGAATGAAATAACATGGTGTTGATTGATAGTTTGGGATGGAGGGTTATTGATTACCCATAAATGATATTTGTTTTAGGTTAGTAGGACTTTAGAAGATGAAATTTCCTACATTCAGATCATACATGGGTTTCTTATCAGGGTGACCATATGCTTTGGGTGAAGGAATGAAGTTGACCATGAGTTGATAATATTCCTAGAGCATCGGGCATTTCTGACCTCACCAAGAGAGGAATCATCTGGTGCTAGTGGGTGCTTCATCGAGATGACCCAAGTTTTGATTTATGTACAAGGACGTCATTTGGGTGGTACATCATGTAGCGGTCAAGCAAATGGATTTAGATCAGTAGGAATAATGAAATTCCATACTTCATGTTTGTATTTGAGACAATGGTGGAGGGTGGAAGGAAAATAGGGCATGGTACGTATCTAAGGGTGTCCTAATAACATATTTTATTGGAATTATGCTTCGATAATCTAGAAGATTTTAGGAAAGGTTTTGACACCAATTTTAAGTGGAAGCATGATGTGCCTAATGTGGGTGTGATAGTGTTGGTAAAGGATTGTAAAAGAACTAGCGTTTGAGTGGTGAAAATATTGGGTAAATTAATTTGGTTGAAAGTTAGGGATGATATGATGTTGATGGAAAATCAACTATCAATCATGACCCTCTTGATATAAATGTCATTGATCTGAGTGGTGATGAAGAGTGGTTGTTCGTGGTCTTCCTGGTTTGAGAGATGTAATTTCAAATGGTTCGAAAGATATAAAGGTGGATGCTTCTAGGGAAACCACAAAGTTTTTGAATGGATTCAGATCATTAGTTTTTATGGTTATAGATTCGAGTGCTTCCACCATATCTTCTTTTGAAGCAATGATGTTTGAACTAGTTCATAAAGCAACATTTTGATAGGGATTGGTGTAATTATTGATAACATTTTTTTGTACTATGTTGAAAGGGGTGTTATTACTTGTATTGAAATTTTGGATTTTTATGGGAGGTTTGATTATGCTCTTTAGGAGCAAAGGAAATGGACACCTTAGGCATACTGAGGTCAATTTTATAGTTTAGGAGGTGGAGATATAGTAGTAAATATTTTAATTTTATTAGGCTCAAATGTTTATTTATCCTAATTTTGTGAACGTGTGGTGATGTGGAAAACGTTAACTTGATGATAAGGAGTTTTGACATGGGTTCATTAGTCATTGATGATAATGATGATATTGATGTTGATGTTAATATTGTGTTATATTGAGAGGAAAGGAAGAGCGGACTGCCAATCTTTAGAAATTTTAAGTGAAAGGCTCTACAGTCTTCTTTAGAATGTCCTCGTACTCTATGGTAATCACAAGATACATTAAAGTCATACCGAGAAGGCTTCCATCCATGATTATTATAATTTTTAGGTGGTAGTGTAATGATTTATTATTACGAGAGGTCATCTAAGATGGTGGCATAACATCCCTTAGGTATAGACGTAGAAGGTGACAAGGTTGCATCTGTATTCCCGACAAGAGGAAGTAAGATGGGATATTTAGAAGTGGGTTTTTATTTAACATTCATGGTGGATTTCTAGCTATTATATCGATGGAGGATGGGAATCCTATATGGGTGGCTACTACGGAGTGATGGAAGTAGAATACAGACTCAATGTGGGAGCTTGGTTGATGGGATTTTCCCAGTAATAATTGTGTTATTAACCAAAGATAATGGAGCGAGGACTGCGAACAAGATTATAATCTAGAGGGACATAGTAAGGTCCTTAAAATATTGAATGGTATCTTTTTTAGAGGGTCCTATAGGCCTTGGCCTTGACATGACAAGATGGTCTCCTAGAATAGGAATACCCCTCGAGAGGAGGAGGTGGATGAAAAGGTGAAGGACCATGAAAATTTTATGTTTCATCATAATAAGGACTTGTAAAGATGTAAATGACACCTGTTTGTTAGGCCCCTTCAATATTTATGATGAACTAGGTTTATTTTTTGAATTTGATACTAATGAAGGAAGAGGATTTTAGATGACACGATTAATGTAGTCTAAATGATTTACAGGTTTTAGATATTTTGTTTTTGTGTGTTGAGGATGAATACAACCCATGGTTGGCTTGGGCAAAGTTGATTTTTCTAAGAATGTTCCAAGAGGAATCATAGTTATATTTGCAAATCCATATGTAGGAACATGTATTATTACATTAGAGGATGTGTGTATGGACTCGGTATGGTTGTATTAGAGGATGTAACAATAGTCTTAGTAGTATGCTCAACAAAGCGGTGGTTTAACCACTTTACGATTGTTGAATTAAGATGTTGATTCTGTATGTTTTGATTTAATAAGTAACAAGGATGTTGGATACAATTTAGTGGTGATGTCAATAGAGGGAGGTTCCGTAGTCATAATTTTAGGCTCGTTGGATGTTGGTGTTTTTTGGTATCCAAATTGATTCACTGTTTAGCTAGGTGAGAAGCATCACAAAACTGGAAGGATGCTTAGAGACAGACAAATCATGATATAAGTCATTTTGTAGCCGGGGATGGGATTCATTTGACTCTTTGTCACTCAGGCATTGGAGAAATGGATAGCACCTTACTAAGGGTTTGATCTACCCTCACTACTTTAGGTTGTGTCTTCAACTAGGGTAAGAGGACCCGTTACGTAAGTCATGTTGGTGAAGGATATCAAGAGATACTTCTTTACAAAATTTTCATGAAAACCTTGAGAAAATATGATCAATACAACACAATCTAACTCTCACGTGTTGTCACACTAGATAGTGGAGATGTTTTCTAGACAAGGTTCAGGTTAGTAAAGACAATAATTGAATCTGATTTTTCTACATATTTTTGCAATGGAAATTGTTAAACCTTTTTGAATACACAGTACAAACAGGGGTAGTTCATGTAGGATTCATTGTTTGAGAAGTTTTTAGTGGGAAGTTAAGCAAGATAAAGTTGATTATACCAGATCTTTGAGAGCCTTTACAAATATTGGAAAACTCACAAGTAAAAATGCTTCAAAATAGCCAAAATATTCCTTCAACTAGAAGATGTGAATCAATGGAAGCCTAGAGATGCACAGTTTCACACATTCTTCAAGAATTCAACACAAAGGCTCATGTTAAAGACTCAATTAAATGTTAGAAATACCTGGTTTGTCATGCCTAAGATACACTCATATACTTACAAATAATCTTTATCGACATAATAAAAGTAAAGTGATTTTAAATTGTTTATTTTCTTCACAAGATGAAATCTCTTCTCATAACAAATTTTCAAATGCCACAATACTAACAAATGGACACAATATTGAGTAAACAGAGGGATACCAACATAAGATTGCAATGGGAACATAAAAATCTATTTGAAAACATTATGAAATAAAAGAAAACACAATTATGCTCATGATCAACACAAATTCATTCAAGGTTCACTAGATTCATTAGCATGGGAGAGTTTATTCAACAATCTCATAGCTTGTCAATGGTTGTACACTTGCAACCATCTTGACATGAAAAAATCTACAAACACGGGAAAATAAATAGGTTTCTCGAGACAGGTCTCTTGGGAAAAATGGTTTCTCTCAAACATTTTTAGCAAAATTAACCTCCGACCCCATTGCAAGAGTATTCTCCTTGCATTTATACAATTTCACTTACTAACTCATCCCAAATTTTCCCCAAAAGAAGAATATTTAAGGAATCCTTTGCTTGTTCTGATTTTTTCTAGAAAGTGATATTTAACAAATTTACACCGAAGAGTTGCAGTGTACAAAAGATAAGTTTTTCAATTATCTCCACTAGTTGTTTCAACTAGGGTGTTTGGTCATCTCCTCTGGTAGCATGTCCATCCTCTTTCAATCCTATAGCTTCCTTATCCGCATTCTTTTCCTCTACATCTTGCTCTACTGATAATTCATTTTCTATAGGTGCCCGAGCAACTCTATTTTAAAACTTAAACTTTTACACTTCTCAGACTTAAAAATCAAGCTCCACAATCAATTCGATTCCACTTCACTAAAAAAAATGATGAGAGACCATGGAATTAACCAAAAATATGAAAGCAATCAAATCCCTTAAGGTCCCTGGTTTGCGTAGGAGTAATAATGGTGGAAAAACCAGATGCATTGTATCACAATCGTTAACTTTGTCTTTCACAACTTCAAATTTGAGTTATCCACATGGAAAATATTTGAGTTGAAGTGGGTCTGGGATGCTTTTCACATTTTGCATCACTTAAAGAAAATGAGTACTTTTAGACAATTTGGCCTGTCCACCCACTTTTTATGTAGGCCTTACACGTGGCTTTTGTGGGCGTCGTGCAGGGCTGCGGCTTGATTTATGACTTTTATTCTTTTTCAAAACAAATTTGATAATCTCAAAATGTCCCATTGACTGCCTCTGCTCTCCTTTTAACTTTTGATGTGGGCCTCATGGAGTTGTGACCCATTTTTATACTTTATTCCTTTTTCATAACAAAGCTAAAAGTTGCAAAACCTCCGTGACTTGCCTTCCCACTTTGAATTTTCAATGCTGACTCAAACATGTGAGATTAATTGGTCCCCCATGGAATCATAGATCATTTTATAACTTTACTCCTTTTTACAAAACAAATCCAAAAAAAATTCAAAGTGCTCGATAGCTTGTCTTCCCGATTTTGACTTAAAAGTAGCCGTGTGTCGTTTTTCGAGTCTTAGGCATTTATTTTACCTTTTTACTCTTTTTCCATAACGCCTTAAAACACAAAAAGGGCCTACTTTCCCGCAACTACTCAACTTATGACACGTGTACACCTTCGGGAAAAAATAAGAAATTTTCTCTGCCACTTCATAATTTTGACTAGCCAATTAGAAATCAACAGAGCCACGAGACCAATTTGAATTTTTTTGCAAAAGTGACAAGTTCACCAAATAAACCCACCATGCCTTGTCCAATTAGAGATGAACACGTATCTACGAGATGTTTGAGATAAAATTTGACAGGGAAACACAACCATGGAAAAATAAAATGTAGGGGAAACTTCACCATTCATGCCCATAATTCAAAATGTTCCTCATGGACAGAGAAACTACAAATAATACATGGCTAAACATGATCCATGACCATAGAGAAGGATTAACAATGACATACAAATGAAGGAGAAAGTTTTCACGCATCCATATAGGGAGACAAAAATACTTCAAACCAAGCGGACTAAGAAACCTTTTTGAACAAACAAGGTGAGATTAAATTGAGCACAAACAATGTCGATTATACATATTTTTTTGTTAGGTGAGAAGGTGGATTGAGGGATAGGCTTGATTTTTATTATTGTATTGATGGCGTGGACAACATTTTGATCAAAATTCGAAGGGTTATTTTGAAAAGGTTTCTTGTATATGTCAACATTTTTACTAGAAGGTACATTTGGATTATCTAGGTGAAGCTCACCTTTGTCAATCAAATATTGAAGTACATTGCGGAATGTACGAAATATTTTGATTTCATGTCCATTGACCCTATAGTATTTACAATAGTCATTATCTTGGTACCAAATGGGATTGGATGATGATATTTCGATAGGTCAGATGGGAGGGAGAGATATCATTTTGGAGGTAAGAAATTTATCAAAAATTGCACTATAAGTCTCTCCTATAGTTGTGTAGTTACATTGTTGATGGGGATGCTCGATGATAGGTTTTTCCATGGAAGTGGATATGACTACGATTGTTTTGGTGGTCATTTTTACTTGTCATTGTTGGATGGTGATTTAGATGGGAATTTAACTTTTTGTTTCTTAGGACGAAGCATTACTCATCCATCATCTAGAGCTCGTAATTATAGTTTATGGGCGATGGTAAATGTTGTATATATCTCCCTCCCAGGTAAATATAGACAAACAGAAGAATATGGAAATCAAAGAAACTCAAAACCTAACATTTATTTGTGAAAAAAGTCGTGCCTTGACACGGAGTTGGAGGCGCACATAAGAAGATGTCGACATAAAAAAAGCCACGCCCTAGTGCAGGTTGGAGGCACACATCGGAAGGTGTTGACATGAAAAAATTCATGCCCTGGAATAGGTTGGAGGCACACATCAGAAGGTGTTGACATGAAAAATTCACACCCTGGCGCAGGTTGGAGGCGCACATTAGAATTTGTCAACATGAAAAAGTCACACCACGGAGCAGTTGGAGGCACACATCAGAAGGTGTCGACATGAAAAAAGTCACGCCCTAGTGCAGGTTAGAGGTGCACATCAGAAGGTGTCGACATGAAAAAGTCACACCTGAGTGCGGAGTTAGAGGCGCACATCAGAAGGTGTCGACATGAAAAAATTCGCGCCCTGGCGCAGGTTGGAGGCGCACATCAGAAGGTGTCGACACCACATTTTTAGTGCCTATTGTGCACTTAAGAGTATGTTGACATGAGTATGGATGCACTGAGGTGCATCTTCAGGAGGTGCAACATTTTGAGCGTTGACACCCGAACCTGACAGAAAGCAAACCCTGACACAAATATTCAAATGGCCATAACTTTTCACAGGGAGCTCGGATTCACGCAAGGTTGGACTTTTTGGAAAGCTTACAAGGTCCTCTGTTCTCACCTATCACCATGAAAAAATGCAAAATACAGTTGGCAATTTTTTGGGTTTGCTAGGGTTCTCACCTACCGCCATAATGAGATGAATTAAATACAACTGGAGGTGGTTGGGGTAGATTTGGAATTCCTCTCTCTTCCCTCTCTCATTCTTCCTATAAATTTTAAGGAGGGGCTTCTTTCTAAAGGTTGGACATTCTTGTTTTTCCCCTCCCTTCTTCTCTTTGGTAGGCGAATTTGTGGAGTTCAAACCTCCCATCTAAAACTATAATGCAACTTTGCCTCTTGGCATTTTGTAGTGTATTGTATCAATCTTTGGAGAAAATAATGCATGTCTATGGATGATTCTCAACCCTCTCTGTGTTCATTTACATCCTCTTGATCTTTCACTACAAATTTGGTTATCTGTGCATGATCTTGCATTGCATTTTAATGGTTTGTGTTTATTGGCAAGACAGGTGTTCTTCATTCCTCGGTGCATCACCTTTGTTAGTTTAGGTTTATTTTTATGCATCTTCTTACCCTATCTCCTTGGAAAGTTAGATTAGGTTTTGAGTAAACCCTCTACATTTTTTATGTGTGCATATGAACAGGGGAATAGGAATCATCCTTCATCCGGAGAGATTTCCCGATTCACAAGGTCCCACACTTGGGAAAAGCTCCATGTTATGCAATCACACTGAGAGTATCAACCCATCGAGTTGTAGATATTTAGGGGTGTTGTGATTCGCCATCAATAGTACAAGCCTCATCAAAAGTTGTAAATGATTACATTTATACTATAGATTAAATGCGTTTAGAACATGATCAGTAAAATACCTTGTTTAACTTAGTTTTTGGAAATGTAGAAGATAATTTATGAGTCACACCCCTCCATCGAGAAATGAATTTGATGATATATTCGTCTTCAAATTATCTCGATGCCATATAGGTCCTTGATAATGATTTTGTTGTGACTATCTCACGATACTACTTGTGGATTTCCTTATTATTAAGGAATGGTTTTTGGAGAATGTTTAGTTGATACGAGGCATTTTGTTGATAAGGGTTATTCTATTAAGGAATGTGGTATAATGAAATGTTTTGTTGAGGGGCATATTGTTGATGCATGTTGTATTGAGATGTGTTTTGTTGAGGTATATGTTGTTGTTAAGGAATATTTTTTGAGGAATAATTTAATGATGGGCGATGTTTTGTTGTGGGATATTTAATGGGATGAGAAACCTTGTTGCAAGGTTAGAGGATGTGAGGTTTTTATGTACTCATATTGTAATTGTATTGAGGTATAAGTGAGTGGATGTGAATATATAGGTGTTTGGTAGGATTGTATGGCATAGGCATCATAGACAATGCTGTTGTGGAACACCTTGTTGTGGGATATTGTATTGTGGGATGTTTTGTAGGGGTGTGGATTGTGGCATGAAGATCAAGGGTTGTGAAGGTTGTGGAATATATTGTGAAACAAGGTGAGTGCTAGCTATGGCACTGGTATTAATCATTGGTGTAGTAGTAGGAACGAACATGGTGATGTTATGGAAGGAACTAGTAACCTGTTTGGAAGGTACAATAGTACAAAAAGTCACATAACCCGGTGGAGATGTTTGTATTTGTTAAGAAGCTAGAGGGGTAGATGAGGAAGTGGTGACACTACTTAGAGGAGGTTTGGATCCTATCGAAGTAATTGGCAAAGATGTGGATTTCTGAGTAGATGTGTTTTGTGATGAAATCATATGGAGGTCATAAATGGGGCTTGAGGAGACCTTAGGTACTTTGGGTTGACTAGTGGAAGGTTCATCATTTGATATTTAAAAGGGGTTAGTAGATTTGGTAGATATCTCGGGTTGACTACTCATTGGTATTTAAAGTTGATTTGAAGTGTATGGATATAACTGCTAGATGAATGGGTCCATATTTTGATCGATAATACTTGCAACTGAAGAGGAAGGATTATAGGTGTGTGGAATAGATTGGGGTGTGAATGGTTGTCTTTGACCATTTGTAATTGCTAGGTAGGAATTGAGGATAATATCGTTTGAATCTATAATTTCTTCAAAAACATGGTCTCCCCTATTGGAGAAGGGAGGTTTGGATTCTCTAGGATAAAATGGATGTTCTAATTCTTGTGTATGATGGATTTGACCATGATATTGATGTGGGAATAAAATTATTATTGTTGTATTTTTTATATATTTGATCCCTAATTCACTCCAAGTTTTTGGGTGTACGAAAAGGGATTGGATGTATCTTTTTGATAATATGGGATTTTTGTTATGTTGGTATGGATATTATAGTAGAGTAATATGGGATATTTTTTTGAAATGTAGATGATGGAGCATACATGTTTTCCAAATTTCTTGTTATAAGCTTGTTATCTAGTCGATAGCATGATAAATAAACACACTAACACCTAGAAAATGAAAAATAATAATAACTAAATGGGTGTATTTACAAACAATACGCAAAGGCAAGAAAAGTGTTCTTTTATATTCATCTTGATTAATTATGGAAAAAGTGAAATGTGTAAGATGGTCAATGACGGTCCTAGGAAATGGTAAGCTATGGATGGTTACGGATATGTTTAAGGGTGGAGACCTTGATATTCCTAAAGGTACATAAGGCATAACTTTGTACTATTGCTAGTAAGGGCATGCCTATTGGGGCCTACCCCTCACTTGAAGGTCCCAGCTGCAATAAGGGAGTCAGTGTTGAGCCAAAATATAGTGACATATAGGATATTATACTCGGCTAGAATACTAAGTCATCTTCCACCTAATTTGATAGTGATTTAGTTTTGTAGGAAAGACATAGTGGATGTAAAAATATTCCACCTAATTACACTATGTGAAACAAGAAGGATGCAAATGTTTATTTTAATAAACATAATGAAATGTTTAGTTTCAATGAGAACAAACAAACAAAAATGAAAAATGGAAAGCAAAAAGGAAGGTTTTAAGACTTACCATGAGAGTGCTCCTATTTTATATTTTATTTCAAATTTTAGTAATTTTCCAAAGTGCACAATCAGCAAATCTAGAAAACAAGCATCTCAGCAACATTACCCTACAATAAGATTAGTAGAACACGAGATAATAGAAAACAAGAAACAAAAAACTTATTATGTGATTATGAGAAATAATACATAGAGGAATCATAGGTTATTAGGAAATCACAGGTGATTAGCCTAATCATGGATGATTATCAGATAGTTAAAACAATGAATATATTATTGATGAAATGAAACAAGAACAAAAAAAAGGGATAGGTTGAGGTCCCACCCGATGTGCCAAAATTTCAAGCATGGGTTTATCTTGGGGTTTTCTTCATGTCTCAAGGGGGTAAAACATAGCTCAATCTCATTACAACACGGTTAACAAGATACCCATGATATGTTTTGTGCTCCATAGAGAATGTAATGGATCTCTTTCCCTACAAGTAACCCTCTAAATAAACAATACAACACAAAAAATAGAATTAGTAAAACATAAGATGGCTAGGTTTCCTAGAAAAGGCCAGTTCCTAGAAGTCAAAAGACTCCCTTATGCAGATGTCAACCTACTTATGAAACAATCAAGTTTTTATTGATAATAATATTGTGGTATAAGAGCATAAGTGGAAAATGTTATCAGATGATATCACCTATTTAGGTGATTACATTCATAATATAATAATGACAAGCCTAGGACCAAAGGTAAAATTATCAATTAGTGTACAAGTATTTAAATAATTTTGATGCAAGAGAAAAACTAAGTCCTCTTTTTAGTAAAGTAGGATTCAGGATCAGAGATATAATCTTGTACGAAGAAGTAAAAAAATTCTTCCGAGTATCATAGAGTTGTGAAGGAGTGGTTTTTGTGTTGGGAATCTTGATGTTGCTTTATCGGCATCAAACTCGATGTGGTGCAATAGTCCTCCGGTATGTCCGAGTTAGCTTCATGGTTATATTAAAACGTGCAAGGTCAACTTGGTTCCTTTGAACCTCATAATACGCCTCCCAAAAATATTCAATTACTTCATTGATACATTGATTTGATGCCAAAATGGCCACCAAATGATCAAGTGGTGTAGATTGGATAGCATATAGCTCTAGGTCATGAGGCAAATCATACTTCTCCCAATACTAAGGATGAAAACGATGGGAAATGAATAAATGTCGATAATTGGATAGTTTTCACCTCCTATGGCAATCTGGCATCATTATGTACTTGACAAAATGTTAGAAATGAAATAAAACCAATAAACAATGTTAGGAGATTGTACAAAAATGTTAGATATCAAAATTGTACACACAAATCGCAAGTGATTGAGCCAATCACTTTGGTGATTACTTGTTAATTATAGCATAATACAATAACATGTATTAAAATTCGATCAAACTATGATTTCAATGGATTTTTAAAGCATAAATTATATGACAATTAAAAGATGAAAAATATTACCTGCTAATTGAAATAGAGACAAATGAAAACAAAATATTACCTTCTATGAATGATTGAATTGGATGGAAAAGAAATGAAGATGGATTGGTGATAACAATGGGATATACGATGACCAATTTGACTATTTTGATATAGCATAACGGAAGTGGAGCTTTGTTGAATGTGTTTAATTTTTCAAATGGCTTTAAATGAATGTAATTTCCTTGCAAAACGTGAAAATTCCTCCCCAAAGAGGCTAGAAAACATTCTTACATAGATCACTAGTGATTGGGATAATCACAAGAGATTTCAAAAATCCATGTTATGGGATTGTTAGTGCATAATCACAGACACCCCAGAGTAGCCCAGGTGTGAAGTGAGGCATTTGATGTGATTGAACAACATGGGACCATCTCTTAAGCTATGGGACTTGCAAAACTTGAGATGGACCTCCGAAGAAAGTCGGTTCTTGCTATCTAATCTACTGTCACAAATTACTCCAATGAAGGTAGAACGTATTCCATCCTAATCTAAAAATTCCTAAGGGATGGAAAGAGAGAGAGGGTTAAAATGCTTATACTAAGCGGTAATACACCGAAAAAGGAAGTAGTTGAATCATGACCCGACCACGAAATGGAGAGGTGAGCAGAGGAGAGGGTGGACAGAATGCACCATGGACCAAGAGATAGATTTTACATAGACACCACTTTAAAACCCATTAAACAACGCTCCCACGACCTGCAATGAGCATCACAATATATATAGTATACCTGCAATGATGAGAGGTAAGAAGATACAACAAAATAAGCCAAGGATGGATAGATGCATCATGAAACAAATTTTATTTCTCCAAAATGTTACATAGTACATCATCATTGGGCAAGAGGCAAGAAAATGCCATTACAGAGCCATGCGAGGAGGCTTAGACTGTGCATTCTACCCTAAGAAAGAAAGAGAGACGGGGCATGAGAGAAACAATGACCAACCCTTTGAATATGCCACTTCACTACAATATATAGGTAGAATAAAAGAGAGAAGAGGTAAAAATTTGAATCCTAATTCAACCACCTCGAGACCCATTTAATCCTGCATTGAAATCTTAACCACTATCAATTAATGCCTCTCTAAAATCCACCCCAAATATGTCATGTCTAGTTCCATGTCTACTTGGCGTGTTGAAGAAGGAAGAATGACAGATCGAATCGAATCAGATCTGGTGGTTGAAGAAATCTAATTATGCTTTAATGGCATGATAGAATTTTCCCATTTTTACCCACCAAAGCTTGTTAAGAATGATATTTTATGTTTCCATGGCATGGAGGGTGTCAAGATGTTTCCAAAAATTCTTCTCCCGCCCAAATCTGAGTTTCCAGTCAAAAGATATGGCCATTTGAATATTAGGGTGGCGGTGCACAATATTTAAAGAGTCTGTCATCATACATGGTTCACATGGTAGCCTCCACATGCTCCTTGGGATTCTTTGTATTTTCTAAGTCTCTTTTCTTCGTGGGTCCAAAAGTTTGACCCTAGACAAGTGGTAGCTTGGCACTTATTTGGAAACCCACCCCAAATTTTGTCTTTGAAATAGCGCTATACTTACACTTGGCACTCTCTGCTGGCTTTGCTACTTTGACTATTCAAACCCCAACTTTGTCCCTTTTTGGAATCTAGGAAATGTCAAAGGCTGCACTCATTTGAAAACCCTCTCAAAGTTTTACCTTTGAAGGAGTGTCATTAAGACATGTGGCACGTACACTTTACACTCTATACTTAATCGTTTTGGGCCCGCTCTCCTTTTTTACCTCTGTTGACCATTTTCTTCGTGGAGGGCTGGTGCAAGTTTGAGTCTATCCCTTTGGATTTAACTTTTGAAGGTGCACCGTTTGGAAACTAGGTAGCTTCACATTGTCTAATCCATACTTAATCAATTTCAGGGCTCATTCTGAGTCATTTGTAGAGCCTGAAGACTTCGAGCCTTCATTGTTTCTTCTCCTTTGAGCCTCTGGTTCTTTGACACTACTCAACCTCCTTCCTTGACCCTACTATTCCATTTTAGATCCCACATGTAACCTGTTTCTAGATTTGAAGCACGGGATCATTCGAAAGGGCCATTTATTGAACTTCTTCTTGCATGGGATCGTTTGATCTTTCGCAAGCCCCTGCCACTCCATTGTAGAGTGCCTCTGTTTCCTGATTTTAGGATTTGAACATGATTTCTCTGGTTTTTCTGCTGTGTGGGGTTGTGGTTGACCAGTTTTACCCGAGGAAAAATATGGATAACAATTTGGTGACTCATAGGGGCATCTGCCTACTAGATGAAGGGACTAGTAGCCTTGAAGCATCCATTGGGCATGGAGTCAAGAATAATATCCTGATACTAACCCTTTTACTTTAAAAATTTGATCCCGAGCCGTTGCGAGCCTCTGGCCGCTTGTTCTTAGCAACCCCGAACTGCTCGTGTGTCTGCACTCTCAATTTTCATAAGAAATCTTGAAATAAGGATTCTAAGAGTATAAAATTGTTTTAACCCAGGGATTTCATCTATCCCTGAATGGAATGTTTTGAAGATAGATTTAGTTTCTCTAAAAAAATTTATTTTTAAATCTACAAATCTATTATAGGCAACTATGAGTCTTCCATATGAATGGTGAAGGGCTGGCCTAAGTAGCTTTAGAGCAATACGTGCAATTTTTTTACAAAAACAAAATGAAACATGCCCCAAATGAGACATGCAAAGTGTGCACAGGAACTTATTTTACTTGAAATAAAAATTTACTCCTACTCCTACACTAACCGAGAGATACACAAAACTAAACAAATCCTACTATAGAAAGGGAGAAATAGCTTACTTTTCTCAAAAGGGGAATCCATGCAAATAATTTGACACTGAATATGGCTGCCTATATGAATGAAAACATGACTTTAAGCCTGTCTTCCACCCAAATTATCAAGGTATCAACATCAACCAAAAATACCTCCTCAAGCTGATTGGCATTGGACTCCTGGAGGTGTTGATGATGACCATGTGTACTTTTAAACTCATCCTCATGCCCTAAAGTAGGCATGATTGGTTTTAGCTTCTCACTTGGCTCCAATGAAGCCAAGTACCTGATTGGGCACAATCTGATCCATTGGATGTGCCCATTTCTATGAACTTCAACTCCAAGAATGGAGTCTTCTTATGGACCTTCTTCGATGGATGTTGTGAGAGAGATGATGACATCCTCTTGCCTTTTCTCTTCCTTCTCTTGTGAAGAACATGGAAGACTTATATCTTCCAACCTTGGTTCCAGAGGGATGTTGTGAAGTGCAGGATGTTGCACTTGAATGTACTCCTCCATGGAAGCAGGCTCATATCATTGGAATATGGATGACGAAGGAGAAAATGATGTGATCTCCATGGGTTTTTCTATATCAAAAAAATCCTCCAAGTCGAAAGATAATTTGCCTCCTTGTTTTCCTATTGCATGTGCTCAACCTCCTCCATGGTGTCCTTCTAATCTATACTTTCTCACCATGGTTCCCCTCATCTTCAAACATGAAGTTTGAAAGTTCAAACTCTTCTTCAACATCATAGCTTGAAGGGGATGAAGTGGGAGGAAGAAATAAAGGTTATTTTGTGTCCCGCTCCACACTTGGGGCCTCTGAAACTATATGGTCCTCCTCCTCTAATGCAAATTTCACCTCAGTCACCACTCGTTCCTCAACCCTGACCTCCTCTATTAACTTGACCATGAAGGGGATATTTGTAAACCCAAATTTGGCAGCCCAACTCTTCAGATTGTCTATCATTTATTCTCTGTTGGGATCCCCTTCTTGTTGTTTTCCTTGACTAGATTCATGAGTCTCTTCCCAACATGGACTTGGGAAAGTAAGAGGAGTGATAGTTTGGGGTTCAACCATCTTTGCAATTATTTGTGGTGGGGAGGGAGGTAGAACTTCCTGTATGTTTGGAGGGTATGATTTTTTCGAAGGGAAAAGGGGAGAGGAACTGAGGTGAGGTGGAAGAATAGGAGACGAAGAAGAGAAATCAACACTTGGGGTAGTAACTGAACGGCTTGACTCTTGATCATGCTGAAATGATAAAGTTTGAGAAAGAGAAAATGAAGGACAGGGAGCTGGTGATTGACTTACCCATTGACAAGGTTTTCTCGCACTTTGCTCATAAGCCTCAATGCCCTCAATCCACTTTGTGTAAGTTGAGGCAACACTTCAACCATGAATTCAACCTTCTCTTGAGAGCAAGAATGTCTTGAAAAGGGCCTCCCCATGGACAAGGTGTTCTATAACCAATCTTGAATTCCTTCATTTATGCTATGGTCCTTGACTAAACCATGCCAATCTCCATTATTTGGATCTTCTCCAACAAACCAACATTCTCCATTTGACTATTACCATTATATGCACCCCTTTTTCTTGATAAGCTCCATAGCCAAACTGACTTTGACCCTGCTCATATGGGTAAGCATAATGGTTCTAGATCTGATTATGATGTTGATTTGGAGGAGTTGGGAAATGCATTGGAGGTGGGTTGGACTATTGCAAGTGTGAATTCCATGAAGGTAATGAAGGAAAAATTGCACAACTTCATGGAATGGCGGAAATGAAAAATGTGGAAGAAGAAAATGGATGAAAATGAGTGGAAATGCATGGAAAAGGTCACCAACTTAGAGGATGGGTTATTGAATAGATGGATTCGCCAAATGTGCTTGCATGTGCCTCAAAAGGATGAAACTTAACAGAACACACCAACCTACTAAGATGAAGTGGTAAGGTTCTTCAAACCTCTCCCACCTAGCGTCCCAAAACTAATAGTGCAAAATCACAACACCCCCTAATTTCCTAGGTGTGAATTGGGGCATTCAAAGATTATTGCACAACATGGGACCATCTCTTAAGCTGTGGACTTGCAAAACTTGAGATGGACCTCTGGAGAAACCCGGTTCTTGCTTCCTAATCTACTTGCCACAAGCTACTCCGAGTACTGCATAAGACAGGCATAACCTATTCCATCCTAATATAAGCATGAACCAAAGGGACAAAGATAGAGAGAGAGGGTGAAGGAGCCTACACTAAGTGGTGATATACCAGAAAGGAAGTGGTTGAATCATAAACCCATTTGCACTGAAATGGAGAGTGGTGAGCGAGAGGAGAGGGTGGACGAGAATGAACCATGGACCGAGATAAATTTCACATAGACACCAATTCAAAACCCATTAAACACACTCCCCAGGGACCTAAAACGAACATCAAAATATGCACAATATACCCAATAATGATGAGAGATAAGAAGAGACAAAAAAATAAGCCAAGGATGGACAAATACATCATGAAACAAATTTTAATATATAGGAAGAATAAGAGAGAGAAGAGGGAAAAATTTGAATCCTGCTTCAACCACCTCGAGATGCATTGAATCCTACTTTGAAAGCTCAACCACTATCAATCAATGCCTCTCTCAAATCCACCCCAAATATGTCATGTCTGGTTCCCTGTCTACTTGGCGTGTTGAAGAAGGAAGAACAATGGATCGAATCGAATCAGATCTGGTGGTTGAAGAAATCCGATTCTACTTTAATGGCCTGATAGATGTTTTCCCATTTTTCACCCACCAAATCCTGTTAAGAATGATATTTTATGTTTTTATGGCATGGAGGGTGTCGAGATGTTTCCAAAAAGTCTTCTCCCACCCAAATCTGAGTTTCCAGTCAAAATATATGGCCATTTGAATATTAGGGTCACAGGCGCGCAATATTTAAAGAGTTTGTCCATACAGGGTCCACATGGCGGCCTCCACATGCTCCTTGGGCTTCTTTGTATTTTCCTAAGTCTCTTTGCTTGGTAGGGCCAAAAGTATGACCCTGGACATGTGGCGGCTTGGTGCTTGTTTGGAAACCCACCCCAAATTTTATCTTTGAAATAGCACCGTCTGTGACACTTGCACTCTCCGTTAGCTTTGCCTCCGCTTTGACTATTAAAACCACAATCTATCCCTTTTTAGAATCTAGGAAATGTGGAAAGCCCCCACTCATTTGAAATCCCACTCAAGCTTTTACCTTTGAAGGAGCATCGTTAAGAAACATGACACCTACCGCCTCCACTCTATACTTAGTCATTTTCGGCCTGCTCTCCTTTCTTAACTCGTTGACCATTTGCTACATGGAGGGCTGGCACATGTTTGAGTCTACCCATTTGGATTTAATTTTTCGTGGTGCACCGTTTGGATGCTTGGTAGCTTCTTTGTCTCCTCCACACTTAGTCGATTTTGGGGCTCGTTTGAGTCATTTATAGAGCCCAAGACTTCGAGACTTAACATTTTCTTATCCTTTGAGCCTCTTGTTCTTTCACACTGCTTAACCTCCTTTCCCGACCCTACTGTTCCATTTTAAAGCACTGCATGCAACCTATTTGCTGGATTTGAAGCACGGGCTCATTTGTGACGGGCCATTTATTGAACTTCTTCTTACACGGAGTCGTTTTATCTTTCCCAGTGCCCCGTCACTCCATTGTAGAGTCCTCTATTGCCTGATTGTAGGATTTGAATGTGATTTCTCTAGTTTACATTGTGCGGGGGTCATGGCTAACCAATTTTACTAGGGGGAAAAATATGGATAACATGGATCAAATGAAGTGATTTTCCTACTATTTTGGTCTTGATTTTGGAGGATTTCGAAGGAGGTTAGGATGTGAAGTGGGAGAGACTCAAACTAAGACTAAGTTAGTTAGGATGAGGATAGGGGTCATTTTTAGAAGGTTTCTAAAGTTGTCTTAGTTATAACTAGTTAAGTGTGGAGAGGTGGTTAGGGATAGGTTAGAGGTAGTTGAGTGATATTTATAGAAGGTTTCTAAACTAGCTAGTTATAACTAGTGAATGTGTCCAAGTTAGCATGGTGAGGTGTGAGGGTATATTTATTTTAATTTAATTTAACTAATTAATTAATTAGACCTAGGGATGTGGTGGTGTGAACATTAGATTAATTTAATTAAGGGAGAAATATAGTGACTTAATGTCATGGAGTATCATGAGTGGGTTGTTTTGATCATGAATAGGTTTAGGAACAACGATAATGAGGCGGTGTATATTTTTGGGGTCTACAAGAAAAAACAACAATGATACCATCACAATTTCCATACCATCCACCAAGGTGATAAATGAGTTGTTTATACATGTGCAAGGATATAAAAATCAAGTCACGATAAATCACCTTCTTGATAAAAATCTTTGTGAAGAATTTCTTAGTAAAAAAATCAGCAGGAACTTTCAGCAATTTTGGCTATTCCCACTAGTTACATAGCTTCCCCGGAGCTAGAGATAAAGTTTCCACAACAAGTCATGTTAAAATCTGAACATGAGAATGGGTCTCGTAGTGTCAAAGATCAGCTTGATTTCATTCAAGATCCTCATGTCAATATTTCGAGAAATATTTTTTCTTCATTAGTTGATACCTTGATGATATGAGTGGAAAATTGTGTTCATATCTTTTTTTTACTCATGAATACAAAAATATCTAGACAAAAATCATTTGCATAGCTTCCTATTGTTAGAATCGAAAGCTACTTTACCCTACCAAAGGTAAAATTTCATTTGATTATTTCTCTTACTTTGGTTAGTATATGATAGGAGTAGGAGTTGTTTTAAGCATCACAAGTGTTTAGGAAAACTCTAGATGCCTACTTAGGCATGTATGATATTCTATTTTTGTACATAATTTTTTCTTGTCGCATTTTCTCATATATAATACATGGTGTTTTAATAGGCCTCTTACATGCAAGAAAGAAGTTCATCCTTAAAAATTTACATATTTCAAGATAAAATAAATGTAGAGTAACTAAAATCGAGATTAAGGACATATTTTACTAAGTTCTCATTCTTTGTGTCCTTTAAGATCAATCACAGGTTAACTTCTAAGTATCCTCGGGAAAGATAGAAAGAAAATAACCTATAGCAGCGAATAAGATTGGAACATTAAGAATAAAGAGGAAGGATCAAGTTTAATAGAGTTACATGTTGTAAAAACATGATAATTGTCTTATTTAACACTTTGTAGCTTTCGGTGCATGCCAAGAAATCATCAAATGTTGTTTGCTTCATACTTGGGAGAATTGGGTTTAAGAATGGGTTCAAAATTCCATTGCACTCTCGAAGTTCAAGGTTAGAGAGAGAAGCAGGTGAAAGACCAAGATTTTGACAATTTTTAATCTCACAAATTTTAACTTTCATATTTTCTTATGAAAATTGAGAGTGCAAGCAAGAGGAGACGAGTCCAAGGCCAATAGATTTCAACATATGTTCGGTGAGTGTACAAAGAGGTCTCCAGTTTCAATTGCCACGGTTCGAGATTCATTTGTGGGTATACAATTATTTTGTGTTGAATGGAAAGATTTAGGTTCTTGGTATAAAACATTTAGTAGGAAGACATCCCCATGAGTCACCAAATTGTTGACAATTTTTTTCCCTCCAGGGAAAATTGGCTAACAAAAGGCCCTTAAGGATGAAAATAGGTCACGATGGGTTCTCTCGGGTCTCAGGAGTACATTAATTGAGTTCGGTAGTGAAAATTATATCGATGATTTTTTTATTCTTTTGGGTTTTCAACCTTGAGATCATCTTGAAAATGATGGATAGTAGGCCCCCGAGGACCACATCTAGTGAAATATGCAAACAATCATTAAAAAACATGAGAAATAAAAAAAAACCTTGCATTTAGTCATTGTTAATCCTATGAGATGATAAAACTTGAAAACATTCAATGAATAGGAATGAGGAGGTAAAAAATACATTGAGGCCATTTAGGGGTCAATGAGCCATAAAAATAGCTTGCTAAGTAGTTCGTTGTGCTAGGAGTTACATTAGATAGGGTGAGCTAGGTCGAATGATGCAAGGGTTTCAGAGATAGATTTGGGATTCAATGACATGTGTGGTGGGTTACGGGGGACAAATCAACCATAGGATATGGTGAATAGATAAAATGGCGGGGTCATGGACCTCAAACCAGAGCCATACAAGATAATGTAAACATGGTTCGGGTGAGGCGGTGAATGGGGTTCACGATGGGTTAAGGTTCCTAGCATTGATTTCATGGCTCATGGAAAGGAATGTTTTGGTTGAAATGAACAAATTCGGAGGCGGAAGGTGGAAGTAATATCTCCTAAGCTTAGTTAGAGAAAATGCATCATAGGGGAGCAATTTTTAGTGGATAACTTATGTCAATAAGGAGAGCTCACAATGAGATGGTCAAATGAGTCAACGCAGACAATGCGGGAAATCAAACTTGGGATTTTAGCTAAGTGGAAAGTAGGGCACAATGTCAAAAGACTTTGGACTTCAAATCTTTGGAGTTGTTGGGGATCTTGAGCGATGAATTTCGTGCTTGAGGTGAAAAAATGTCCAAAAAGGTGAGGATGAGATGTATGAAAATGAGGAACATTTAGCCCCAAATATTTGGAAACGTGACAAATCGGGGTGGTTTTGGGGGTCAACGACGAGTTCGGTATTTGAGGGTAGACACCTTTGAAGGTTTGTTTCAGGTTTACAAGCACCCAATGTATAAAATAAGGGAGGAAGGATCTATGAAAGGATGAGACCCAAAAGCCCAAAATATTTAATCTCCCACCCAATCTTCTACAATAAGCCCACCAATTCATCCACCTTGGTCACCATGCGTACCCAAAATTGGAGAGGTACTGCACTACCGAGAGCAGCGTAACACGTGCCCCAATGATGATACTGAGTCTCCTCGCAAGGTGTTCGGGATCCGAAAAAAGCCCTCTAAACATGCGTTAACATCCCGCATCCCTGCTTAGCTCTTGCATGCTTTGTTTTTCTCTTTTCCCCTTTTTTTTGGCCTTTTTCTCTTCAGTTACTGAAACCGCCGCCCGCTGCACGGGCGGCGGTCTCATGACCACCACCCTAAACGGTGGCGATCCTTTACGCATTTTCCAGAATGCTCTTTTAACATGACTCACGTAAAAATCAATGATTCACCAGCTTCTTTTCACTTCCTTGGGCTTGCATTAATGATTCTAGTTCCCTTGAATAGTGTTTTGCCTTTGTTTATAGTTTAAGAGATCAATTTGGTTTTACCTTGGGTAAATGCAAATGCTATAAATAGGGCTTGTGCTCAAGCAAATGGCCCCTCAAATTTTCCTCTGAATTTCTCATTGCAATAGATTAGTCTTTCATTTTACTTAGAATTCTTAGTTTCTTTCATTGCATGCTTAGTTAGTGTTGTTTTGCTATTAGGAAGCCACATATCCATCTTGTGCAAAGTCTTTGTTGATATTTTATCCAATCCATTGGAGTAGAATAGTTTGTTTTCAATAGGAGGCCATTAAAGTTTCAGGTTTTGTTCTTCAAGTAGGATAGTTTCGGGTTACGGGCGTTTTAGGTTACATGACTCGCATGATAAATCCTACTAGGAATTGCATAAGCCAAGATATGTACTCTTGCACTATCTCTCTCCTACTCGCATTGTATTCAGTCTATATCTTAAGCTGCATTTGTCCCAATATATACTTCATTGATGATAGCATTACACACTTTTCTGGATCCACGTGAACACGAAGGAGCAAGGAGATCACATTGAGGGGACAAGATCACACACACCATTGGATTCGTCAGCATTACTGTGAATCCAGGTTCTAGCTTTCAAAGTTCTAGTTAGAAGCATATCAAATAGAATAGCTAATCATTTCATTTCAGTTAATTTTACTTTCGATATTACCGGGAAGCTGTGGGGATTGATAGTTTCTGAGAAACTATGATTCATTCCTCACTTCTGAGGTAGGATCGATAGTCTTACAAATAGATTAGATCAGTTATTTCATTGTTTAGAGTAGATCTACAAATTGCACAGACAAGTAGCCACACTCGGTTACTTTGTTTGTTTTAGTCTGTTATTAGTGTCAATTGTTAATTTCTAGATGTATTAAAAGGTTACTCTTTCAATTTCGTTCAAAAGTTCATCAGGAAAACACAAAAATATAGAAGTTATATATGTTCTAGATATATTTCATATAGTTAATTTTGCTTTGTTGCATTTAGTTTATATTGTTGCTTTTGTATGACAATCATGGGCCCTAGAGAGCCCAGGGAATACGTATTCGAGCCAATCGTGCCCCAACCCAATCTCGTCACGGTGATAAGCGATATTGATCCAAATCTTCCGAACAATGAAAAACTTACAATAGATCAACTCACGGTTGAGTGGGTTGAATATGAGGATGACCAAGCATATACATTTTGGTCAAATCAACCAAACTATAGATTACCCTAGATTCATATCTCTGCATGATTGTAGAAGGGTTTGAAAGAGATTAGGCCTTTGGTTGTGATCCTTTGGTCCCATGCTGACGCAGGAGACACTCTCACGAGATATAGATACCACTTGAGAATTCGGGTTGCACAAACGCTTGATGATGATATTCGAGAAGATCGAACAATTATTAATTCTAAATATAGAGGCTAAAAAAGCATACAACCATTGGGAGACATACACGAAACTATCCCGAGTCATTTTCCACGTATTCCACAACGCATGGGCCGAATCATGCCAGCTCGATATTGATTGGAGCCTTCGAGAAGTCATCTTTCTTGATCGATCTATCATGCCGCTCAGTTAGGAGGGCCTTCTTTGCCTTAGATTCAAAAAATTCCACTAGTGCATATTGAAGACATCAGATTGCCTAACTAGTTTGTCTGCATGCCACACATATTCAATCCCCATCGGCTATCTCGTCCACGACCTCGGGAGGTGCAGTGCGAGGAAAAGTTACTTGTTGATTTCCATGCTCGCTTGTCACTTTTTCATCATATAGTAGCTGAAAAAGTTGCATTTGGCAACGAATAGGTGTTGAGTTGGCATGAGAGAGAGAGAGAGAGAGATCTTAATGGTAAAGATGGATTTTGGGTGCAAGAAAAGAAAACCACATTGAATGCATTACTCACTAAATGCGGAAAAATGAAGCTTGGTAGGTGGTCTAAATGGCTTGGTGGAGCCTAGGAAGACCAAAATCATTCCCAAAATTCAAAATTTCATAACTATTACATTTTAATACAAATTTTAGCAAAATTTTACTCGTTGTAAATCTAATTTTGGGATCTAGAACATGGAGTAGCTAGAAATGGGAAATTATTGGGTTTTGTTGGTGAAAAATAATCATGGAGCTATAAGAGCTAGGAGCTATACCCAGTGCGGTCGGGGTGAATTTCTTATTGTGTATGGAAATGCCATTAATGGAGCAGGATTTATTAAATATTGAAGCACCCATTACAGATTAAACAATGAATTTTAGAGGTTTTGAGAAATTTTGGGATTTCTTTTCTCTCTCTCCTCTCTTAAAAAATTCTTCTATAAATTGTAAGGAGGGGAACATTTCAAAAGGTTAGATGTTTTTCCCTTTGCCCCTCACTTAATTTCTTTTCTAAGAGAAAATATGTGGAGCTCAAGCCTCCCATTGAAATTTTAATGGTGTTTTATGCCTCTTAGCACCCTTGTAATACACTATTTCAACTTGTGAAGAAATAGAATAACTCTATGGATTACTCTAAACCTTTTTGGGTTATTTTCTTTTATCTGATTTCTCATTACAACTTAGGCTATACATGTATCTTTTAATTATATTATGGATATTAATGGATTGTGTTCATTAGTGGATGGATTTGTAAAAAATAAGTGATATGTGGTGTGTATTCATCCTCTTCAATATTATTTGTTATTGTTCCTATGTAAGTGTAAATTATCCAACATTCCCTACTGGTACATCACCTCTTCTTAGATTAGATTTACTTTTCATGCATCCTCTAACCTTGTCTCCTTTGAAAAATTAGGGTAGGATTAGAATATTTCTCTCTAAATTGGGAGTGTGGTGTCTAGATTTAGTAATAGAAACCGACATTTCTCCGAGAGATCTTTCCTGATTACAAAGTACCACACTTTGGGAGAAACTCCATGTTGTGTAATCACACTTTGAATTCCCCATCTCAAACTCAAGAAATTCGGGAGTGTTGTGATTCTCGCGAATAATTTCTTCCCACCTTCACATATCACTTCCCTAGGAAACCCTAACCCACATAAATTATTTAAAGAACTTATCCCAATCCATAAATCCCCATCTATCAAATAAATCGTCCTTCTACCACCAAAATGGATGCTTTCCCACGGTTGGAAGTGAGCCACCAGGTTGTCGTTAACCTTATAAGGCCCCATTTACCTCTCTGCCTAAAGGGAAGAATAATCATAATTATCTTTCTTTTTTAAGACCTGATCTTTTAGTATGAGATTTTTTTATAGCTGTTGTACTATTCTTGGAGTCCCTTGGAGCTTATTTGCATCACTATTTGAGACTTTGGTAGTTTATCTTAACTTGTATTGGTTCTACGCTATCGTTCTATTAATTTTCAGTCACTAACATTTTGTAGGTCCATCTTCCATTAAAATTTCATATCCATATTCTTATGTGAACCATTTTTATTGCAGGTTGTCCATTCAATCCATCCACCTTCAGCCTTATTTATAGCTCCACAAGGTGTCGTCCCATTTTTCAAAGTTATTGTCAATCCAGAGCCCTATGTTATTATCCATTCTACCTTCTGGTCCACATCATCCTCTCTTTATCTCTATGAACTTATTCATTACTAATATATTCCATTATATTTGTATTTTAGTTCATATATGTTCTTTCATTCTTTGGTTCTTTGCCTTAACGTGCCATGTCTCTGTCGACCCCTATCCCGCTAGTCATCCAATCCATCCAAATTCCCATTTTCTAACATACTTTTGTTTCCTGTCGCATACCTTACTCTGTAGGTTTTTTTATTGAATACAAATATTTGTTATCATCCTATTTGTATTTAAATACCTCAAGATCAATATTTTTGGTTGTTATTGTTATCTATCTATGGAGGTCATTGATTACCTACCTTCGTAGCTTTAGGTCTCTATCAACCCTACCGTAGAGTTTAGTTTTTGTTCATTTAGATCATATTCGTACTCTCCATCCACTTTTTCAATTTCTATACTTACTTTAGTTTTAGTTTCGCATGTTATTCAATCCTTTTTCATTGATTTTATCATATTTTATCAAATACGGGGGGATGACATCCGCATAAATAAGTTAACACTTTTTGGAACTGACATCGTTAGGAAACCCCCTCATATGCTATCTAATCCATTTTCCTTCTAGTAATCTTTGTTGTGCAAGTTCATTAGATTTTCAGTGAGGAAATATACTTTGAACCCATTCTTTTATCATCATCTCACATCAAGGTACCTTAAACACTTGCATCTCTCGAGTTTCTCGAGTTTTCTTTAAGTATCTATTTCACTAATTTGGATAGCAAATAGAAAAAATGGTCAACACCAAGATATGTGAATTATGTTAAACAAGAGATGTCAACACTAAAAAATTCATGCGTCGGTCTTGTTAGCTAAAAATACAACATATAAATGATAAATAACATTGATCATAATGAGAAAGATAAAAATAACTATAAGAGAACAATAACACCTACATATAGTATAAATAGATTCAAAAAAATGAATAGGATGTATTGATAAAGAGGCGAGCAAAAACCTATCATCATGTAATAAATTTTTTATGTCCCGAATGTCCTTCTATAAATACCATGTGAACACATGTTTGTAAATATTAAAGGATCATTTTATCTATTAAAATAGAGATAAAAACAACATATCACATGTAAAGTGCTAAGAAATAAAGTGAAATGCATATGTGTTTATTTATTTTTTTATAAATATATGAATGTATTTTGGATTTTTGAAGTTCTTCTCTATGTACAAGAAAGAAAGGTAGCATTATGATATCCAATAAGATCCCTTAGAGGATGTGGAACAAACTATAAGGGAGATGGAGATCCAAGACTTGATAGGATGGAAGGGGTGACTCAAATGTAAGAGGTATAAATTTGAAAATTTTATCAATATTAAGTTTATAGGATTGAAACTATTTCTTAGGAGTGTGGAAGACAAATTCATTTTTCGAGGGATAGAAGAGTGAGTACACCTAGACGCGTACCATGGGCACTATAATTCTTGTCTAAAATCTAGGAGAGAACATGTGTACTAGATGACCAAGAGATAGCACTTTGATGGGAGGAGCTTTGAGAACTAATGAGTAAAAATGAAAGCCTATTAGAATACCCAAGAGAGTGAGATTCGTAGGATCAAGTGTGTGAAATAAAATTCCTATGAGGATACCTTGTTGAGTTATATGTATGAGAGGAAATTTGTACAAGAAAAGGCATAACTGGAGACCTAGGAGAGATAGAGCGATTAGAGTAAATGTGTGAAAATAAAGGCCTATCGGAGACCTACGAGAGATATATTTATGAGAGGAAGTGAGTAGAACCAAATTCCTATTAGGATACCTACTATATATCGTACTATGAGAAGTAGATGGTAACACCATCAACCTAAGGAGAAAATTATTAGTGATACAATGTAATGGAAATTATGTGAAACTAATGTCCTCTATAAATATACACTAGGTGTGGGAATAAAATTTGTATAGGAATGAATATGAAAGCAAGTGGGAAAATCCTCATATGGAACACCTTGAATAATGAAGACTTATTGGTTATGGATTAAATTTAAAAATTCAAGGATGAAATACGTAATTCCATAATAGAATGTAGCCAAGGGAGACTAGAGCGTACGTTACCAAAATAATGAGTAGAAATAACCAAGAATAAATTCAAAATATTGATAGAACCAAATTTGATGTGTAGAGTAATACATTGATATCAAGGATTATTATCAATTCCACATTCCATGTAGAAATGCTAAAAGATTGAAGTATCATGAGAGTTTAGAATTTATCTATATTGTTTGGATTAATGAAAAAAATCGATATGAACTTGATTGATAGAGATAACTATGGATAAAATATATTAAATAACTATGTGACCTATATCGAGCCATAAAAAGTAAGAAGTGGTGTAGGATATTATCATATCTCATTTTACACTCATTACTATTTAGAGATACTTTGATGATTTGTTCATTTCCCAATAACTTCTTTTATTTGATATATGTCAGTGAAAAATTAGAACACCCCTGAATGTCTGCAACCTATTGGGTTGACACTCTCAGTGTGATTTCATAACTTGGAGCATATCTCAAAGTGTGGGACTTTGAAATCGATAGATATCTCCGGATGAAGGCTAATTCATGTTCCTCTCGTTAGGGTGCACACAAATAAATTGTAGAGGATCTACTCTAAAACCTACTCTATCTTGCCAAGGAGACATGGTTGAGAAGATGTGAGAAAAATAAACCTAATATAACAAGGTAATGCACCAAAGGAATGTTAAACACCTATTTTACAATTTAACACAGACCATAGAAATGTAATATAACCACCATGCACACATAACGAAATTGTAATGAGAGATCAAAATACAAATATGAACACATGAGAGGGTTGAGAATCATCCATAGACATATATTATTTCTCCAGAGTTGATACAATACATTACAGTAGCCAAGAGGAAAAAAATTGTATTACAACTTGAATGGGAGGTTTGGAAAACTCCACAGATTCACTTGTAGACAAGGGAAATAGGGTGGGTGCAAAAAAATAAATTCAACCCCTTTACAACGAGCCAAGCTCTTACCTTTATAGATGAAGTGAAGAGAGAATAAGAAAAGAGGTGGGAAACCTGAATTGGATCCTAGCTTCCGGCCATCAATGCCCCTGCCCTGCGAATCTGCCCACAATCTATCAAGTGCACCACTCTATGTCTATTCGACATGTTAAAGAAGGAAGAGTGACAGATCAAATCAAATCTTATCTAGTTTTTGGGACAATCGGATTACATATTAATGGCATGAATACGTTTTCCCATTTTTACCCATCTAATCTCATCAAAATTAAATTTTCAAGTTTCCATGGTGTAGACAAGGTCGAGACCTTGAAAATGGTGCCAAATTTGTTGAATTTCTGAATCTTTGGATCAAAAGATATGTCCATCTGAATATTTGATTTGGGTTCATAAAGAAATGGCGAAAACAAGTTTAGTAGAATGGGTCCATGGGCTTGAAACTCACTTTGTGCCTTTTGGCAATAAAAATACAAAATGCAAAACTACCTCGCAGCCCCGAATTCATTTTTATCAAAAAACCATCTTCGAGCCCAATGTGAGTGCATTTTCATTGGGTGAAAATTCCTCCCAAGGCCCACCGGCCCGCATATAATTTAGGTGTGACATGTGGCTCATTGGGCATCAGCGGAGGTGTGGTTCATTTGTATACTTTACGCCTTTTGAGAATTTTTTTGAATTTCCTCCAATGACCACCTTCACTTGAAGCATGGCCACAAGTAGAGATGGTGCACGTTTGGGGACCGCCATTGGATTTCACTTTTGAAGTTGCATCGAAGAGACACGTGGCACCTTTGATGGATTTTTTCTATTTTTTATGTTTTGGCTAAATCCTTTTTGTTTTGTGGGGAAAACGTCTCGACCGGGATGCGTGGAGGGCTGGCACTCATTTGGGACTTGCTTCCTGATTCTACCTTTTGAACTTGTGTGGAGATGACACGTGGAGGCCTCCACCATCCCTTCCATACTTAGTCAATTTAAGTGGCTGACTTTGTCCCCTTTTTGACTTTTGTACACATGTAAGATCCATGCTCACTTGAGATTTCCCCTTGGGTAGCCTCTTTTGAATTTACACCATTGAGACACTTGGCACCCTCCACTGACTCTGCCCCATCTTGAATTTTCAATTGTTGACTCTATCCCTTTTTGGACCTGAGGACACATGGAAGGCTAGTGCTTGTCTAGGAGACCCACTTTTAGATTTACCTTTAAAGATGCACCGAAGAGACATGTGGTGCCTTCTATGAGTCTTCGATACTTAGCTAATTTGGGCCAATGCTTTTCTCAAACCCTGACTATGTGGTAGGTTGGCGCATGTTTGAGTCTCTACTCTTTAGATTTATCTTTGAAGTTGTGTCGAGTTGACACGTGGCACCTTCTATTGACTTGAAGACTTTTCAATGGCTAGTGTGAATTTTGGGGGACTTATGACACATGGAGGCTTGGTGCTTATTTGAGTCTCCACCTTGGGATCTTACTTTTAAAATTGAATCAGCCGACATGTAGTTCTTTCTACTTGTTTGGAATTTTCAACAGTCTTCTTTGTCCCTATTCGGGCCTAGGACACGTGGAAGCTTCACACTTGTTTGAGATCGGCCCTTGGATTCGATCCTTGAAGGTGTTCCGTTGAGATAATGGGAAGCTTCTGCCGTCTCTTCCATACTTAGCCAATTTGGGCCCACTCTGAATCATTTGTGAAGCCCGAAGACTTTGAACCTTTCCCCATTTTTCTCCTGAGACCCTCTAGCCTCCTTGACACTTTGTTTTCCTCCTTTGAGCCTCTGGTTTCTCCATTTCGATTCGGCCTATAACTTGACTTTTAGTTTGTAAACATGGGCTCATACGATGGAACTAACCTTTATATTTATTCCTATGCAGGGTCGGGTTTGGTCAATTTTTCGGGGAAAAATTGGGATAACAATTTAGCGACTCACGGGGACATCTTCCTGCTAGATGAAGAGATCAATGCGGCTTGCTTGTATCCATTGGGAATGGAGTCATGATTAGTGGCCCGATACTAGTCCTTTTCTTTGAAGCTTGAATTCGATGTTCGCACTTGGTGACCTTGAACCCGCCCCCTGTTCTTGAAACTATCCCCTTGAAACCTGATTTTAGTTGTTTTGTATTTGTTCTATTTTAAAATTAGAAACTTTCATGGTGACCATGGGTCTCCCTATTGTAAATGTTGAAGGGCCTGACACATTAACCTAGAGGCGCATTGAGCGTATGATGACACAAACGTGGAGCAAAAAAACTTGTGCCAGAGCACTTAGGGAAATAAAACCTATGCTACAACAAGACAATGTGCATACACACTTGGAGAAATTGAAAACCTTGGCTAGTATTTACAAGGGTGAATATTTTTTTCCTTTTATTAAAGCGGTGTTTGAGGTTGATCCCATTGACTAGAATCAGTAATTCTTCACCATCCAACTTAACTATCCATAAGGTATTGCTACTTGTACATCTTGTGATCATATAGGGGCCACTCCAAATGGCATCAAACTTGGAATCTTTTCCTGGTTTTTCCCGATCTACATCCCACTTTAGAACTAAGTCCCCCTCTTGAAAGGTCCTTGTTCTTTCTTTCTTATCAAAGCTCTTCTTGATCAATGCTTGATATTTCTCCATGATCTACATTGCATGTTCTCTTGCCTCTCCTACTTCCATTAGCTCTGCATACCTAACTACCATAGGTTCAAACTCAGCTAGTTCAAACTATTTCATGAGCTCCAAAGTGGGAAACTCTAATGATATAGGCAATACTACATGTTTTTCGTATAAAAGCTTGTATAGAGAGCTGCCTATGGACCATTTGGATGTGATCCTATCATCCCATAGAGATGATTTGAGATTTGTGTGCCAAGTTCTCTAATTTTCATCAAGATTCCTAATAATTCTTAGTAGGTTCTTGTTTGTGGACTCTACTTGGCCATTACCTTGAGGGTAATAGTTTGATGAAGTCCTGAGGTATACACCATTCTTGACAACCCATTTAGTGATATTTGTACCAAGGAATGCCAATGCATTATCTGATATAATAGTGGCAGGGACTCCAAACCTGGTGGTTATTCCTTCATAGAAATCCAAGATGTTGGATTCATTTGCCTCCTTAAGTTCCACTTGCTTCAGTCCACTTGGTGAAATAGTCTATTGTCGTAAGTATCCACTTGTGGCCCTGACTTGAATTTGGGTTAATCACTCCGATGAAGTCTAGTCCCCATTGCATGAATGACTGATCCAATGAGATTGGACGAAGGGGTAGGGCTGCTAAATTTTCCTTCCCTATGATGAATGCACACTTATTGCACTTCTTGATGCATAAGTAGTAACCACTAAACACCAGTAGGTGAATAGTAACAACCTTTCATGGTTTTGAGAGTTGTTACTCAAGGAAAAAAGTGGCCTCCTTCTTCTCCATCATGGAACTCATGCAACACCTACTCAATTTGGCTTGTCCCAATACACCTCAATAGAACACTATTGATATCCTTCTTGAACAAGACACCACTAATAAGCACATATGGGATGGCTTGTAATCAAGTGTCTACTCTTTTATTTGTCCCATTCGGAGGGCACAAACCTATTTGGAGATAATGCACCAAGGCTTGAGTCCAACATGGAACACGTGCATAATTAGCTGGCTGCTCTTGATCATTCTGCAAGGAGCAGGACAACCTCTTCTTCATCCATTAATTCAGGTTGGTTGCTTGGAAGCGAGATGCTCACACAAAACCTTGCCCTAAACTAGTTTGGTCACTTTGATCTCAATGTCATATTCCATTACACGAGTGATCCAACCTTCTCTCTTCTCATTCAAATCCTTTTTCAGGAGAAAATATTTGACACCAGCGTGAGATACTAGCAGTTGAATCTTATTGTTCGAGACTAAGTGTCCGAACTTCTTCAAACTCCTAATGACAACAAGGACATTGCTACGCCCTTAACCTATTGCTTGTATTAGGATATGAGTAGCCGACTTGTGGCTTACCATATCATTTTATTATATCATTTATACTTTCTCATGCTTAATAGGTCAGCCTTGGTGATGGCCATAGCATATGACTAGTATATATAGGGGATTATAGGTAGTATTTCATTATCATTTGAGCATTTGAGTCTTGTTATATGGTTTGGAGGTTGCCCCCTCGAAGTGGCGAAGCTATTCTAATTGCATATTGAGATCATTATTCTGAAATATTGTGTTATTTTGTGCTCTCATATTGCTCTTAATCTGAATTATACAAGTAATTTCATTACAAGTGGTATCAGAGCTGCGATCTGGGCCGAATTTAGGGCAAAAACCCTAATTTTTTGTTTCCACCACATATTGCGAACCAGAGCGAATTGGTGGGAGATATTTTTACCAGAGTTGTGAAGCATATCAAGTAAGGTTCCCTGAAAATTTCATACTTTTTTGATTTATTTTACAAAATTTATTACAAATTTAGGGTTTTTCATAAAATC
This sequence comes from Taxus wallichiana var. yunnanensis, assembly GCA_018340775.1. Classification (NCBI taxonomy): domain Eukaryota; kingdom Viridiplantae; phylum Streptophyta; class Pinopsida; order Cupressales; family Taxaceae; genus Taxus; species Taxus wallichiana. The sequence continues at coordinate 195,026,100 of CM031240.1, read as the reverse complement.
ACTCCCTAGGGTGCAAATTGTGGAAAAATTTTAAGTTCTTTACATTTTCAGAAAGATCTCAAAAAAATAGTATTAGTATCTTCTTTGTGTTTTTTCCTGTTCGGCTGAAATTGTATCGAAACCCTAAACCCTAAGATTTGACATCATGGCGGGGCCTTCCACAAGAGCAAAAAAGAATTCGGTAACTCCGGGTAAAACCCCAGATAAAGAGGGGGTAGTGATTGAAGAGATGGAGTCAGAAGGGGTAAATATAGATTCCTCAGCACTAGGGTTTACCTCAGTTGATCATAAGGTTTGCCAACTTGAGTATGAGTTACGAATTGTACAATCTGAGATGGCCTCTAAAGGAGACATAGCCCAAATCAATCATCGGTTGGATGATATCATGCAACATGTAAAGGGTAACCAGTATGGCCCAAATCCAGCCCATATCAACCAAGGAGGACCTTCAGTTCAAAATCATGGACAAACTAACCATATGGGATCACTTTTCCAGTCCCATCAGAATCAAACTTATCCGCAACCACGGAACATGATGCCGAAAGTGGATATGCGCAAATTTGATGGTAAGGATCCCCTGAATTGGATAAATCAAATGGAGAACTTCTTTGAGTTACATCAAACACCATCAAGACAAAAAAGGTGACATTGGCATCCCTATATCTTGAACCCGACCAATTTGTTTGGTATCGTTGGTTATGTGCTCAGAGGCAAAAGAATGGTCTAGGTGTCACTTGGACAGTTTTTACCGAGGAGTTGCAATTGCACTATAGTTCTAGTGTTTCAGATAACTACTTTAGTCAATTAGCAAAGTTACGGCAAAACAGGATCAGTCAAAGATTATGTGCATCAATTCCAAAACCTATCCTTAAGGGTGGAGAATATTCCAAAAGAGAATCTGAATGACTTGTTTCTTGGGGGTCTTAAGGACCACATCGAGCATGAGGTACGGATGTTTAATCCAATCAAGTTTTCTGATTCTATTATCATGGCACGTCGTGCAGAGGAAAAAATTCTTTGTAGTAGGAGGCCACCTTTCATTAACACCAAAGACCATAGTATCTCTTCCCCTTCATTTGCTAGGCCAATTAGACTGACTCCTCAACAAATGGAAGAAAAGAGAGAAAAAGGATTATGTTTTAACTGTGATAGCAAATATGGACCAGGACATAAATGTGCTGAGAAGAAGTTGTTCTATATTGACGGAGGTAATGGGGATGATGAGGAAGCTGAAATTATAGGAGAGGCTGAGGAACCAGTAGAAGATGAAGTAGAGGATCACCAACCTACAATTTCTTGTCATGCATTGTCAGGTATTAGTACTCCTCAAACACTCAAGGTTATTGGCTATCTCAAAAATAGAAGGTGACGGTGTTGATTGACTCGGGGAGTACTCATAACTTCATAAATAGTAAGTTAGCTGCCCGCCTCAACTGTTTTATTTACCCAGCTCCAGAAATGCAAGTTATGATTGCAGATGGTGGGACAATCAAGTGCATAGGAAAGTGCCATAGTATCAAGATTTCCATGGGAGACTACATGTTAGACTCACCTATGTTTGCTATTTCTATGGGAGGGGCAGATATTGTTTTGGGGGTCCAATGGCTCACAACCTTAGGTACTATTGAGATGAATTTCCAAGAATTGTTCATGTGATTTCATTCAGATGGAAGGAAAATACAATTGAATGGGATGGTAGCTAAGTCTCCACAGATTATTAGCTCTCATCAGATGCAGAAGGTTCTTAGAAAAGGAGTGGATGGCTTTATAGCAAAGCTATTTTCCATAGAAGTACAAAATATAGAGTCTTCAATGCCACCCGATCTTCAGAAGATTGTGGATGCTCACTCATCTATTTTTTATGCAATTCCAAAGGGACTACCACCAGTTAGGGATCATGATCATGCCATTCAGTTGATTCCAGGGAGCCAAACACCTAACATCAGACCATACAGATACCCATATTCCCATAAAAGTGAGATCGAGAAAATGGTGGAGGAAATGTTGAAGGTAGGTATCATCAGGCATAGCCAGAGTGCATATTCTTCACCAGTGGTCATGGTACGTAAAAAGGATGAAACATGGAGGATGTGTCCAGATTACCGAGAACTCAACAAGTACACCATCAAAGATAAGTTTCCTATTCCAGTAATTGATGATTTACTTGATGAATTGCATGGTGTTGTTTATTTCACGAAATTAGATCTTCGTTCGGGGTACCATCAAATTAGGATAAAAGAGGAAGATGTTCATAAAATGGCTTTTAGGACTCATGAGGGCCATTATGAGTTTTTGGTAATGCCTTTTGGTCTTACAAATGCACCCTCAACCTTTCAAAGCTTGATGAACACTATTTTTAGGCCTTTTTAAAGGAAATTTGTATTAGTTTTCTTTGATGACATATTGATTTACAGTAAGACATGGGAAGAACACTTACAACATGTAAATAACGTGTTGGAAGTTTTGGAGAAACATACTCTATATGCAAAGCCATCCAAATGTTCTTTTGGTGTACAAGAGGTAGAGTATTTGGGTCATATTGTATCCCATGAAGGCATCAAAGTTGATCCTCAGAAGATCAAAGCTATGGTGGAATGGCCAAGGCCCAAAAATCTCAAAAATCTGCGTGGGTTCCTAGGACTAACAGGGTACTATAGAAGATTTGTGCGGGGATATGGTAGAATAGCAACCCCACTCACTGCATTGCTAAAGAAGGATGCCTTCCATTGGACAGACGTAGCCACTAAATCCTTTGAGCAGCTGAAGGAAGCCATGTGCAGCACCCCAGTTTTGGCTACTCCCAACTTCTCAAAAACCTTCATTGTTGAATGTGACACTTCAGGATCAGGATTGGGAGCAGTTCTAATGCAGGAAGGAAGACCAATTGCATTTGAGAGTCGTCAATTCAAAGGAAAATATCTACTCAAACCTGTCTATGAGAAAGAAATGATGGCTATTCTTCATGCAGTCAAGCAATGGAGGCCATATCTCATGGGTAGACACTTCAAGGTAAAAACTGATCACGATAGTCTCAAATAATTTTTGGAGCAAAGGTTATCATCTGAGGAACAACAAAAGTGGGTAACAAAAATGTTGGGTTATGATTTTGAAATCATATACAAAAAGGGTAAAGAAAATGTAGTAGCTGATGCATTGTCTAGAAGGGATACATCCGCAGATGCCTTACTATGTGGAATGTCCATGTTGACGACCGATTGGGTGGAGGAAGCAAGTTGGAATGGAATCAAGATAACGATACAAAATCTCTAATACGAGAATATCAAGCAAGGATCTATGACATCTAACAAATTTGAGTGGAAAGGTAATTTCCTATGGTACAAGGATAGGTTATACTTGAGTAAAGATTCTAAGTTGAAGCATAAGATTCTTGCAGAGCTACATGCGTCACCTGTTGGAGGACACTTTGGGTTTTTGAAGACATATCATAGAATAAAAAGAGAATTCTTTTGGGAAGGACTCAAGGGGATGTACAAAAGTTTGTATCGAGTGTTTAGTGTGCCAACAGAAACAAAGGGGAAAAATTAAGACACCAGTGTCTATTGCAACCCTTACCATTCCTAGCCCAGGAGATGGGAGGAGGTCTCCATGGATTTCATCACCGGATTGCCTTGTTGAAAGGGTAAGAATGTTATTTTCGTGATTGTGGATAGGCTCACAAAATATGCCAATTTTTTTGCCCTATCACATCCATTCGCATCCAGTCTGATCGATGTGCAGCTATTTTTTTTGAGACAGCCTTGAAAGGCTACATGGAACCCCAAAGATAATTGTGAGTGATCGTGATCCTATTTTCACAAGTAATTTTTGGACGGAATTATTTTCATGTTTGGGTACTCAGCTAGCTCACAGTTCATCTTATCATCCTCAAAATGATGGGAAAATAGAAGTGGTCAACAAATGCTTAGAGGGGTATTTACGTTGTTTTGTATCAGATAAGCAAGAAAGGTGGATTAAATGGCTACCACTGGCAGAATGGTGGTATAACACATCTTTTCATATCTCTTTTCAAATGACCCCATTTTTAGCATTATATGGTTACCATCCACCTTCTATCACTTCCTCCTTGAGGGTGAAAACTAAGGTTAGAGATGTTGAGGAACACATTCAACATCAACAACAAGTTTTGGCTAGTTTGAAGGAGAATTTAGCATTAGCACAAAACATGATGAAACAACAAGTAGATCAACACCGTAGTGAAAGACATTTTGAAATTGGTGACTGGGTTTTTGTACGTCTCCAACCTTACAAACAGATGTCCCTAAAGCAACAAAAAAAGGAAAACAAACTTGCTCCTAAATATTATGGCCCTTATCAGGTTCTACAAAAAATTGGCAGTGTTGCTTATAAACTAGAGTTGCCTCCATCTTCACACATACACCCAATGTATTCCATGTTTCATGCCTGAAGAAGGTTATTGGATAGAAATTTGAAGCCTAGACAGAGTTACTAGAACTTGATGAGGAAGGAAGAATCATTTTGGAGCCAGAGAAGATTCTGTAAACACGTACTAAGAGGCTGAGAACTAGAGACATTAAGGAATATCTTGATCAAGTGGAAGAATCGAGCATAGAAGACGCCACTCCGGGAGGATGAAGGATTTCTATAGCAACATCCAGGATTATTCAACATTGAGGAAAACATTGGTTTGAAGGGGAAGGGCATGCTACGCCCTTAACCTATTGCTTGTATTAGGATATGAGTAGCCGACTTGTGGCTTACCATATCATTTTATTATATCATTTATACTTTCTCATGCTTAATAGGTCGGCCTTGGTGATGGCCATAGCATATGAATAGTATATATATGGGATTATAGGTAGTATTTCATTATCATTTGAGCATTTGAGTCTTGTTATATGGTTTGGAGGTTGCCCCCTCGAAGTGGTGAAGCTATTCTAATTGCATATTGAGATCATTATTTTGAAATATTGTGTTATTTGGTGCTCTCATATTGCTCTTAATCTGAATTATACAAGTAATTTCATTACGTACATGCTTCTCGAAGTGAAAGAGTACTTTACCTTTTAATCCTCCAAGATCTCACCAAGAAGGCTATTGGTCTGTTCTAAACCTTCCTTGTTACAGGGCTAAACCAGGATAGTCAAGATTGTGTCTGATTCTCCAAAATCATACAACATGAAGTCTTTTGAAAAGTCTGGGTTAACAAGAGTTGGGGCCTATGATATTGTGAGCTTGATGGCCTCAAAAATATCTTTTCCTTTTGTTTTCCATTTGAATGCAAGAATCTTCTTCAACATCATTGTTAAAGGCTTCACAAGATTGGCAATCTCGAGCACAAACCTACAAACAAAGTTTATTCTCCCCAAGAAGCTTTTGAGATAATTTTTGTGTTGTGGAAATGAAAGTGTTTGGATGGCTTCAACCCATTCAGATCAATTGTTAACCATTCTCTTGAGACAATGTGCACTAGCCCAAACATTTCCCCTCATGTGCCAAGAACACACACTTTTTCGGGTTCGATGACACTTCAAACTTTCTACACCTCGAAATACATGTCCGAGGTGGAAGAGATGGTCTGCTGCATTCTTTGAGAAGAAAATGATGTCATCTAGATATACCAAAACTATATTATTGATCAAGTCTTTAAATGCCATATCCATAGCTCGCTCAAATGTTACTCCGACATTTGATAGGTCTAAATGGCATCTTCTTATAAGCATATGTACCCCATTTGGTGGTGAAAATTGTCTTGAACTGATCCTCCTCTTTCAACATTATCTGATTATAGCCTAAGTATCCATCTAGCAATGAAAACCTCTCGAGCAGCCAACTGACTTTCGTAAGATTTGCTCCATCAATGTAAGTGGGTAGTGATCTTTGCGTGACGCCTTTCGTTTAGATCATGGAAGACTACACACAACCTGATTTCTCCATTTCTTTTCCTCATAGGCACCAAGTTTGCAACCCAACTTGAATGTTTGATAGGAAAGATGATGTTAGGCTCAATTATCTTGTTCAACTCTTTCCTCATGAGAGGCTCAATGTGAGGATTTAATGGCCTTTGATTTTGTCTAAAAGGCTTAGATCCTAGATCCAACTTGATAGTGTGCTATGCCAATCTTGGGTTGAAACCTCTTAAATATTTGTAAGTCCTGGCAAAGACATCTAGGAATTCTTGACAAATTTGAACGATATCATATTTTTCTTGTTGGGTACTTAGCTTGCCAATTCACAATGTTCTTCTTTCATCTATGGAAATGGGCTCTGAATCTTCACCCTACCGTACCTAAATATTTGCCTTGAAAATTGATCATTTGGGTTGAAAATTGACTCCAAAGTTACAAGACCGTTTGGGAGTTTGTTGGTTCTAAGTTGTACCACTTGGTTGTCATACCATTGTTCCAATTTGTCTTGGTTTCGGAGGAGAACTTAGCTTCTTCTTGTGGAAAATTGATAATTTTCTGATCATTTTTGAAGAATTTCCAACTTTTTTATTATCAAGGACATCTAGTCTTACAACCATTTTGATATGGGACTAAGATTTATCACTCTTGATACTCTTTACAACATCAAACACTACCCCAATCATTGCCAATCTATCTAATTCTTCATTCTTCTTCCTTGGGATGGAATTGATGCCGAATGCCTAGAAATATTTGATGAGGTCCCATACCCGGTTCTTGTAGTTTCTTAATAGATAGTTCTTGGAAGAATTTTGTCCTCGAGACTTGATTCACAACTAGGTCACTATCACCAAACACTTGCATGTTTTTAATCCTCTTTTCCTTGCCCAATGCGATATATGGATCAAGGTTTTATACTACGATGTGTTGTTTGAGAAAGCAAATTGAAATGGAAGGTTGAATAATATGTCATACCTTGGGGCAAAACAAGCATAGCTCCTCCTCCGACTCCTTGTCTACTTCTTGAGCCATCAAAGAATAAGCATGTCATACGTCATTATCATCTTTGTGGTCTAGCTTAATGATGTTAGGGTGAGGATGAATCTCCCGATACAAACAAGAGACTCCTAGCTCAGTTCCTCCATTTCCTTATAAGGGTCAAAAACATGCCTCTTGTTCACCCACTCGTCCGAGGGTCAAGTCTTGACTACACCCAACCTTGGCATCCATAAAGAGGTAAATAATTGATTTTTATGAGAATATTACAGTGCAAAGATCCTAAAATCAAGACTACTAATTCAACTATGGAAGTAACTAGAAGTACTTCTATATCAAAGAAAGTATACATAAGAGGGAAATAGAAAGAAGGCGACAGGATAGTTTCCTTAAGGAATGTGGACTGAAAATATAATTTCCTCAAGAAATGCAACAACTAACTTGGGAATCTTGATTATAAATGTGAATGATTGGTTATATGCAAAATAACCACTTAGAGGAAGGTACCTCCAACTATTTTGACACATGAATAAGAGAAATAACTTGTTACATGGTGCAAATATATATCACTAAAATTTTCCGTAGTCTTAAATTCATTCACCTAAAGGTATATGTAGTGCACTTATGGCAATGTAGAAAAAATCCATTTAAATATGACCTATCAAGAAATTCATTGTGATTATGGATTTCGTAGATTCCATCCTAACTTGACAATAAGAACTAAGAAGGCCTTCACCAAGATAGAGTATTAATTTTAAGGAAAAGAATTATTCTTTCTTTTTATGAATGTAAATTGCATCAAATGTATGTTGTAAATTAGTATGGGCTGAAAAAACATGGAACTATGATTAAATTTGTGTTCAACCAGGAAGAAATTATCACATGTTTGTCATTGCTAAGTTGGTATGCAATAGTGTTCCACACATTATGTCAAAAATAGGGAATGGGTTACCATATTATGTTGTGTTAGTGCAATAGGAGAAATCATTCCTTGATTCCATATTTTCAAAGTAAAGAGAAAAATGAAATACTACATAGCTAGATGTGAACCCGGAGCATGAATAGTATCCCAAACACATGCTTGGATGAAAAAATATTTGGTTATGAATTGGTTACATCATTTTTCAAGATCCATTCTGACGTATTTTCGCCAAAAATAGGCATATTCTCATACTTGATGGTTCTAGAAGCCATGTAGCTCTCGAAACAATCCAAGAGGCTAGATATTTAAGCATTGAACTTGTGAATTTACCAAATTTCATACTATACATAAGCTTCAACCATTAGATGTTAATTTGTTATCTTCAATCAAGAACTACATTAAAATAGTGAGGTCTAAATGTATGGAAAAGAACTCAATTCTTGAAATAAAGAGGATAGAATTGGAAAAACATGGCGCTTAGGCTTTCTAACTTACACTTACACCTAAAAACACCAAGGAAGGATTTCGGAGGACGGGTATATGTCCACAGGATTATAATGATCTTTCCAATGACATGAGGGAAAGTGAAGCCTTTGATATGTAAGAAGATGAGGTGGTAACTATTGAAAACATATCGAGCATGGTGAGAGTGGAAGATGTATATGTTCAAGATTGTTTAGAATAAATGGCACAAAATGTGTCAAGCAATGAGAAAAAATAAAAAGCAAGGGAAGATCATGTTGTGTCTACATGTTATGGCATGCCTATATATTTTCATCAGCCCTAAACACTTAATGAATATGATGATCACCTTAGTTTAGTAACTCATGTGAGCCAAACACAAGAAGATGCGAGATGTTGATGATAGTTTTATTTTTCCAACACAGTTCGGTGCACCTTAGTGGAATAAAGAAGGGGATGTTAACTTGCGTATGTAAATTTATTTCAACAATGATGAAGTTTCGGTTTCCATGCTTTGTCTCCTCCCTCACTTCTTCCAATCAAGGTGATGTACTATTATGATGACATACTACGGTGGGGATAACATGATGCAAAAAATAGATGCCCTAAATTCGAGACACATATAGTTTAAATAAAGGAAATTTTTAATTTGATGTCCTCTTATCCACTCAAGAAAGCCAAGAGGTGACCTCCACCCAAGATGAGATAAACCAAGCATATAAACAAGTAATCAAAGTCTTAAAACTACAAATTGAGAAGGTTCACAAGCCTATACGAATAAATGATGATGTAATCAAAATTGGAAGGAAATATATAATACATACCTCTCATGATTACTTACATTTACTTCAAGAAAAAGAGATAAGAAAGAGAGAATTTTAATATTTGAACGAAATGAAAAGGGAGTACGAAGATGAAATGAAAGTGCAAAGCTTAATTTACAAATAAATGAAGGTGCAACTTCAAATTGAAAGAGAATTGAAAAGACAGAAAAAGAAAGAGGCCTATTTACAACAATATCAAGAAAATGAGTTGAAAACAAAGTACACCAAAATCTCTAAAGAAGATGATAAAAGAATGAAGGAGTGGAAACAACGCGAAAATAGGTGATTGAGTAGTCCCTCAAATCTGCTACCTAATCAACATCATATTTATTGAACATATATAGCACATTAACACCTTCTTTTTCTTCCATTTTCATTAACCAATCTAGCTACACATCTTCTCCAACAAACAATGTAACAAATTGACTTGAATTTTAGATCAAGCATTGCTTAGTCAGATTGGCCAACTTTCAAAAGATAATGCAAAATTTCAAGGTAAACCTCTTATAATGCCACCTAATGCAGTTTAATTTATGAATGCTTTCACATTAGAGAATCACGAGGAAGAGCAGCCTCCACCATTACCAAGATTTTGGCCAAAAAATTAAGTGAAAAGTTTGTACAAATTTTTGAATTTAATACCTTTTTAGTAAGCATTAGCAAATTTTGTCAAACTTGTAACAGAATTCCCCAATGGTAGCTAGGATTTCACATATTTTCATGAATATGTAAAATTCATAGTTAAATCCTCAATAATATGCATTAAAAATTCTTTTTGTAAAATATATAATAGAATGTCTTAGCGGTAGGCTTTAGTTGATATTGATAAATGTTATATATGTAAAACTTCTGGAAGTTTTCTTTGCTGTAATTTTCTAGAAGAATGTATCTAAAATTTTGAAATGGAAAACAATATATGGTAATGGTATGTGAAGGAACACGAATTTATGTAATTTTTAATGTTATATCTCATTGTTTGTGACATTTTTCAGCATTTGTAAATATAACTTGTACACAAAATTATACTACCTTCTATAAACTTGAGTATAAACATAATCATCTCATCAAATCCTGACAATTACAGAGAATATCAACGTACTGCCATTCAATTTAAACTCTTTAAAATAGATCATTTCCATAGCAAGGTCACACTCAGCCTTACCTGTAAATAGTTTGCATCTAACAACCAACTAACAAATTTCTTGCAAGTTCATATTAATGTCAATAAATTAAAATTTCATGTTAAAAACGCAATTTAAAGAAAAAATGTTTTTAATTTCCCAAGATAAAATGTGTATAAATAGACAATTTTAATAAGTTGAAACAACCTCTTCATTCTTTGATTTCTTCAAAGACACGGGCTATTCATTTTTTGCAGGACCTGAAGCTGATTTTTAAAAAAAAGACTTGTATCCAAACAAAACAAGGCTAATTTTAGAAATGGGTTTTTAACCAATCTTTCAAAAGATTTTACAATATCTAAATAATATTACAATCATAAAAATACACTTAAAGAAGCTTACCACTGCCTCTCTTGAAGAATCGCTTTTCTTCTTTTCTTTTGAAGTTTATAGATATTTTTGTTTAGGCTACGCTAGCTGGTCCATATATATCCATGTATGAACCTAATTTGGTGCCATTTTTCCCATTAGACTGTTAACCTCACAATGACAAAATGGATTGATATAGGAATCAGGATTAGTAAATCTAAAATTAGTTCTAAATTTGATGTATTTTTATTTATTTCCTCGACTAAGTTGGATGATAGGCACTTGTTTCATTTATTCTATATTAAATTCATCCACTCCTAGGAGATAAATTATTTTTGTGTAACCTTAATATCTATGTGACCATCTCTGTTTCAAGAGGGACGAATTATATTTCAGAAGGAAATCAAACTCGAAATTGCATTGTGTACATCAATTTCAAAGTTGGGGGTTTGGTATTGAACTGACCTGCGAGCTAAATGTTGAGTCCCAATTTGTTGCAGAGGATGCTCCTTGAGCTCTACTTGGTTATTGTTCCACATTGTATGTCATCAAGGAAACCGTGGAAACAAGATACATAAATAATGGACTATCAGAACAATGGGGACTGGAATATGCATTATTTGGAGAGGAATTTGATTCTGTACAGGAACAACTTAAGTTTTTTTGTTTTTTTAGCGTACACCCCAGAAATAACCATGTCTTTGACCATGGCAAACATGTAGACTACAATGCACAACATGAATGTGAAGTATACACTCTGTGTGTCAAATCCTCAAACATCTCCATCCTTAATATTTAAATTTCTCTTGTTACAATGTATTAAACATTTATTGTAGTATTAACTCTGCATGTGTTGGGTTGAACAAGCCACTGATCACAATATGTTAAACCCAATATGCCCAATTTACAAAGCAAATAAGTGTTTGAGTATGAAAATATTAAATGGTTTTAAAAGTTAACAGTTATGGGTCATGTGTTTAAAATGTTTAATTTTTCACATTTTCTATATTAAACTTTCAATGTCTCACATTACATATGAACAAATTATTAAATTCACATCTTTATGTTCAGAAATTTGATGACTATAGGCTGATGGTATTTCTGAGGCTTAATCAAGCACCTATGCAGCTTTAGACACCATCAAATTTATAGTACACAGTATGGAGTCCTCTCCCCTATGCTTCTTTTGCTACAGGTTCCATCCATCTTTTATTTTGATTAATCAATCGCAGGAAGGAGAAATTCAGAGGATAGTGATGTTGATTATTCACCAAGTGGTCGTAATGGCGTTTCCTGGCGGACGTCGAAAGGAAGCAGGGGATTGGTGACATCATCACTATCTCCTTCCAGCATTTGAACCACCCTAATCATCGACGGCCGATCTCTGGAATTGTATTGAATGCACCACACTCCCACTTTTGTCAATCTGCATGCCATCTCCTCGTCTTCCACCTGCAATTCCCCTCCATGTCTTTCTCTTAATCTCATTCTCAACTTCCCGCTCTCTATCATTTTAAATGCCCACTCTACGAAAATATAATTGGTTGGAGAAGCACATCACACACAAACGCAAACGTGGTGGGTCCTACGGTTTGAACCAATAAAAAAGTTAATAAAATATATTAATTTATTTCTATTTTCTCATTGGTGTAGACAGTAGCACCTACCACGTTTGTGTGTGTTAATTACAGTCATCTTGGAGTGTCTTGCCTATGTATCAATGTTATTTCTTCCTCAACCATTTCCAATAACATCATTCTGAAACCGTAAACATCAGACCACACCTTTGGCATAATATATCCCGGTGTCCCTCTCACCACTGTCATTGACACGTGATCATCTCGCCTTCCACACAGTTTCGCCAGACCAAAATCAGCTACTTTGGCTGTAAATTCCTCGTCCAATAATATATTGTGCGGTTTGATGTCGAAGTGAATGATCCGGCTGTGACACTCATCATGCAGATATGCAATTCCACGAGCCGCCCCCAAAGCAATTGAATACAATTGTTGCCAACTTAGGGTGTTTGTGTCCTCTTTTCTTCTTGCAAGTATAAACTTGTCCAGAGATCCATTGGCCATGTACTCGTACACAAGTGCGCTTCTGAATCCTTGAAAACAATACCCTAACAAACGAACCAGATGAATGTGGTGAATCCTTCCAATTGTTGCAACTTCATTCATGAACTGAGTCTCGCTTTGCCTCGACTTATCCAACATTTTAACGGCCACAACATTACCGCTCGGAAGCCTTCCTTTATAAACCACACCGAAACCTCCTTTCCCCAATTTATCCGCAAAGTTGTTGGTGATCTTCTTGAGCTGAGAGTATGAATATCTGGTTGGCATTTCGTGAACATAATCTTGGACGAATATCTCCACATTAGAAAGGATGATTTTCTGTGTGAACGAGCGAAACTGCGTTTGCTGATAAACGACCACAAGCAATATTGCTATAAATAAGAATGTGCCGGTTCCAATGGCCACACCTGAAAAACGAATTTGTTCGATAAACTGTTTTCGTTTAGGTGTTTGATACATTGTGTCAGTGAAATTGTTTTCTTTTAGAATCCTCGTAGATGAATATATAATAGAAGTTGTTAGCGTTTGTTTCTAGTATCCTTAGTAATGACGGCATCTTCCTCGGTATCAGCGGACTGCAATTTTTAAGCTAACTTCAGTAGTAGTTAAATGCAGATTAGCTGCAATTGTTTTGGTAAACAATCTCTTTTCTCTAGTTACCTCTCTTTTCTATAGTTACCTTTGGTTTGTAACTATTCTTAATGCATCGCATTAGTTCTAATTATACTGATTTTTTGTGTTCTTTTACTGTGCTCTGTTTTTTTTTCATTTTCTGTAAACCTGCATGTAATTTTTTAAATTTCCAGCCAGATCTACACAAGCTTAGGTGCAATTATACATGCTATCAAAGAAGGTTTGGAGCTAGGAAGAAGGAGAATATAACTTTTTGCAGTAATTGAAGATCAGAGTTGTTGAAAACAATGGAAGTTTCAGCCACTGTTATTGTCACACCATACAACTATTTTGATTGGAAGCAAAATTTTCTGCTTCACCTCTGAAGTAGAGGCCTCTATCAGATAGTTATGAATATGGAGATTGAGCCCAATCTAACAATTAAAAATACTAAAAATTCAACCGCATGGATGAAGCATTTGGTCTAATATGCTTATCCATCTCAACAGAAGTGTTGTTTTATGTTGAGGCATGTACAACTCCAAACCAAGTTTGGAATGCATTGGAGGCTCTCTTTAGAAAACAAGATGAGATGCGGGATCATATCCTTAAAAACGAGCTCAACTCAATGGATCCAAGGAGTTTTGATAATATTCAATATTTCTTCACAAAATGAAAGTCCTTGTTGCTTCGGTGAATGGTTGTGGTATTCACAAATGCAAGGAAGAAGACGAATCAATCCTTGTTATTCTATCAAACTTGGGTTCAAAATATTCAGTATTTGTCTATGCTTTCCACACAGTCTTGTTAGCATACGTTGGTTAACCGATATTTTTAGGTGTCTATCCTATCTCTTTATCTGCTCCTTCTCCTATTCCATTATTCTCTCCTACATTGTGTAACCTCTCCATTCATTTAGGGAGTCTAGTACAATTTCTTTCCTATAAATACGTACGTGAGCTTTATGTTAAATGAATAATACGAGATATACAATCTCTATTCTTTCTCCTTCATTTTTCCTCCTCTCAAGTCTCTCTCATAAGAGGAGAAACTTGGAAGATTTTCACATTGAATACATTCATTGAGTCTCGATACACGAGTAGAATAAGCTTATAAAAATGGGCACATTGAAGAATTCTAAAGCTCATGCACTTGTTGTGTATACAAGTGAGAAGAAAAATTCCAAATCTAATAGCAATTCAAAGGCAAAGCAAAGAAGAATTCGGATTGAAAAAAGAAGGGAATCCCAAACCTCCAGATGGATCTACAAGATCAAAAGAAAAAAAGGAAAAAAAGGGAAAATAAAAGTGCAGCTATTGCAACCATGGGTACCATCTAGAATCATCATGCATGAGGAACACGATTGATCTCATGACGCAATCACTTCAGTAGCATAATCTTGGTAGGCTTAGTCAAGATAGTGACAAGAAGGAGGAGGAAGAAAAAACACTAGAAACACGAGACAATTCTCATGACTTGATTGTTATTCATTCTTAATCAAGTGCATGGATCATATACTCGGAGCTTCACACAACATAACAGCCAAAAACATTGTTCTTTCTTCTTTGAAACCATATTCTGGTTCTCCTATTGTCATGGAAGATGTTTCTTATTATCTCTCAAAAGTGCACCCTTGTTGAGAGATGACTGCAGGGGTTCTAAGATTGCTTTGAATCTCTCACTTTCATAGATACAATGGAAACACCTCAGGTTTGTGGGTATACCTATTGTTGAGGTGAGTCTCTAGTATCAAGGCCGGTTCCTTTTGATGTATCCTAAACTATTTTTTGGGGTTTTGAGGGTAAAAAAATTACTGTAACTGAATTGGAAAATGGGGTGATACACCAAACTTGTTGAGGAATTTGAATGAGTATATGCACAATCAAATTGAGAATAAATTTTGGATGCACAAACCAATAGTTTTTAGCAGAATATTAAGGCAAAATACTTTGTGTATTGAGGGAATGAATCACAACAACACAATAAGATAAACATGCACACTAATATTATGCATAAATTACTAGATTTACAGCAAGGTAAGATGATTAATCAGGGAATTTGACATTCACAAGAATTAAGGAGATATACACACAACTACAAATAATTGAAAGGTAGAAATAAGTTCTCATTCAAGGGGTAAAATTGAAAAAAATTGCTTCAACACTCCTATGTCTAAAATTCCTTCCCCTTGTGCCTTACAATTGCACACAATATATATCAATATTATTCACCCATCCCATCCTAAAAATAGGCTAAAATTTTTACTCGCCCATGCATGCTAATTTTACCCCTTTATCATGAATAAATAAAGGAATAAAAATAGACATGTTGATTACAATGAGGCATTAATAACCTTAGTTACAAAAATAAAATTCATTCCAAGTGTAGTTGACTGATCTATTTTTAATAAAATTGGATGAATAATTTGGCTAATAATATCCCTTGCTTGTTGTGTAAGTATTCTCCAATGTGCATGCAATCTTTGTCTTCTTCTGCTTGATGTGACACTTGTAACTTGATCCACTTGCAATGATATTTTAGGCATTCTTTAATCTTCCCCTTGGATGCACATGCAAAAATTAATCGCCCTCATGAGAAAAAATAATTCTTTTGTTTTCAATACTTTAGCAAAATATTCACCTAATGTGTAGGGACCACTTGCAGGCTCTGATATTAACATTTGTTTGTCTTTATTTGTATGGTGAAATAATCCTCTTTGTCACCTTTTTTATCACATGTAATTAATTATCCTTGTGCAAGTAAAATGATGAATATTTCTTGAACTCATATTTGGGGACCACCTTTGGTGTGCACATGTTTTAATTTTCCTTTTTAGGTACAAAAGGTCATCTTCATTTGAATTGATCATGGCAAAGTATCTTCTTGGTCTCTTTTGATTAGACCACTTTGAATAATATAATGATAAGGTAAAGTTTCCCTTTTGACAATCATTGGTGCACATACCGCTCTTTCGAATGCACCTTTGTTTAAAAATTGGTATATATTATAGTTTTTGGTATTTTGAAAAAATGCATGAGAACATTCGAATAAGGTAATAATTTACCTTTTCAATAATCTGTGTGGATATATGTTACCACCTTTCAACAATGAACATGGTTTTGAACCTTTTCGATTAATCATTTGATTTGGTAGTTCAAACACTATAGTTTTTATACCTATTTAATGATCATTTGATTATCATTATTTTTTGGCATTTAAATGTTTTAGAACATAATCAAGTCAATGGAAATGATTTTTGGATAATCATGGGGTTGGTCCCCTCTCCACGATGACTTGACCCTTCCGATGATTGTCAGTGGCTTCATTTAACTCTGGTTGACTTGACTATAACCCTTAATTTGTATTGATCTTGGGATTTCTCTCATCCATTTGTTCTCTGTACCTTTGAATCTTGATTGTTGATTCTCGAACCATGGTAAATATGGTAGTTGACTATGGATTAGATCTAAAATTTCTGGTATCGATTACTTTCATCACCAAGTTGTCAATTCTCTTAGTATGAAGTTTGCATTGATTTTGGTTACTTTGATCATATGGATTTTTTGTTTGATCTTGTAATGACTTGATCTACACCATTGAATCTTACTCGGTAGTTAGCCTTAAGTTTTGATCCGCATTGTCGATCTTGGTACTTTAATCTCACGAATGTTGATGGGTAACTATGGGTTTTGCGATGGGTTAGGTGGTAATTGAGTAAAACAAGTGAAACCTAACTCATTTCTCCTTGTATGATGAAAAAATAGGGCGAAGTCCTTGTAATTGTTTCTTGTGCCACCATTAACGATGATCTAAGCTTGTTTTATTTGCATTTTTGGCCTATTTTAAGCTATGAGCATGATGTTTTTGGGTTATTTACTATGAAAAAAGCTATGTATTGATGTTTAAGTTTTTGAATTTTGTCTCATCCGCCATTTTTTATTGTTTGACATCTCATCCACTTTCTTGATCTATACCTACAACTTTGTGTTATGGCTTAGAAAAAATAGATTCTTGATCTAACTTTAATGGATATTTGTACTTTCTTGTCTAAGCATTTGAACACAATGGCCATGATGAATACAAATTTTGGTATTCATAATTTCTTATCTAAGCTATTTTTCTTGATTTATCCGTGTTCATTCATGGTTTAGAGTTGTTCATGGAGGGTTTCATTCACTACATTTTTTTAAGATTATTAAAGTAGTTTTTTGTTTTGTTCATTTGAATCTTTGATTACCAATCAAGTCACCATGATTGGAATGTTGTAAAGCTATATTTTTTCAATATATTGGAATTTTAAACTTGATTGGAGAAGTTCATTACTTCCCTAAGATGTGATACTATTATCTGTAGCTTACAGTGCTCTATTACTTTAGCTTCTTGATAGATTGCATTTGGAAAATACAGTTTTGTTTACTTTTAATAGAATATTAATTCACTTGAATGGTAATTTGGCACAAAAATACTATAACATGATTTGATAGTGCCTTCTTGACCTCACAATCCCAATACTGGAATTTTGTAGAATCTATTTATTTTGTACCTGAGTAACTAGTCATTCATCAAAACTTGAAGGAGAACTGTAATAAGTTGTTTCCTGAATTATAATCCTTCCTTTTGTTTCCCTCATGCTAATGCATATCTTTTGTTATCTTCTGTAACTTAGTATCCTTGTCATGATTTTAACTTTATTGTAACCTACAACAAGATATTTTTGGCTTCCTTTGATCTTTATCTTGGAGTTTTGGAAACTATATAAGCCCAAACACATGTTTCAAAAGCATTACCTCAATATGAAGTTATACCTAAATCTGTTTCATTAGAAGTTGTTCGATTCTTATATCTATATCCTTGAGTTTTCTTCTTCAATCATGGTATTGAAGAAATTTCTTAATTTGAATACTTTAATGATTGTAACATGAACTGGTCACTTGAATACTAATATATTTTCAATACCTTACTCTAGATCATAGTTTTAGGATATGAGAATATTTGTCTTGTTTTGATAAGTGTATAATTCTTCATTTACCTTTGTTTTACTTTAGTGAATTTCTTCAAAACATCTCATAGAAGGAAAGTTGTACATCTCTTCTGTAATTTTCATGTTTTGATATTTTCCAACCTAACAATTTGATTCATTCCTTTAAATTCATGAAACATTCAAATTCTCTGCTTTATAACATTTACATCAAATTGTACTAATATTGCACTTGAATGTTATGATCTTGGCACATTCATATCAGTTTCTTTTCTTGTGAAGATGATGGTAAGATGTACCTAAAAACCTCACTTCATTTGTACTTTTTATATGCAATCTTGATGGTTATTTTGCTAATCATGTAAATTGACATTATTTAACCTATATGACACCATTCTCTATGCATAATTTTCATTACATATTGAAAATTTTATTCCTTTGATAGTTATATGGTTGTCTATAGCTACTTTTGAGTATTCTATTGAGAACATGTGGCCACAGTCCCTTTTCCTGTTTACTGTAGATGCATTCTCCTTTCTTCATTTATGAACTTTCTTTAATGAAGTAAGACCTACTTCAGTATTTTGATCACTATGAACTTATTTTGATTCTTGACTCTGTTAGAGTGTGTACTTTTTGAGAATGATGATATTTTTGTACACGAGAAGTGATCTTTTATTTTATTCAAAATGTGCTTGTTACTTCATTCCTTTTGATCTCATTCTATTAAACTCTGCTTGATACAAAGATTATATTTTGAAATGAGAAAATTCATTTTGTATCATACTTTTGATTTATCATGTGACTTGATGGAGCTCATGTCTTTTCCATGTTCTTTTAAACTCATACTTTTCATCTAAATCCTTTCAGTTTCCTTTTTTTAGTATCTCCTATACTTACCATCTTCATGGGTTCTTGTAGATGTTTGTTAATGAAAATTGAAAGATACCCTTTGCTTATTTTTTGTGTTTTGATGAATACTTTGTTAGAATCAACAACTTTTTTTATTCTACTTTTTCATTTAGGATTCGTGTCCCAATGTCTTCTTTCTATACATTTTTTTGTATTTTCCTTTTTCCTGGAATAAATCATAACTTGTATCATCTAGATTCCTTCAACAAGTATTTCCTTTTAGTATAGTAATCATTTATGCAAAATATTTATTTTCTTTCTTCATCTTCTACATGTACCTACACACTTAAGAAAATAGTTAGAAAATATTTAGGATTTTTTTCCTCTCTTATGTTCCATATTTTTTCCTTTTCTCTTTCTTCTTCTGTAATGATTCTGGGAATCATATGTGATGATGCCTTATCAACTATTTATCTGTCTCATATGTACCTTGTACTTATGATAATTATAAATCCATTTGCATGTAGTTAGACAATACATGAGTATAGATCAAACCTTAGCTCAATATTGATGTCATTTTCCTTTCATGTTTCAGGTACACTGTTTGGCTATCGAGAGAGTTGGATGAAATATGGAGATGGAATCAAGACAAGGAGATTAGAAGAAAAACCCAAGGAAATGATCAATTTCTTCTATAATCCTTTACTTTTAACTTCATGCACATGTTCTTCTTTCTTTATTAGTTATGAGTTACATCCCGACTTGTGTGGGAGACATTATGTTTCTTAATCAATAAATATTATTTAAATTTATAACTTGAGTTGTACATTTCTTTCTACATTCAAGTTTTATGTTGGTCGATATTGATTATATAATGAAATAAAAACTCAATCACATAATTAAATGTATTTAACATGTAGAAATAATGAGTTTTGAGGTACCTGTAACTTTAATAATGAACTCTCTTTCTTGTAAACTACAACTCTATTTTTTGTGCTCAATTTAACATTTCACCTAAACTACGATTCCTACCTTCATCAAGGCAATGCATTAGTCCTTTAGGGATTTTGTGTTTTCTTTCTGAAGACAAACATGGAATGGCAGTCTATATGAGGTGTTACATTTTGTAACAACACACATAGTTGCAAATTATATGTAATTAATCAATTGTTGCAACTAAAAACATAATAAAATTGTAATACATCCCCTAGTTAGATCCATTTCATCAATAACTTCCATCGTAACAAAGTTTTGAGTTACCAAATTTTGCACAAGTGTAAAAATTGTCAACATTTTTATGATCTTGTGGGCAAAGTTACTCGATAATTTGTAGACTAGTGCCTTTCTCTTGTCCATTGGGCATGGAGTCAAAGCATAGAAGCAAAATCTACTTTTTTTGAAAAAAAACTAAAACGAGAAAGAATTTGTTGAACCGAGATCACTTACATGAATGCACTTTATTGAATTAAAAACATCAAATGTGCATGAACTTCTCTTATTGGAAGGGAAATCCTACTCTAACAGAAAATTGTAGGATTTTTAATATTAGTGTTTAAAAAATATTATTGGTGCTCATTTTGATCTCGCACCATTTTCCCTAATTTTCTCCGATATGCGTGTTAGGAAACATTTTATCTCTCGATGTGGATGTTCTAAGATTTTATCTCCATTTGAAATGCCCAATTGTTTGTAGAATCATTTCATGCCCACTTTTGAAGGAGTCTCTGAGTTTTCCTTGTTTTTTGCCCTAGTTTCTTCAAAATCACGGGCTTTTCCATTTTTCCTATTTTCCCCAACCATGGAAGTTTGAGAATGATAAATTTTTATTTGTATGCCTTTGAAAATCCAAATCCATGGTCAAAAGATGCTTGGAACCATGATTCACTTGGTTTTTTCAAAAAAAAATCCTTAGTGAAAAATCGGATTCTAGGCATGAATGGTGATTTTTTGTTTTTTCCATCCTAAAATGTCTTTTTCCTATCAATGTTATTCCTCAACATTCGACGGTCATGTGAATTTTATTGTTGGTCGGGGATGGCAGGAAAAAAGGAAAATTTGGTCCCATAGCTCCGCTCAATTAATTGGTTCTTTTAGTACTTACGTGGTTTCTTCTAATTGGATGGGGTGCGGTGGGTTTGTTTTTGAACTTGTTCTTTTTGGCTACTTTGGGAAAAAGTTTAAAGCCACACTTTCCCATAGGATTTGATTAAAGAAAAATTTAAGCATTATTTGTGAAAAAAGTCTTACTTTGACCCCACATATAGTACACAATGGCAAGGTTAAAGATAGAGATGTGGGCCTTTGGGAGCGGGTTGGATATTTTGACCTTTTGGAAAAGCTGGAGTAAAATTCTAAAATGGAAGGGCGCCCACGCCAAATAATTTTGAAGCCTTAAGGTTTTTGAAGTTACACCATAACGACACGTGGTGAGCCCATGCTCATTCAAGGTCTCAAATTTTGGGGACCATCTCAAGATGTGCCATTGTGACTGCGTGGTAGTTTGAAAAGTCAAAGGGGAGGGGAAGTAGACCATCGAGAGGTAACTTGGATTTTCACCTCTTGACATCAAAAGGATTAAAATATCAAAATGGCCCTTTGCTTGCAAGAGGTTAAGGTTGGTGTTGAAAATGTCAAGAGGCGGGAGGTGGGCCATTGGGAGAAACTTGGATTTTTTGCCCCTTGATATTCAAAAGACTGAAATCATCAAAATGACTCATGGGCCCAATGGAGAAAGGTCAAAACTTGCTCCATCAATGGCGGAGGTGCGGACCTTCAAAGGAAAATTGGAAAATTTTCCTTTTGTGGGAAAAGGAGTTAAAAGTGTAAAAGGAAGCATGGTTCCACTGGGACCCACATTAGGACATGTGTAAGGCCCATTTTTCAAGGGCAGAGCTACGGGAAAACTTGGAAAATTTTCCCTTTTCCAAAAAAGAGGTTAATATAGTAGAATTTGGCCGTGGTTCCTTTGGGACCAACCTAAGGACACGTGTCACCCATTTTCAAGGGCAGAGTATGGAACAAAATGTGAAAATTTTACATTTTTTCCAAAATTTATAAAAGGAAAAAGGGAACCCATAGGCCCGTTTGAAAGTGGATCTCCCTCCACGGATGTTCCAAATTCAAAATAGAAATCAATGAAAGTTATACATCGTATCCGATTTTTCCACCATTTTTACTCTAGAGCTCATGCAGATGCGACTCTTCATGATTTCTGGATATATATCATGCTTAAACGGGAAGGGAAGTTAATTTGATATCTAAGTTTGGTGAGGAAGATTTGGGTACATCTTTTACCATTAAGATGAGATCCTTCACCTCAGGGGTCGATTTGATCTTCCACTTTTCCTTCTCGGGCATGTAAAGAACCAGATTTGATGGATTAGGGGCATAAATGGTTGGAAAGTATAGGGAATAATGGTCTACGAAAGAACAAATTGAATGTGGGAGATGTTCGATGAGATCCACCCCCTCAAAGATTCATTAGATAGATCTGATTCTAGGAATCGCGATTCGGGATCATGGAAAACACTTGGTGTACTCAATGTTTGGATTTTTTGGGGGAAAAACTATGTTGAAAAATGTTATAAATTGCACAAATTTATCATGCAAATTGTTGGAATGATGGAGTGTCGGAGTTCGGGACTGATTTTTCTAAGAGAAAAACTTGATATAACTTCACCTTCTAAGAAATCATCCAAGAAAAAAATTTATTTCCTTTGTGTTAAATTTGATCATGTCAAGGTGCTCATTAAGGTGTAGAACCATTGATAATCTTTGATATTTTTCTAGAAACTTTCCATTACTAATAAATTTGATCAAACTTGAGTTAATATGTGTTATTTTTTGGGAAAACATTGTGTTTTCTTCATTCACTGAATGTCTACAAGTAGATTTCTTGTTCGCATTGCAATCTTACATTAAACTCATTGTGAATACCACAAGATCTTATCCTTGTGATAGTTTGGTGGAATTTTCAATTTCATTTATTAGAAGAGAATTCATTTTATAGTGAAATAAAAAATTTAAAATCACTTACTCTAATAAATGATTATAAGATTGTTTGTTAGCCTTTGAGGGTATCTTAGGCATCATGAAACAGAGGTTGATAATGTTTAGTTAAGTTTTCCAATTTTGAACCTTCATTTTGATCTTTTGGTACCCAAATTTGTTCTCCTTTTCGGTTGAGCAAAGCATCATACATATGGCATGAAGCTTGAAGTCAGATAGATCATGATGTGTGTCATTTTGTAGATAGGGATGTGATCTAACTTTACTCAAATTTTTAGATGGATAACACTTTGAAATGATTTTGATCTAACCCTCACTATTTTATGAGGTTGTGTCTTTCAACCAAGGTAAGAGAACCTATATTGCAGCCTCTGGGTTTATGAAGGAGGTGGAGATAGCCTTATATTGTGCATATTGTATGGAGATTGCCTTAGGAAAACATGATCAAGCTTCCATTATTCAAACTCAGGAGTATGAATCACTAATAAATGATGTAAATGCTTTCAAGACAAGGCAAGAGGATGCTAGAGACAATGTATAATCATGATTTTCCTTATGCATATTTGTAGATGGGTTAGATCCTTTTGTTGACACACAATGCAAATGTAGGGGTAGTATGGGTAGGTTTAGTTTGTTTGAATGATAATTTTGGTGGGGTATTGATAAGACAAACTAGGATATATTAGATCTTTGACAAACTCTACAATACTTGAACAACTATCGAATAAAATGCTTCAAATAATTAGGACATTCTTTCAACTAGAAGATGCATAAATGGAATCCCAGGAAGTACTCTTCACATAATATTTGATAACTCACCACAAAATCTTGAAGTAAAGAACTCAATTAAACACAAAAATCCTTAATCAAACCATGCCTAAGGTGCCCCAAAGGCTTACAAACAATCTCTGCAGTTAATGAAGGTAAAGTGGTTTTAAATTTGTTTATCTCTTTATTAGATGAAGGCTCCTCTGAACATGAGATTGCAAATGCCACTAAACTATCAAAAGAAATGGATATTCTCATGTGATTTCCAAAGAATTTCAATGTAATATTGCAACAAGAACAATGAAAACTATTTGTAGGCATTTAAAAATGATAACAGACACCATATTGCCTAGAAAAACAACGATTAACTCAAAAGCTTGTTAGATTCATTAGTAGGGGAGAGTTTCATGAACAATCTCAGAGTTGTGTGATGGCTATACACTTGTAACCAACTCACATACATGAAGATCCAACACAAAAGAAATTATCCTGTTTCTTTGGTGGGTTTCTCAAAAGATGATCTTTTTTTCAGAATTTGCTAGTGGTTTTCAACTTCCCCCCCTTTTGCATTTCTTGAAAATGCATTATATATCTCATTCCACATTGGAGTCCTCTTTCCCAAGCAAATAATATGCCATGGGATCAAGTTTGCTACAAAACAATCCTCATGATTCAATTAAAATGACATCAAATAGAAAAACATTCGCATGTTTCTAGGTGTGCCCAAAAAGATTAAATCATTACAAATATTTGGATCATTATCCATCCTAGAGGCATGTTTTTCATCATTGAGGAATGCAAACACCTCTTACTTATCATTTTCATCTTTTTACCTTTTCAAATTACCTCATCAACTTTTGATTTTGTCATTTCACGTGTTTGCTTGGGTGGGGAAGAAATTAGTTCAAAAACATCTCAGATCAAAGAATTAAGCCATGAAAGTGATGCCAATGATCTGGAAAACCAAGAAGACACAAAATCACTATAAATATGATGAATTTTGGTGTAAAAATCATGATTCCAAGCTTCTTAGAGCTCCCATGGTCAAAATAAATGGATGCACAGCAACCGTCAATCTTATCCATCTTTGTCCTTTAATCTGGGCCCTCCATGTGTCAAAAAACAATTGGGACCGAAATTGGGATCATTTTTCACTTTTCCACATTTTTTGGAAAATTGGAAAATTTTGACATTTTTGCGCCCTTTTGCCTTTTTGAAATTTTTGAGTGACACGTGGCACATGGTGGGTCCCATTGAAATTGTGCATCAACTCTACGCATTTCGACCTTTTTTGGAAATTGGGAAAATTTTCAAATTTTGCCCCATGGGCCCACACACCCGATTTCTCCCTTGCCACGTGTCGCTTCCTCTATCGCTAAAATCCATGGCCCCAATTTTCATTTTAACTACCCTTTTTTGGCTAAGGGAAAATTTTCAACTTTTCTCCGCGGCCCGCCTTCGACTTCTTTCCTCGCCACGTGTCTCCTTCGATTCATTGCGAGACAACGCTTAAAATTTTGATTTTAAGCCTTCTTTGAAAATTGGAAAAAAAATTCTCCTACTTCCAAGATACCCACCTTGTCCTCTACCACGCATCCATCGATGATTCTCTACGGGCCAATGCTTCAAATTTTGATTTTAACTCCTTTGTGAAAAAGGGAAAAATTCCCTTTTACCACTACTTGGCACCGACCCGCCTTGTGCTTGCCATGCTGCCATGTGTCCTCCTTTGATTGGAGCAGGGCTAAAACTTATTTTGAAACTTAGAGAACTAAAGCTAAAAAATCTAAGTCCCCCTCGGCTTGCTCCCTCCCTTTTGGCCTTTTAGGATACGTGTCCTCTCTGGATTAGCTACGGGGCTTTAGGCCAATTTTTAACTTTAAATAATTTTGCAAAATAAGGTTGAAAAACCTTAAAGGAAGCCGACAACCCGCCATCCCCTATCAATCGAACATGCTAGGTGGGTAAATTTGGAAAAAATGGGTCCTGGGTCTCGAAAAAGGCCTGTTTTCTTGAAAAGGTGAAAAATGAAAAGTTACGAAGTTTCTCCCCTACCCTTCCTCAACCAATGAAAACCCGCCACGTATTGCCTCGATATCTCATCAATAGTTTGAGGGCTAAAATACACCCGTTTGACCAAAAAAACAACAAATTCCCGGATGCCCTAGAATTGAATTTTTTCACCAAGGATGGTAGATTTTTTATTTTGAATCAACTGAACCATGTTTTTACAACATTCTTGATCTAGGATTTTGATTTTCAAATACAAACAAGTATGAATTGAGCAATTTTAATTTTTCCACGATTTGGCAAAGGGAAAAAATGACATAGCCCAAAATTGGAAAAACTAGGGCATAAAAAAGGGAAAACTTGGTTTATTCTTTCAAATTAGGGAAAAACAACAAGTTTGTGAGCATTTTTAAAGCATTCAATTAGAGGGGAAGAATTTCAGACCATCAATTCAAAGGGTAAAATGTTTTTAAGCACATATAGATTTGTAAAATTTAGGGCAAATTGGTGCAAGCTCAAAAATGGCACCAACATCGGCTCTTTCTCGGGGATGGGCACTCCCGGTGAGTGCCACAAGGACAAAACGTAGACCAAGTGCTACGAAAATATCCATTGGGAAAGGAGTCATGAGCCAAAATTACAAAAATTAGCTAAGAACCCGACAAAAATGGCTGCCAAGAACAAGGGCAAACCACACACCAATAAAACAACAAAAACAAAGAAAAAAACAAATACTATACAACTGTACAATTGGTGCATGCATACCTCAATTTGGGGATTAATCAAAAAAATGGTTCAAATGTCTTCCATTAACAGTAGTTAAACAATTCCCCATCTAAGTCCTTGAGAAAGAAGGTATGTTCACCAATTATGATATCAATGGCATAAGGGACCATCCATAATGCATCAAATTTTCCATTCTTTCCCTTGTCTTAATGCCTACTATCCCACAACAAAACCGGATCTCCAACATTGAAGGCTCTAGGAGTGAAGTTCTTGTCAAACAATCTCTTCAATTTTTCCCTAAATCGACATGCCTTTGATGGGATGCTCTTTCTCCCTCATCAAGCTCAATAATTTGATTGATCCTTGATTCATATGGGCCAATCCTTGATCTTCCAAATATTGGGTAAAATGAAATGAAGATAATTATAGGTTGTAAGGGCAATAAAGCTTGAGTTCCATACACCAATTCAAATGGGCTTTTACTAGTAGCTCTTTTAGGAGTTATCCTATAAAAACAAACTATAAATTTCAATTGGTCACCCCATTTCTTCTTGTTTTGCTCCAAGTTTCTTCTAATGATCTTCAACAAATTCTAATTCTTGACTCATCTTGTCCATTCCTCTTGGGGTTTATATTTTTAAGAATAAGTTAGATTGAATCCATATTCATTGCACATTGCCATTAAAGGTTTGGCTCTAAAGAACATGGCATTATCAACTACAATATTGACTAGGAATCCAAATATACATATGATTTGATTCAATAAGAAGTCCATAACTATTCTAGGTGTTGATTTCTTGGTGGGGATTGCCTCTACCCACTTTGTAAAATAATCGATGTGTCTACAAGGATCCACTTATAGCTAACACTAGAAGGATCTGAAATCTCACCAATGAAGTCCATCCCCATTGATTGAAAGGAGATTCAATTGATATAGGCTGTCAAAGGAAGGGAGCTTGAAGCTTTCAATCTTGTAGAAAAACGTTGGCAACTATCAAATTTTCTATCCAATTGGGTTGCATCTTTGAAGAGAGTAGGCCACCAATAACCAACTCTCAAAATCTTATGTGTTGTTACTCTTACAGCAAAGTGTCCTCCACAAACTCCCCATGGATATCATAAACTATCTTGGGAGCTTCATCTTCGATTATGCATTTCAAGAGGACACCTTCGGGTTCTTCTAAGATAGTCCAAGGTTTGTGATGATATATTTTGAGAAGCCTACTTGAGGGCTCTTTTCTTATTTTTATTTAAGTGACTAGGGAAGCACATGTGTCTCGAGGTAGAAGATCACATCTTTGTACCACTCAGAACTTACCAACTTTGTAGGCACATCTACCCTTTCTTCCTCTAGCTGATTCACTTCCACATTCTGCAAGTTATTCTCAGCCATGAGCTTAGCAAGACCTAAACCTCTTACCAACATTGTGTTTTGGATGTCCATATCATACTCTTGTAGCTTGTTCGCCCATCTACACTTTTTACTTGAGATCTCCATCTCTCGATAAGATGTGTTTCCATGGTTTGGGAACATAAGCAACAACTTTTGAACTCAATATATAAGGCTTCAAAACTTTTGTTGCTTTCACCAAGGAAAATACTTTTTTCCATGATTTTATACTTTAGCTCAGCTGCTTGTAAAGCCTTACTAAAGAAGGCAATAGGCCTCTCAGCCCCATTCTCATCCTTTTGCAGCAAAATAGAAGTAATGGTATACTCAGAGGCAAAGGAAAATATTTGGAAAGGCCTCTTATAGTTTGGGGATGCTAAAACCGGTGAGTGTTTAAGTGCATCCTTAATTTCTTCAAAATCTTAAATGGTAGCCTCCTCCCATTTGATAATTTGGTCCTTCTTTAGCATGATTTTGATTGGAAGAGTCAACTTAGCAAAGTTGGAAATAAACCTCCTAATAAAATTAATTTGACCAAAGAAAGATTGGATGCCTTTCTTGGTTCTTAGGATAGGTACTTTGCTAATTGCTTCCACTCTCTCAGGGTCTATCATAACACCATCTTTTGACACAATGTGACCAAGTAGATTGGCCTTTTGCACACCAAAATGACACTTCTTTGGAATAAGAGAAATTCCATACTCCTACATCTAATCAAAATCTTCTCCAAGTGTTGCAAATGATCACCTCTCTACCTTGAAAACACAAATCACATCATCTTGGTAAAATGCAAAGAACTCATTGATGTAACCAAAAAAAGAAACATTCATTGCTCTTTGAAAAGTGGCACCAACATTCATCAAACCAAAGGGCATCCTAACAAAAACATATGTTCCTAAGGAGTAGTGAGTTTTGTCTTACGTCTTTCTGATTCTTTGACTACCACTTGATTGTATCCAGAGAAACCATCCAATGTAGAAAGCAACTTAGACCCTGTCACAACTTGCAACATATTTTCCATATTTGGCAAGGGATAGTTTTCCTTCATGGATGCTTTGATTAGATTTCTAAAATTCTCAAAAATTTTGATGTCTCCATTCTTCTTTCTGAATGGCACAAGGTTTACAACCCAAGATGAATATCTAGTGGGTTGAATAATACCTCCATCTCTCAACTTATTTAACTCCTCTTGCATTTTCATGGAGAGAAGTGGATTAATTGGCCTTTCTTTCTATCTAAATGGCTTAGCCTTGGCCTCAAGAGGGATCTAATTTTGAAACAATTCTTCTCTATATGCTTTCAACTCTAAATATGACTAGGTAAGGTAGTCTTGATATTGTTTCAACAATTAGAGGTGGGACTTTTTTTCCTTGTTTAAACTACTACCCAACCAAACTTTTCTTGGTTTTCCTTTGTACCCAAGTTATGCTCTTCCACATCCGTGAGGCGGACATGTTTCTATTGATGATGTTATCAACATTGTTAAAATTAGACTCAAAAGCAACAAGGCCTCTAGGAATGGTGTTAGTTTTTAATTGGATAATGTTCTTCTCAAACAAAGTTTCTCTTCCTTTAGTCCTGCATACCATTGGCTCCCAATCAATATTCTAATTTGCAAACTCACCTTGGTTTTTCAGGAACCTTAGCACTTGAGCATCATCATTAAAAACTTGCCAATGTTTCACATTATCAGGGACAACTGGCCTAGTTAGCACTTCAATGTTGTATTCATAATAAGGTGAAATGGTGTAATTTCCAAATCTAGAACCCATCACTACCAAATTTTCAGCAGCAACATTGAGACCTCTTTCATGATACACAATGTTAAAGGAATCAAACATTTCAATTAAATCCCAAATTGCATGCTTGTAATGTTTCATACGCTGATTTTTTGTAGCATACAATTTTCTTATTTGTTTGACAACCAACTCTGAATATCCTTTTGCAACAATATCTTTCACTCCATACTTCCATGCAATATTTAACCCCAACAACAATTCCTCATACTCAGCAATGTTGTTAGTACATTCAAAATTAAGTTTGAAGGAAAAATTAAACTCTTCCAAACTAGGAGAAAGCAGAACTATACCAGCACCATTCCCAAATTTGGAGCAAGCTCCATCAAATAGAAATGTCCATGGAGAACCTACCATATCAAGGCACTTAGATTTGTCCATCTTGTTTTCTTTTCCACCAGAAAAACCAATGAAATTCTCAAGATCTACATCACCAAAAACACTTCATAGGAAGCATTGTTAGGATTTTCAATTAGGTGCAACATCTTCTTTTGTCCATAGAACTTGACTAGGATGCCCTCAATGGGAATGGTGTAAAAATACATATCCATTTGAACACTCCATCCAACACTTGCAGCCCACTTTCTTGACATGAAGCATATCCCATTTGGCAAGGTAGTCAATAATTACAACATCAAGTTTTAAATTATTACCCGGATAGGCTACAAGTTGCACTACCAAACCTTTCACACAACTAACCACCGACACTTCCTTGAATCCATGGTAGTACACTTCCCATAGGCAGCTATCAATTTGATATCCAACTCATTCATGAGTTCTAAAGGCATGACATTACATGATGCACGAGAATCAAACATAAAATTGTAAAGTAGCCTATCTTTTATGAAAAATTTGTAAAGAATGGATTAACATTCAATTGGGAATCAACAAAATATGTCGCTAAATATACCTTAGTTGTGTCTCCAAGATCTTCTACTGCTGGTGGTGTTTCAAGGTCAAAAATGATCTAAGGTAGACTTTCAACAACATTTACATTTCTACCTGAGTAACCTTCTCTTCTTTCAATCCCAAGTACTCAAATGCTCTCTTCTTATGCTCGGGAATTATAAACAACTCAATGATTGGAACACTCACTTTTATTTGGCTCAATACTTGGGCTATGTAATAGGAAAACTCTTTGGCAAAACAACATTGGAAGGGAGACAAAAAGATTCATTAGATGGCGATGGATTCTTGGCACTTGGGCATGAGGCGGACTGTAATTTTGTTTGGGGACAAAAAAATTTTTAACATGTGATTCTCTCTTAGGATCTTCTTTTTTAATGCTTGTGAGCAAGGGTGTTTTAGGTTTGGCTTGAGGACCAACTCCTTAACAACTTTTCTCCTAGTGTTATAGTCTTTCTCTTGAGCTACAACATCATTCGTAATAATTGTCTATCTTCCTCCGAAGGGATACCACCATCATACTTCTTAATCATCAAAGCTATTAAGTATTTAAAGTCATTGTTAGGAATTTCAAAATCCTACACTACATCAACTTCAAGAGCATGAGGGGGAGAAAGAATTGAACCCGTTTGATGCAATCCAAAAATTTAGCATCGTCCTAGCACTTATTACTTCAATAGATGTTACTCCTCCTTGTGAGCTTGAAGAACAGCCCATCATGCAAATATCATCATCAGTTCCATTATCATTATCAGCTTCATCAACTTGTTGGTCCACTTCACATGGAGGATGAGGAAGAAAACATCTATCACACCAATCCATATCAGCAACTTCATCAACAAAAACCACGCGGCAGGAGAGGGTCAGAGAACCAATATACTTTCATGTGCTTTGGTTATCTATTTCCCCCCCATAGTTCATTTACCTCTATCATCTTATCTTTGATCACCCCTAGGATAATTGCAAAATATATCTTATTCTTGCTACCTAAGTGACCTTTGAAGTCTACCCAATTCCCTTCTCGGCTCTTGCCAACTTGTATGAGATTTCTTTGATTTCCCCCAATTTTTTTCACAACCTCTTCTAAATCAACACCTTTACTAGCTTGAGGTTTTTCAACGTTTATCAATTTCACACTACCTCTCTTGAGAGGTTTCCCAATAGCCTTGATATTGTTTTCAATTCGAAGTGCCATGGTGAAAGCTTGTCTTAGATTGGTTGGGTTCTTGTCTCTTACATAATAGGCTGCCTTATTATCAAATGCATCTGCATATTTGATTAAAAAGATTCGTGACAAGGCCTCAAACCAATAGGCATCCTTCTCAAAAAAATTAAACCTTGTGTTGAAGTCATCAACTGATTCATTAGGGTTCTTCTTGATATTCTTAAACTCGGACAAAAAGAAATCTAGGATCAGTCTTGTCACCATATTGCAATCTAAATGCATTTTTCATTTTAGTACATGAATGAATAGAATTATCAGGGTAGAGCCTTGTACCAATACCCATCATCCTCTTCTAGTGTATGAATAAACAATTTGACATACACATCCTCAAACTCTATCTCAAAATCTTCCATCATATCATCAAAAGTTTGAGATCTACGATCACCATTAATAGCATTATTACCCTGAATTTTGGAAACCTATTTCTAACATCTTGTGGGACGAGAATTTGGGTAACCATCCATTCTTTTAAAATTTATAGGACCAAAGGTGTTAACAACAAATGGAGGTCTATACTTGAGCCATATTATTTGATGGAGGTGATCTTGGAGGTGAAACAAGAAGATGATGAGTGAGAGGTCTTTGGGGAATAGGAATGAAAACTTTAAGGTAGATCTCTTTTAAGGGCTCTCCTTCTCGATGATCTCTAGAAAATTTAGAAATACAGGAGAAGATTTAGGAGCAATCCTTTCAAATCCACAAGAAGGTCCCTCACCCGATGGGGAATTCAAATTAGTAATAGGATTGTCTCTGAATAAGATCCACTTGAAGAAGAATTGCAGTCCTCAATAATAGGTTGATCTCTTTCAAAGTCAACAATAGGGATCTCCTTTCTTGCATTCAAGTCTCCAACAACCTTCCACACCTTTCTCCCCTCTAGCTCTGAGTTTCTTGAATCTGTAAACAACCTCTTAGCGAGAATCTTTAAGGAAGAGAGATCTTCTTCCTTCTAGTTTTGTAGGGATTAGTAGCACAAAAATAAATGACAGAGAGGTAAGACAACTGGTATTTTCAATATCAAATCAGCATGGAGTTTCCATTAAGGAATTTCACCTTAGTTGTGTAAATGCACTAAACTAATCTGTCAAATTTTTGCTAGCCTTATAAATCGACATTCTTCTTCTTAGATCAATCAATAAAAATGCACCCAAAGTGTATGAAACTGCTAGGAAATGGAAAAAGGGCATACAAAACTTGAAACCCTTGTTTAAAAATTGCAGATCTGAAGCATAGAATGATATTTTAACAATGTAGCAGCTCAAATACTTGAAAACACAAATGCTTAAACTCTTCAAACACTTCAAAACACCAAGAAATTTGAAGAATTCCCGGCGGGGTGTCAGAAGGTGTTGGTACCCAAATTTGTTCTCCTTTTCATCCGAGAAGCATCGAGGGGCATGAAGCTTGAAGTCAAATAGATCATTATGTGTGTTGTTTTATAGCCAGGATGTGATCTAATTGGAACTTAGATTTGTGGAGAGATGGATAGCACTTTGAAAGTATTTGATTTAACCCTCACTATTTCGGGTTGTGCCTTTCAACCAAGGTAAGAGAACCTATATTGCAGCCTCTATTTTATGAAGGAGGTGGAGATGTCCTTATACTATGCATATTAGTACGGAGATGGCCTTTGGAAAACATGATCGAGCTTCCATTATTCAAACTCAACTAGATTTCACTAGTAAATGATGGAAATGCTTTCAAGATAAGGCAGGCTATTAGAGACATTGTATAATCATGATTTTCCTAATGCATTTTGTACATGGGTTAGATCCTTTTGTTGACACACAATGCAATGCAGGGGTAGTATGAGTAGGATTAGTTTTTTTAATGAATTTTTGTTGGGGTATTGATAAGACAAACTAGGATATATCGATCTTTGAAAACCTCTACAATACTTGAACAAATATCGATAAAATGCTTCAAATAATTAGGACATCCTTTCAACCAAAGAGTCATAAATGGAAGCCTAGGCAGCACTCTTCGACAATATTTGATAAATCACCACAAAAGCTTGAAGTAAAGAACTTAGTTAAACACAAAAATCATTAATCAAACCATGCGTAAGGTGCCCCAAAGGATTACAAGAAATATCTCGTAGTCAAGCGAAAAGTGGTTTTAAATTTGTTTATCTCTTTATCGGATGAAGGATCTTCTCGAACATGAGATTGCAAATGCCACTAAACTATCAATAAGAAATGGAGATTCTATGTGATTTCCAAAGACTTTCAATGCAAGATTGCAACAAGAATAATGAAAACTATTTGGAGGCATTTAAAATTGATAATGCAGACAACATATTGCCCGTAAAAACAAAGATTAAATAAAATCTTGTTAGATTCATCAATAGGGGAGAGTTTCATGAACAATATTAGAGCTGTGTGATGGCTATACACTCATAACCAACTCACATACATGAAGATCCAACACAGAAGAAATTATCTTGTTTCTTAGGTGGGTTTCTCGAGAAGATGAGCTTTTTCTCAAAATTTGCTAGTGGTTTTCAACTTCCCTCCCTTTTGTATTTCTCTCAAAACGCATTATATATCTCATGCCACATTGGAGCCTTCTTTCCCAAGAAAATAATATGCCATGGGATCAAGTTTGTTACAAAACAATCGTCATGATTCAATGAAAATGACATCAAACAGAAAAACATTTGCATGTTGCCAAGTGTGCCCAAAAATATTAAATCATTACAAATATCCGGATCATTATCCATCCTAGAGGCATGTTTTTCATCATTGAGGCATGCAAACACCTCTTACTCATCACTTTCATCTTTTTACCTTTTCAAATTACCTCCGCAACTTTTGATTTTTTCATTTCATGTGTTTGCTCGGGCTAGGGCAGAAATTACTTCAAAAACATCTCAGATCAAAGAATTAAGCTATGAAAGTGATGCCAATGATCCTGGAAGGCCAAGACGACACAAAATCACTATAAATTTGATGAATTTTGGTGCAAAAATCATGATTCCAAGCTTCTTGGAGCTCCCATGGCGGTCAAAATAAATGGATGCACAACAACCGTCGATCTTATCCATATTTGTCCTTTAATCTGGGCCCTCCATGTGTCAAAAAACAATTGGGACTGAAATTGGGATCATTTTTGACTTTTCCACATTTTTGGAAAAATGGAAAATTTTGACTTTTTTCTCCACCCCTCCACCCTTGAAATTTGGAGCTGACACGTGGCACATGGTGGGTCCCATTGAAATCGTGCTTCAATTCTATGCATTTTGACCTTTTTTGGAAATTGGGAAAATTTTCACTTTTTGTCCCACGGGCCCGCACACCCGTTCTCTCCTCGTCACATGTGGCTTCCTCTATCACTAAAATCATGTGAGCCCAATTTTCATTTTAACTCCCTTTTTTGCCTAGGAAAATTTTTTAACTTTATCTCCATTAGCCCACGCCTCCAATTTCTCCCTCACCACGTGTCTCCTTGTGATTCATTGCGGGCCAGTGCTTAAAATTTTTATTTTAATCCTTCTTTGAAAAATAAAAAAATTCTCTCCCGCCTTCGCTGATCCGTTGATCCACCTTGTCCTCTACCACGCGTCCATCAATAATTTGTTGCGAGGCCGGTGCTTCAAATTTTGATTTTAACTCCTTTATGAAGAAGGAAACAAATTCCCTTTTACCTACGTTAGCTTTGTAGACCCACCTTGAGCTTGTCATGCTGCCACATGTCCTCCACTGATTGGAGCGGGGCTAAAAATTATTTTAAAAATTAGAGAATTAGAGGTAAAAAGCTCTAAGTCCCGCCTCAGCCCACTCCTCTCTTTTTGGCCTATTAGGGTCCACGTGTCCTCTCCCGGATCGGCTACGGGGCTTGAACAATTTTTGACTTTAATTTTTTTGTAAAATAAGGTCAAAAAACCTTAAGGGAATCTAACCACCTGTCATCCCACCTGCCAATCAGAACATGCCACATAGGTAAATTTGGAAAAAATGGGTCCTTGGGCCCGAAAATGCCCCATTTGCTTGAAAAGGTGAAAAATGAAAAGTTAGAGTGCCTCCCCACCTTTCCTCAGCCAATGCAAACCTTCCATGTACCCTCTGATATCTCAACAATAATTTGATGGCTAAACTACGCCCGTCTGACCATCAAAACGTAAAAAAATCAAGGGATGCCCTAAAATTGAATTTTTTCACCAAGGATGGCATATTTTCGATTTTGAATCAGCTGAACCTTGTTTTTTACAACATTCTTGATCTAGGATTTGGATTTTCAAATACAAACAAGTATGAATTGAGAAAATTTGATTTTTCCATGATCTAGCAAAGGGGAAAATGACATAGTCTGCAAAATTGGAAAAACTAGGACGCACAAAAAGGAAAACTTGGATTATTCTTTCAAAGTAGGGAAAAAAAACAAATTTGCAAGAATTTTTAAAGCATTCAATTAGAGGGGAAGAATTTTAGACCATCAATTCAAAGGGTAAAATGTTTTTGAGCACATACTGAAATTGGAAAATTTAGGGCAACATGGTGCAAGCTAAAAATGACACCAACAGGATCCTTGAAGTTTGTGTGAAAGTGCTGATCTCGGGCCTCTATTGAAGCACATATTCTGTTAAAGGAACATCCTAGCTATGCCAAAAATTATGTTATTCAAGTTCTCCTTTTTCTAAAATTTATCAACAATCTGGTGAATCAAGTTCATTTCCGCCTCACCTCCCACAAAAAAATCATTTAAAAACAACCAATCATACCCATACTACCCCTATTTGTCATGTGTGTATACCAATGCATGATTTTTACCACCAAAACATGTAGAAACAATCAATTTTTCATTGTCTTTAGTGGCACGAACCTTGCTTAGAAAATATCTCCATTATCTAGAGTGACAACTCGTGAGAGTTAGATTTTGTTGCATTGATCATATTTTCTTCAAGGTCTTCTTAATAACTTCATAAGGAAGGACATCTCCATCTCCTCCACAAACAACATGCTAAAAAAAGGGCCCTCTCACCATGGTTGAAAGACATAACCATAAAGTAGTGATGATAGGTCAAATCCTCTTAAGGGTGCTACCCATTTGTCCACATCTCGAGTGATAAAGAGCAAGTTGCATTTCACCCTAGGCTAAAAAATGACACACTACATGCTCTGCTTGTTTCTAAGCTTCTTTCCAAACCTGTGATGTTGCTCATCTTCTGAGGGAGAATCAATTTGGGTACCAACACCTTATTGGCACCATTTTCGGGGACATAGTGGTTACTGAATTAATATTCGACCTTGGTAAACACTTCTTATATTCTCTAAGTACTAATACATTTTTTCAAACATTATCTTGAGTTTAGGCTGTAATAAGGATTTCAAAGTTGCAAGCGTTGTGTGCAATTCTTTCTGTTTCTACACCTAGTGCAATGGCTTTCCTTGATAAACCTAGGTAAATAAAAAAGTCAAATCATTACATTTCTAGTTTCTAGTATTGTGAGACATTTGACGATCATATTTGTGGAATTGAATTCTCCAACTAGAGAGGGTCTTCATTTGATTTTGAAAATTTTTCTTCTCATTATGCCTTAGTCTTTTCGAGGTTGATAGGGTTTTCCAAGAAACAAGGCCTATAGGGGATATCCATTTTGAAATTTATACTCCCGTGGTTCAAAACACTCTTCCCCTTATCATTTTGTCTCCCCTCTAGGGTCACCTCCTCATAACAACAAGGCCCTTCCCCACCCATACCTCCATTTGTTGTAATCACCTTTGATTGTATAAATTTAATAGTGATTGTTGGTTATCCAAATGCGGTTCCCAGGATGTAAGACATAGATTACCAAAGTTCTAAGGAAACAATGCTATAAATGGTGATCAACATTTAAATCTTTTTATCAATATGATGAAATACTTTGAGATTGAACATGAAGAAGTATATATCAAATTGTTTATCCATACTTTGGAAGAGAATGCAAGTGACTGGTATAAAGCTTTGCCATATAATTCCATTGATTCTTGGATAGAGATGAACAATGCATTTAGATTGCATTGTGGTGATAGAACTGACCCTAGGTTTCATCTATCAGAATTTGAAAACATCAAGAAGAATCCTAATGAGTTAGTACATTATTTCAACACAAGGTTTAACAATACCTTGAGGATATTTCCTATTAGCTTAAGGACATGTGATGAATTATGTTTGATCAAATATTCGATGCATTTGATAAAAAAGCTTCTTACTACTTGAGGGACAAAACCCTACTAATTTGAGGCGTGCCTTCACCATGGCTTTACAAATAGGCAACAACATCAAGGCAATTGGAAAGCCTCTAAAAGGGAGGGTGTAAAACTAATTAACCCAGAAAAGCCTCGAACAAGTAAGGAAGCGATTTGGAAGAAGTTGTGAAAAATTTGGCAGAGGCTATCAAATAAATATCATACAAGTTAGCCCGGTCGAAAAAGGAAATTGGGCGAGTTAACAAGGTCGCACAAGAAACAAGGCCAAGATAGGTTTACAAATCATCATAGAAATGATCGTAGATTTGATGACAGAGGTAAGGGACATGTAGGATTTGGAAATAAACAGTTCTAGGCCAGGGAAAATAGAATGGTACATGATCCTTTTCTTTCCAGAGTTGTTGTTCATGAGGAGACAAATGTCACTAATTGTGTGATAGATGTTTCATGCCCCATGCTCTATGTGAGTAAGATCAGCAAGAATAAGAATAATATGATGATGATAATGATGATGATGTTTGCATGATGGGCTGATCCATGAGCTCACAACAAGGGTAAACTTCAACCGAGGTAATAAGTGCTAGAATTGCTGTTGATTTTTGGATTGTATTCATTAGGTACATATTATTCCTCCTTCTCATACTTTAGAATTAGATACTATACAAGATTTTTAATTTCCCAATAATGACTTTGAATATTTAAGAGCTTTAATTATAAAGAATTATGATGGAGGAATTCCATCCGAAGAGGACAGATAATTATTGATGAATGTTGTTGTTTCCCAAGAGGAGTATAACACAAGAAGTAGGGTTTTCGAAGGGATAGGGCCTTACGCCAAGACAAAAACTCCATTTCTTTCAAATATTCCTAAAGAGGCTCCTAAGAAAGATGCATCTGCTAAGGGCCTTGCTGTCCCAAACAAAAATCATACCCCTCCTCATGCCCAAGATGTCAAAAGTCCTATGCCATCTAATGAGTGTGTCAATCTTCCTTCCAATGTTGCCTTACCAAAGTTTGTCCCTTATGATAGTGCCCAAGTCTAAAGTCAGATCAAGATCTCGTTAAAATTGTTGAGTTTCTTAGGATTCCCGAGCACAAGAAGAGGGCATTGGTGTATTTTGGATTGAAAGAAGAGAAGAGTTCCCGAGGGTAGAAATGTAAATATTATGGAGACTCCTCCAATCATTGAATAACTAGAAGCACCACACACATCAAAAGAGCTAGATGAACCACATGAGGTCTATTTAGTGATATCCTTGTTTGATTCTCGCCAAATGTGGATCCGTTCTTCACCACTCGATCATTAAAGACAAAAAACTATATGTTTGAATCAAGGGCATCATTCAATGTTATGCCTCTATAATTCATGAATTTACTTGATATCTAGGTAACAATAGCATATGGGAAGTGTACTACTATGGAATATTGAGAGATGCCGGTGGTGGGATGTGTGAAAGCTCAGGTGGTATACCTTGCGACCTATCGGGTAGGAATTTGAAGCTTGATGCGAGTTATTGTTGACTTCCTAGTCAAGTGGGGTATGTTGTTTTCTAGAAAATGGGTTTCAAGTGTTAATGGGAGTGTTCAAATGGATATCTCCTATGCCACCATCCCAATTGAGAGTATCCTTGTCAAATTGTATGGGAAAAAGAAGATGTTGCACCTTATTGAAGATCCCATCAATGCATCTTATGAAATATTGTACACAAGTGTTGATGCTGATAAGTTTGTATGATTTTCTAATGGAAAAGAGAACAAGATTGCAAAATGCAAATGTCTTGAATAAGAAGGCTCTCCTTGGACTTTATTTTTTGATGGAGCTTGCTCCAAGTTCGGAAATGGTGCTGGTGTTGTTCTGATCTCCCCAGGTCAGAAAGAGTTTGTCTTTTATTTCAAACTCAAATTTGAGTGTACTAATAACATTGTTGAATATGAGGAATTGTTATTAGGTCTGAGGATTGCTTAGAAATATGGTGTTAAAGACATCATTGTCAAAGGAGATTCATAATTAATTGTAAAGCAAGTCAAAAACATTTATGCCACAAAAAATCAGCAAATGAAACAATACAAACATGTAGCTTGGGATCTCATTGAGATGTTTGATTCATTTAATATTATGCATCATGATAGGAGGTTCAATGGTTTGGTATAAAAACTTGTAGTATTGGGATCTTGGTTTGATAATTGTACAATATCCCCATATTGTGAATATGATGTTGAGGTGTTAACTACGCCATCTATATCGACAACATTAAACATTGGCGGTTTTTGATGATGATGCTTAGGTCAAAATATTTCTGCGAGAATAAAGGGAAGTTTGCTGATCAAAATATTGATTGGGAGTCAATGGTGTGCATAACATAGGGTAAAGAAACCTTATTTGGCAAAGGCATCATCCAGCTAAAGACTAATACCATTCCTAGAAGGGTAGTCTCTCTTGAATCCAACTTTGATAATGTTGATCGCATTATTAATAGATGCATAATGACCTCGAGGGATATTGAGGAGCATGAACTTTTCACAAAGGAGAAACCAAGGAAGATATGGTTGTGAAGCAATCTCAACAAGGAGGAAAAATATTCTTATGTCCAATTGCTTAAAAATATCAAGATTGTATGGCTTGGACTTATTCTCTAAAAGCATACAAAGAGGATCTGTTTCACATGAGATTACCTTGGAATCTAATGAAAAACCATTCAGCAGAAACAAATGCCAATCAATCCGCTCCTCTCTCTTAAAATGCAAGAGGAATTGAAGAAACCGAGGATGGAGGGATTATTCAGCCTATAGGGTATTCTTCTTGGGTTGTAAACCTAGTACCAATTAGAAAGAAGAATGGTGACATCAGTCCTATGTGTGGACTTTAGAAATCTAAAAAGAGAATCAATGAAGGATAATTTTCCTCTACCAAACATGGAAAACATGTTGCATTTAGTGATCGGTTCGAGTTGCTATTACCCCCCGATGACTTCTATGGTTATAACTAATTTTTTGTAAAGGAATCGAAAAGAATTAAGACAACCTTTATCACCCTTGAGGATCATATGTATATGTTAGGATGTCATTTGGATCGATGAATGCTAGAGCAACCTTTGAGAGCAATGGATGTTGCTTTTACTTAGGTTACATCAATGATTTTATTGTTTTCTACTAAGATGATGTAATTGTGTTCTCCAGGAAGATAAGTGATCATTTGCAGCACTTGGAGAAAATGCTGATAAGATGTAGAGAATATGGCATTTCACTCAATCTAAAGAAGGGCCATTTCGGAGTATAGAAGGAAAAATTGCTTGGTCACATTGTGTCACAAGGAGTAATGATTATCCAGGAAGGGTAGAGGCCATCAGCAAGGTCCCAATTCCAAGAACCAAGAAGGGGATTCAATCCTTCTTTGGGTAGATAAACTTTATTAGGAGATTCATATCAAACTTTACTGAGTTAACCATTCCAATCACTCGCATGATGAAGAAGGACTAGGCCATCAAATGGGAGGAGAATGCCATTCAAGATTTCAATGGGATCAAGGAGGCATTAAAGCATGCCCCTATTTTAGCAGCTCCAGTTATAAGAAGCCTTTCCAACTACTTTATTTTACTTTAGAGAACACTATTGCATCTGTCTTGTTGTAGAAAGATGATGAAGGGTCCGAGAGGCCAATTTCATTTTTAGTAAGGAATTGTAGGGGCCGAGATGAAATACACTATTATGGGGAACAAACATTTTCCTTGGTAAAAGAAAAAAATATTTTTAGGCCTTACATTTTGAGCTCTAAAATTATTACTTATGTTCCCCACACTATGGTGAAAGACATATTATCGAGATGAAAGTCTCCATCAAAATATGTAGATGGGTGAACAAGTTGCAAGAATATGACATGGATATCCAACCCACGAAGTTAGTGAGAGGTTTGGGCTTGGCTAATCTTATGGCTGAGAGAAATTTGCAAACTATTGAGGTAAATGAGGTAGAAGAAGGAAGTGTAGCTATTTTTGAAAAATGATGAGTTCTTAGTGGTACAAAGATGTAATTTTTTATCTCGAGACATCTATACTTGGCTTGATCATTTGAGTGAGAAATGTAGAAAGAGCCCTTAAGTTGGCTTCTTAGAAATATGTCATTACGATTATGGGTTAGCTTGGAAGAACCCTAAGGGAGTTCTCTTAAGGTGCATTACTGAATATGAAGCCTTTGTTATCTCTCGAAAGTGCACCCTATAGAGAGATGGCTGCAAGTTTTCTAGTCTTGCAAAAATTGATCTCTCTCTTTCGTAGATACAATGGAAACACCTCAGGTCTGTGGGTATACCTATTTTGAGGTGAGTCTCTGGGATTAAAAGGCCGGTTCCTTATTGATGTATCCTAAATTGATTTTCTGGGATTAAGGGTAAAAGATGGCTGTGAAATAACTGGATTGGGGTGATACACCAAATTTATATGAGGGATTTGACTGAGTATATGCATGATTTCTATGAGAAGGATTCTTGATGCACGAGCCAACAATTTTCTGCAGAATGTTTAAGGGAAAACACTTGGTTGTACTGAGGGAAAATAACAACAGTACTGATAAGTTAACATGGACATTAAAACTTAGCATAAAATATTGAATTTTGTAGTAGGGTAATATTATTGGTCAGGGAATTTGCATTCACAATACTAATAGAAACATACACAAGAGTGCAAATAATTGGAAAGGAAAAAAATAATTCACACACATAAGGTAAAACTGATAGAAATTTCTTCATAATCCTATATCCAAAATTCCTCCGAGTCTCTTTGTGCTTTGCAAAGGCACACAATAT
This sequence comes from Taxus wallichiana var. yunnanensis, assembly GCA_018340775.1. Classification (NCBI taxonomy): domain Eukaryota; kingdom Viridiplantae; phylum Streptophyta; class Pinopsida; order Cupressales; family Taxaceae; genus Taxus; species Taxus wallichiana. The sequence continues at coordinate 194,983,183 of CM031240.1, read as the reverse complement.
ATAGAAAAATAAAATTCACCCTCTCTAAAAATAGCCTAAGGCTTGTACTCACCCATGCATCCTATTTTTATCCTTTATTTAATAATAGATAAAGGAATAAAAATAGAGCATGCAATTACAAATAGGCATTAATAGCCTTAATTACAATACAGTCAAACTGAAGTTGACTATTCTATTTTTAAGAAAATAAGGTGAATAATTTGCTATAAATAAGATTGCTTGCTAGGCAAGTCTCTCTCCATGGGCATGAAATTTCATCTTCTTCTCTGTTCTGACCTCTTGTGAGGCATGCAAAATACTCATGTGTATTGTGCTAGTTCCATGTGGGGACCACCCTTTGATATATGGATTTGTCTTTGTTTGAGTTTGGCCACCTTTGTGGATCTAGCATATTACCATGGTTCTTGATATAAGATGAGGGGACCACCTTTGATAACACACATGGCTCTCTTAGACCATGGTTTGAAAATAATCAGTACTTGATCATTCGCCCCCTTTGATTAATATTACATGGAAATTATAATACTCGGCCACTTTTGATTATTGTTTCTTTGTCGACTTTTGTATTTGAAAGGACCCAATGATTACACCTAAAAGACTCACCTTTTCGGTGATCATGCTGGCATGTATGGTCGATTTGCATTTTATTCAAGTTGGACTATGATGGACTTTACCCTTTTCGGTGATCATTATTCACTGTAGCAATGGGTAATATTTGTGAACTTTGCAAAGTTTATGTAATAATCACTTTACACTTGTCCCCTTTGAACAATAGCTCGACCCTTCTGATGATTGTGTCGGTGACCCATTTTTGAAACTAACCTAAGTGGAATTAGGGTTTTTGTGGCTTCGACACACATGTACCTTAACCCTCATTGAGTTAATTAACTCACTGCAAGAGTTTATGGAGGAAAAGGGGTCGAAACCCTATCATTTGGCATTTTTCACTTGAGCTCCTCTCGAGCTAGTGAAGCTCTGCTCAGATTTCACTTCCGCCATGATGAGATTTGTGAGCTCAACCTTTATTTGTTCTTTTATTTCTATCTATGATCTTTTAAGCAAAACCATGGCCATCATTTTTTTATATGGGTTTTGAAGACAATTGTGGAAGTTAAATTGTAGATCATATATCTCTGATCCTTGATCATGCCCTAAGTGATTTCTGGTTCTATGTTGAGCTTGACCTAGAGGGTTTTGAGCAGGCTCGACCCATTATTTATTTTGTGTTCTGCGACTATGGCCATTCGTGGAGATTACTTTGAGCATTTATACGTAGCCTCTGATTTCTTCAATAGAGTTGTCATTACTTAACACGTAGAATCTATCAAAGTTTTAGATGCTGGGATTTTGAGTTCTAATTCACCACTTTGCTATGGCCACCACTTTGAGGGTAAGGAACTACTCTACTTTTCTCTTTTATAAAAACCCAAAATGGGTATTAATCATTTGATTGTAAAGCATCGGATTTTAGAGAATTTTAAACTTGAGTATTTCTTGTTTGCTTTGCATTCAATCATCTTTGAGGGTTTCTCTAGCTCTGTTTCTGTAATTTTGTTCCTATAGCATATTTTGAATGCTGCCTTTCCAGGTTTCCTTATAAAATGGATCATTGTTCTTTTATGTTGAATCATTCAAGCTCATTCTGGGCTTCAATTTGTAGTCATGACTTATGGATTAGTGTATCTTGAGTTCTGAGTATCTGTATTTGAGCTTCATACAACCTTTCATGCTTGTGAGGGTTTTGACTGTTGTATTGCTCTGTATTCATAAATCTCAACAGACTTGGCTTTCTATACTGAACTTTTATTTTGAGCCTCTTTTTAATAGATGTCTTCAGAAGGCAGGTGACGTGATGTTTTAAACCTTTCATTGCTACCCATCAATGGGTCTTCCTTTCTTGGCCAGGATCTATTCATTTTATAATGTGATTCAAGATATTATTTCTATCTTTTTGCTCAACTTTAAATCACATTTTGTGTCCTTAGTTGGAAGGACGTTTTGATTCTCTATCATTATTCTTTTTGTTTCATCGAGGATCGTATGATAAAACTTTGGCCTGTCATGAGTATTTGATTTTGTTTGCAATAACTAGTTGAAAAATGGTTTTCGTACCTTCTACTTGAGGAGTTCCCTTCTATTCTGAATGTGCTTATTTTCATGGCTGCTATATCTTCATGGGGTTACACGTGTATCTGATTCAAAGTTTTTCCTTGGTCAATTATTGATCCTTTTGTAAAACCCTATATATTCTTGATTGTTCTTTGCATTCCATCTATTGATGTGTTGATATCGAAGCATTTGCTTGAGTTGAGTTCATGAAGACCTATAACTTAATCTGATCTTTGCTTGTATGAATGTTATATGATGATCATTCATGTACCTTGTGCTTTCATAGCTGACATTGAAATGCTCCTTTCTGAGAGCTCTTTTCTAGGTTCAAACAATTTGTTCATTTACATTTATGAACATAACAACATTAGTATGTTGACTGTTCTTGCTGAAATAATCAGAAAATCTACCTTCTGAAAGTTGTATGAAATTAAAAAAATTATTTTATTTGAGAACCTGAAAGAGCATATTTTTTTTGGAATTTCTGTTCACAAATTCCTGCATGTTGAACATTTGAGTTTTTTCAAATGTTGTAGTTCCATTTCTTTTTTGCATTGTATATTGTATTTCTTTTTATTACAACTCTGATATGCATGCTAAAAAGTCGTAAATGTCCATTTTACATGGCGAAGCCCCGCCAAAATTTTCCCAGAATTCTCTTTTCATTCTGTTTTAGCTGCAATTTTATCTCGTTTCATTTGAATTCAACCTCTAAAATCTGATTCTTCTAATTTACCCGATAATAAACTTTTGAATGCATTAATTTCTGGAGTTGGAAGTATAAGGAGTTAAATTAAACCCTGAGCTTAGTATTGATGATTGTTTTCTTTTCCCTTTCAAGTACCATGATGCAGTTGCAGTGCCCAGCTAGAAAAATAATTTTAGAAAGAGAAGAACACTCCCTCGAGGAAAGTTTCTTTTACTTCTTTACATTTTCAGCTTCATAAATATATGCATTGTTTTTCCTTTCAGTTATTTCTCACGGCTTGTGCGAGAAAAATATATACTATTATTCCTCATGAATAAATGAAAATATTTTCATGTTATGAGATGCATATCCTTCCTTTCTGTACTTTCTTTCAACTGTGTGGATAATGAATGAACTTATAAAACTCAAAACACTTAAATAATTCACTTAATCATAGAAATAAGTAAATGATCAAGTGTACCTTATTGTCTCTTACTGAAAATACAAATTGCTTGTAAAAAGGGTAAATTGTCCTTCAAAACTGCCACCTATCTGCAGCTTCATAACATCATGTCTGATACATGCTGCCCTTTCTACCTTCGTCAGGGCCCTACAATGGTTGTTTACAGCTATTGCATAATTCTGACGAGGATTTCAAATGGAATGGCTGCCTCTATGAGGCATGGCATTCTTAAACTCTACTCAAGTTGTAGTTTTGATTCCAAATGACTTCCAATTCTGTCAAGAACCAAACAATAAAAAAGTGTATCTTAATCCAAGGTGGCTGCCCCAAACGTAACTGCACTTCGTGAATGACCAATCTGAGAAACTTTAAAAGTTTCGAGTTGACGTTTTAAATCTTGGGTGCAAAAATTGTCAACAAAGCCCCAAGATAATTGTTGATCTTCATGGAGGAGTTTTTACGGGAATTTTTCTAGAAGAGTCACGCCCACAAGATCTTGAGGGCTGATTACTAGTGGCCAACTCTCTTCAACGATACAACTCTTTTGGTTAGAAGATGTGAGAGTTGCCAACATTTTTCTAGAAGACCGAAAGCTTCGAGATCCCTACTTTTGCATCATGTATCAATTGGAGCCACATTCAAGTAATGGGGAATGGATTTCATTGGTGAGATTTCATACGCTTCAAGTGCTAGCCATAGGTGGATTCTTATAGCCACCGATTCACCAAGTGGGTGGAAGAAATCCCCACCAAAAGGGCAACACACCAAATTGTCATGGATTTTAAGTTTGATAGTATCATCTATAGGTTTGGGGTTCCAGTTAAAGTTGTTGCTTAGCAATGCTATGAGATTTAGAGCTAAACCTTTGGTGGAAATGTGTAAAGAATACAGGATCAAATTGACATATGCCTCTAATTACAATCCCTAAGGAAATGGACAAACTAAGTCCAATAATAAAAATTTGTTGAAGATTATCGAAGAACCTTGGAGCTGAACAACTCAAGTTAAATGTTTGGGATGATATAATTACTATTAAAAGAGCCACCGGAAAAATTCCATTTGAATTGGTATATGGCACTCAAGCTCTGCTTTGCCCCTGCATATGCAACTATCCTCATATCATTTCACTCAACAACTGGAAGATTAAGAATTTAATCCATATGAGGCTCACATTAACCAGATTGATGAAATTGATGAACAAAGGAGAGCATCTCACTAAAGGCATGTAAAGTTCGGATAAAAATTGAAAAAGTTTTCTGACAAGAAGGTCACTCCCGATCTTTCAACATTAGAGATCTTGTGTTGTTTTGGGATAGCAGACATGAAGACAAGTGCAAGCACATAAATTTGATGCACTGTGGATGGTCCTTACTCCATTGACATTCGGATTGGTGAGCATACCTTCTTCTTGAAAGATTTGGATGGTGAATTTCTCAAATTTCCTATTAATGGCAGGCACTTGAAGCATTTCCTAGATTGATTCCCTAGAATCAAGGTGAACATCACTTGTATAGTGTACAACTTGTTGGTTCCATTTTTTCTTTTGTATTTTTTCTCATTCTGGTCCTCGGTGACTTGGTTTTACTTTTTCTCGGTTTGGTTTTGAAGGATGGTTGTGGTTGTTATGCTATGTTAGCTTTTTCTTTAACTCTATTGCCCAATGGTCTATTCTTGGGACTTGATCTACTAGTTGTTCTCGCGGCACTCACAGAGTGCCCATCCCCGAGTCCAGAAGCTGATGTTGGTGCTCGTTTTGATCTTTTACCATTTGCCAAGTTTTTCCTCTAATATGTATGTTATGAAATTTTTGTCTCTCAATGTGGATGTTCTAAATCTTTTACCTCCATTTGAAATGCCTCTAATTGTTTGTAGAATCCATTATCATGCCCCCTTTTGAAGGAGTCTCGAGTTCTCCTATTTTTCCCTAATTTCTTTAAAATGTGTGGGCTTCGACATTTTTCTATTTTTCCCCGACCATGCAAGCTTCGAGAATGATCAATTTATATTTGTATGCCTTTGAAAATCCAAATCCATGGTTGAAAGATGTTTGGAACCATGATTCATTTGGTTTTGTTTCAAAAAAATAATCCTTAGCGAAAAATCGATTCGGGAATGAATGGTCAATTTCCATGTTTTTGATGTTCTAACGGGTGTATCTTTCTTGTCAAAGTTATTCCTCAACATTCGGTCGTCATGTGGCTTCTTTTGGTTTGTTAGGGGATGGCGGAAAATAATTTAACTTGTCGCTTATTGCTTTTTTTGGAAAAAGGAAAATTTCGTCCCATAGCTCCGCTCAATTCTGATTGGTTCTTTTGGTACTTATGTGGCTTCTTCTTATTGGATGGGGTGTGGCAAGTTTGTTTTTTTGAACTTTTTCTTTTAGGTTACTTTGAAAAAAAAATTGAACCCACCCTATGGCCCCGTTAGGCTTTGATTAAAGAAAACTTTAAGTGGCAGGGAAAAAGTCTTACTTTGACCCCATAGAAGGACACGTGGCAAGGTTAAAGGAGGAGATGCGAGCCTTTGGAAGAAAGTTGGATTTTTTTCCCTTTTGGAAAAATGGAGTAAAATTATAAAATGGAAGCGCACCCCTGCCAAATAATTTTGAATCCTTAAGGTTTTTGCAGTTGTGCCATAACGACATGTGTTGATCCCACACTCATCCAAGGTCTCAATTTTGAAGACCATCTCAAAATGTGCCATTATGACGCATGGCGCTTTAAAAAGTCAAAGGGGTGTGGAAGTGGACCATAAGAGGAAACTTGTATTTTCACCTCTTCTCATTAAAAGGATTAAAATACAAAAATGGCCCGCAAACCCGACAAGAAAGAGGTCAAGGTTGGCATTGAAAATGTCACGAGGTAGGGAGGTGGACCATTGGGGGTAGCTTGGATTTTTTCCCTTTGATATTCAAAAGACGGAAATCATCAAAATGACCCACAGGTTTGATGGAAAAAGGTCAACACTTTCTCTAGTCAATGGCGGAGGTGCAGACCTTTGGAGGAAAATTGAAAACTTTTCCTTTTGTGGGAAAAGGAGTTAAAAGTGTAAAAGGAAGCATGGTTCCACTAGGACCCACATTGGGACATGTTTCAGGCCCATTTTTCAAGGGTGGAGCTATGGGAAAAACTTGGAAAATTTCACCTTTTCCAAAAATGAGGTGAAATAGTAGAATTTTACCTTTTCAAGGATGGAGGTACGGAGCAAAATGTGAAAATTTTACATTTTTTCCAAAAGTTGTAAAAGGAACAAGGGAACCCACAGCACATTTTCAAGTGGATCTCCCATGTGGAGGGTCCAAATTCAAAATAGAAATCAATGACAGCTTGTGCATCTGTATCTGATTTTTCCACCATTTTCACACCAGAGCTCCTGGAGATGTGAGTCTTCATAATTTCTCGATATTTCTTGCACGCTAAATAGGGAAGGGGAGTTAATTTGATATCTAAGTTTGGTGAGGAAGATCTAGGGATGTCTATTACCATTAAGATGAGATCGACCTCGGACTTGATCGATCTTCCATTTTCCTTCCTTCCGAGCACGTAAAGAACTAGATTTGAAAGATTAGGGGTAGAAGTGGTTAGCGATTATAGGGAAGAATGGTCTACTAAAAGAAGGAATTGAATGTGGGAGATGTTCAAAGAGATCCACCCCGAGAAACTCGACAAATTTTTACAAATCTAATTTTGGGAATCGGAATGGGATCATCACGAGCTTTGGTGCACTCAATGTTTGAATTTTTTTGGGGGAATTCTTTTTTTTGAAAAATGTTATAAATTGCACAAATTTATCATGAAATGGTTGGAATGTTGGAGTGTTAGAAGTCAAAACTGATTTTTCAAGAGAAAAAATTGATAGAACCCGTTACTTTTGAGAAATCATCTAAAGAAACTTGTTTATCTCCTTATGTTAAATTCGATCATGTCAAGGTGGTTGCGAGTGTACAGCTATTGACAAGATTTGATATTTTTCTAGAAAATTTCCCTGTTGATAAATTTAATCAAACTAGAGTTAATCTGTGTTATTTTTGGGAAAAATTTGTGTTTGCTTCATTCCTGAATGTTTGCAAGTAGTTTTCTTGTTCCTATTGCAATCTTACATTAAAACCTTTGTGAATCACACAAGATCTTATCCTTGTGATAGTTTGGTGGCATTTGCAATTTCATTTATTAGAAGATATTTCATTTGATAATGAAATAAAAAAATTTAAAATCATTGTGACTCCTATCATGACTATAAGATTGCTTGTTAGCCTTTGAGGGTATCTTAGGCATGATGAAACAGAGGTTGATAATGTTTAGTTAAGTTTTCCAACTTGAGACTTCATTTTGGATCCTTGAAGTTTGTATGAAAGTGCTCATCCGGGATTCCATTGAAGCACATATTATGGTTAAAGGAACATCCTAGCTATGCCAAATCATTCGATGTTCAAGCTCTCCATTTTGTATAATTTCTCAAGAATTTGGTGAATCAAGTTCATTTCTGCCTCACCTCCCACAAATAATTCATTAAAAAAACCAATCATACCCATACTACCCCTATTTTTCATGTGTGTATTATAATGCATGACGTTTTACTACCAAAACGTGCATAAAAATCAGGTTTTCATTGTCTTTAGTACCTTGAACCTTAACTTAGAAAATATCTCCATTATCTAGAGTGACAACTTGTGAGAGTAAGGTTTTGTTGCAGACCGATCATATTTTCTTCAAGGTCTTCTTAATAATTTTACAATGAAGGACATCTCCATCTCCTCCACAAAAACCAAGCTACAAAAAGGGTCCTCTCACCCTGGGTTGAAAGGCACAACCATAAAGTAGTGAGGATAGGTCAAATCCTCTTGAGGTGCTATCCATTTCTCCACATCTGAGTGACAAAGAGCAAGCTGCATTTCATCCCTGGGTACAAAATGACACACTACATGCTCTACTTGTTTCTAAGCTTCCTACTAAACCTATGATGCTGCTCAAATTCTAAGGTAGAATCAATTTCGGTATCAACACATACCATTCACATTAATGGGAATTTCCTCTCTATTCAGCCTTGAAAGATGAAATGCATTGTGTTCATTACAATCTGAAATCAATTAGGGACCACTCGAGATTCTATAAAACTTAATGTGGTTTCCTATCTTTACATGATCATCATCCCATTTTAACACAATGTATCCTTCATTGAAAAATCTGAACTTATCCTTCTTATCAAATCTCTTCTTGTACTATTTTTGATTATTTTCAATTTTTTAGATGAGCTTCATCTCTTAACTCTTACAACTCCATTATTTCTGCATAACAAACTTTCAATGGTTCATTCTCAAGTAATTTCATTTGATGCATAAATCTAGTGTAGGCAACTCAACAGTGAGATAGGAATTCTCACCTCTCATCTATAAACAAGCTTGTATAATGAATTTGCGTATGATCTTTTAGGACTCACTCTATCTACCCAAAGTGTTGAATTTAACATTAGATTCCAAGATCTTTGGTTTTCCTTGAGTTTTCTTATGATAATCCTTAAAATATTTTGGTTAGTACTTTAAGCTAGTCTATTACCTTGTGGGTAATAACTAGTTGAATATGTTCTTGTTCATGGTGAATCACAAACCCCAATGTATGCAACATGATGGGTTGAGACTCTCAGTGTGATTGCATAACATGGAGATTTTCCCAAGAGTGGGACCTTGCGAAAATGGAAAAGCTCTCCGGATGAAGGCCGGTTCCTATTCCTCTATTCAAATGCACACGTAAAAATGTAGAGGGTTTACTCAAAACCTAAACTAACTTGCCAAGGAGATAGGGTAAGAAGATGCATAAAATAAAACCTAAACTACAAAGGTGATGCACCGAGGAATGAAGAACACTGTCTTGCAAATAAACACAAACCATAAAAATGTAATGCAAGATCATGCATAGATAACTTGATTTGCATGAAAGATCAAAAGGATGCAAATGAACATAGAGAGGGTTGAGAATCATCCAGACATGCATTATTTTCTACAAATATTGATACAACACACTACAAAATGCCAAGAGGCAAAGTTGCATTTCAGTTTTAATGGGACGTTTGAACTCCACAAATTCACCTCCCAAAGAGAAGAAGGGAAGGGCAAAACAAGAATTTCCAACCTTTAGAAAGAAGCCCCTCCTTACAATTTATAGGAAGAATGAGAGATAAAAGAGAGAGGAAATCCAAAACTACCCCAACCACCTCTAGGTTGCATTTAATTCATCTCATTTTCCTGGTAGGTGAGAACCCTAGCAACCCCAAAAAGTGGTGAATTGTATTTTAAATTTTAAAGAAATTTTTCTCACCCAATCAAAGATATCCAGTCATAGTTGGATAGAGGACCTCGTAATATTTCTGAAAAGTCCAACCTTGCATGAATTCAAGCTCCCTATCAAAAGTTATGGCCATCTCAATATCTGCGCTGTGGTCTGCTTCTTATCGGCCGCCGCCAAAATGTTGCGCCTCCTGAAGGTGCACCTTGGCACATCCATCCTTATGTCGACATACCCTTATGTGCACCAAGGCGCACATTTTTCCATGTCGACACTCTATTCATGCACCCTTGACCTACGCCTTGGCGCATATATTTTCATGTCGACATCCATTTTCATGCGCCTTAACTCAACGCGCTTGCGCATATATTTTCATGTCGACATTCATTTTCATGCACCCTAACCTATGCCTTGCACATATATTTTCATGTCGACATTCATTTTCATGCACCCTTAACGTGTGCCTTGGTACATATATTTTCATGTCGACATTAATTTTCATGTGCCTTTAACTCGTGCTCTTGCACATATATTTTCATGTCGACATTCATTTTCATGCGCCTTAACTCGCGCCTTGGTGCATATATTTTCATGTCGACATTCATTTTCATGTGCCTTAACTCGCACCTTGGTGCATATATTTTCATGTCGACATTAATTTTCATGCGCTTAACTTGCGCCTCGCGCATATATTTTCATGTCGACATCCATTTTCATGCGCTTTAACTTAACCTCGCCTTGGCGCATATATTTTCATGTCGACATCCTCTTACCTGTGGGCGACTCAATAAATGTCAGGGGTCCGAGTTTCTTTGATTTCCATATTTTTCCGTTTGTCTATATCTACCCGGGGAAGATATATACAACAATTTGGTGACTCAACAGGATCACCTGCTTGCTAGGTAGAAGATCAGTGGCCTTTTAGAAATCCATTGGGCATGGAGTCATAAGCAATAACCTGAAACCAACCTCGATATCCGATCCAAGCTTGATACCGCAACTTCTTCTCCGACAAGACTCAATCTGTGAAAACATCCCGAGAGCAAACCAAAACTCCGTGGCGGAGCACTTAGGGAAAATGAAACCTAACTACAACAAGACGATGTGCATACGCACTTAGAGGAATTTTAAACCTAGGCTAATATTTACAAGGGTAAACCTTTTCCTTTTGCTGTTTAAGATAGATTCTGGAATCGGAGTTCTTCTCCATCCAATGTAGACAATTGGAAGGCATTACTACTTTTGCATTCCATGACCATATAGGGGCCACTCCAAATGGCATCAAACTTGGAATGCTTTCCTAGTTTTGCCCGATCTGCATCCCATTTCAGGACTAGGTCCCCTTCCTGGAAGGTCCTTGCTCTTGCCTTCTTATCAAACCATCTTTTTACTAAGGCCTGATCCTTCTCAATCGTCTAAACTGCATGCTCTCTGATTTCCTCCAATTCCATCAACTCTGCATACCTGGCCTCCATTGGTTTGAACTCAGACAACTCCAACTACTTCATGAGCTCCAATGCTGGCAATTCTAATGATATAGGCAATACTGCCTCTTTCCCATAGACCAAATTGTAGGGAGAATTACCAGTAGACCTCTTTGGCGTTATTCTGTCAGCCCACAATGCTGATCTTAGCTTGGTATGCCATGTCCTTTGGTTTTCATCCAGATTCCTTCTGATGATCCTTAGCAAATTCTTGTTCGTGGACTCTACCTATGTCATTACCCTGCGGGTAATAATTTGAAGAGGTGCTCAAATAGATTCCATTCTTGACAGCCCATTCTGTAATCTTGGAACCTATGAATGCTAATGCATTGTCTGATATGATAGTGGCCGGCACACCGAACCTGGTCACTATTCCTTCATAAAAGTCTAGTATGTTAGACTCATTTTCTTCTTTGAGTGCTACTGCTTCGGTCCACTTGGTGAAATAGTCCGTTGCTGTGAGAATCCACTTGTGGCCTTGGCTTGAGTTAGGATTTATGACCCCAATGAAGTCCAATCCCCATTGCATAAATGGTTGGTCAACCAAAATTGGGTGCAATGGAAGTGCTGCTAGTCTTTCTTTTCCTGTGAAGAGTGCACATTTCTTGCACTTTCTTATCCATGTATAGCAGTCACTGAACACTGTCGGCCAATAATATCCTGCCTTCATTATCTTGAGAGTGTTACTCGTGGGGTGAAATGTCCTCCGAATCTCCATCATGAAAATCTTGTAACACCCTCTCAATTTGACCCGTCCCAATGCACCTCAATAAAACTCCATTGATGTCCTTTTTAAACAAAACACCATCAACAAGCACATATTGAATGGCTTGTAATCTGAAGTATCTCCTCTTTTCTTTGCTCATTTCTGGAGGGCATAGGCCTGTCTGTAGGAAGTTTATCATACTCTGAGTCCAACAAGGAGTAGGCACATCATCATTTTCCTATTCTTGACCACCCTGTAATACCAAGACAGTCTCTTTTTCATCACCTGCTTCAACTTGTTGACTCAAGGCTAGTTGTTCACATAGTCCCTTCCCACGTACTAGTTTGGTGACCTTGATCTCAATGTCATATTCCATGACATGAGTTATCCATCCTACATGTTTCTCATTCAGATCCTTGTTTAGAAGGAATTCCTTGACTCCTGCATGAGAGACCAATAATTGGATCTTGTTGTTTGAGACTAGGTGCTTGAATTTCTTTAAACTCCTGATCACTGCAAGGACATGCTTTTCAATGAAAGAGTACCTAGTTTCATATTCCTCCAAGCCTTGACTGAAGAAAGCAACGGTTTTTCTAATTATTCTTTGTTTTGTTGTGCCAGCTGGAGTGCGAAATTGTGTCTCCACCACCAAAGGCATATAACATGAAATCCTTGGAGAAGTTTGGATTGACGAGAGTTAGAGCTTGAGATATAGCCTCTTTTATTGCCTCAAAACTTGCCTTGCCTTCATATGTCCACTTAAATGCCATGCTCTTCTTCAACATCAGTGTTATTGGCTTTACGAGAGCTGCAAAGTTTGGAACAAACCTGCAGGACAAAATTGATCCTTCCTAAGAAGCTTTGAAGAGCCTTCTTATGACTTGGCAATGGCAATGCTTGAATTGCTTCAACTCTTTCTGGGTCAATCATCAATCCCTCCTTTGAAACAATATGGCCTAGAAGTTTTCCTTCGTGAGCCAAGAATATGCATTTTTTGGGATTCAATGATACCCCAAATCTCCTACACTCACGAAATACCTACTCGGATGAAAGAGGTGATCCACTGCATTTTGGAGAATACAAGTGTTGTCATCAAGATATATCAGAACTATTTTATTGATCAACCCCTTGAATGCCATATCCATCGCCCTTTGGAAAGTGGCTCCAGCATTTGATAGGCCAAATGGCATCTTCTTGTAGGCATAGGTGCCCCATTTAGTGGTGAAAGCCATCTTGAACGGGTCATCTTCCTTCACCATTAGCTGATTTTACCCTCGAGTAGCCATCTAAGAGAGAGAATCTCTCCGAACTCCACTTGTTGCAATTTTGTTCCATTGAAGGAAGTGGGTAATGGTCTTTAAGAGATGCCCTGTTGAGGTCTCGGAAGTCTACACACAGCCTGATTTCTCTGCTCTTCTTCTTGACCGGAACCAAGTTGGCAACCCAGCTTGAGTGCTTTATCGGAATATAATGCTTGCCTCTATTAACTTGTTTAGCTCTTTCTTCATTAGAGGCTCAATGTGAGGGTTGACTGGTCTCTGCTTCTGCCTAATGGGTTTAGCATCTGGATCCAATTCTATGGTATGTTGTGCCAACTTCGGATTGAAACCTCTCAAGTCTTCATAGCTCCAAGCGAAGGCATCTAGAAATTCTTGGAAAAGTTGTATGAAATTTGATTTCTCCTGCTTAGTGGCCACTTTGCCAATTTGAAGTGTTTTGCCTTCCCCAACTGGAATTGGCTCTGAATCTTCTCTCTTGACCTGTATGTTAGCCTTTTCCTTACGGAACTGGTCATTAGGGTTGAAGATAGACTCCAATGTTACTACCATTAGGGTTGAAGATAGACTCCAATGTTACTAAACCCTTGGGAAGCTTGTTTGTCTGCAACTGCACTACTTGATCCCCATACTGCTACTCTAATCTGTCCTGATTCCTAGTTGAGAATTCAGCCTCTTCTTATAAGAAATTAACGATTTGTTGATCGTTCTCAAACACCTACCAGCTTGTGTTATTATCTGGAACTGCTGGCCTCACAATCACATGGATATGTGGCTGTGTTTTTTCCCTTTTGATGTTGTCAACCACATCAAACATTGCTCCAACTGCTGCGAGCCTATCCACAGCTTCATTTTTCTTCCTAGGTATGGACACAATGTTGAAAGCTTCAAATCCTCAATGAGGTCCCATACCCTATTCTTGTAGTTCTTTAGTAGTTCATTCTTTGTAGCATGTTGTCCCCTAACTTGATTGACAATCAACTCGCTATCCCCGAACACTGCGCAAGTTCTTTATGCCCTTTTCCTAGCCCAATGAAGTCCATGAATCAAGGCCTCATATTCAGTTGTGTTGTTTGAACAAGAAAACTGGAAACAAAAAGCTGAATAATATTTGTTGCCTTGAGGTGAAACAAGCATAGCTCCTCCTCCTGCACCTTACCTACTCCTTGATCCATCAAAAATAATTTCCATACCTCATTGTCATCCTTTGGTTTTGTTTGGTGATGCTAGAATAGGTTGGTTTTCTTCATGTATGTAATAGACTCCTAGCACAAATTCTTCTACTTCTTGGTAGGGATCAAAAACATGTACCTTGCTTGCCCATTCATCAAGAGTTAAATTTGGGATGCTTCTAACTTTGGTGTCGGCTTCATCTCGTGCTTTGATAATCTTCTTAATCAAATGCTTTGAATAGTTGGCATTGATTTGGCTTGGAGTATGACGCTCAATATGAAAGTTTACAATTGGTTCGATCTGATTGTGACCTTAGTACCATATCTTGTTCTAAACAACATGTGTGACCAATCAGCAGATAAGTAGCCTCCAATTCTAGTCAAAATCCTTGATAAGCATAGGGCAAATAGTGGTGGCAAATCTATTACTAACACATCTTGCAAAACAGTAACATTGGGGCATGCATGCAAGGTAAGATTCAAACTTTTAATCACTCCCACCATTGCTATTGTTGTCCCATCCAATTTCACTACCCCCTTGATATTACTTCATATTGAGACCCAACATCAGCTATTTGCTTAGGCATGACAAAACTACTTGCCCCGAATCAATCATGCAATTGTGTACTAGTTTATCCTCAATGATTAATGAAACATAGAATGGAGGGGGCTTCAAAACTTTACCTTGTTGTCCTCCATGATTCCCTTCAGGATGAGCAACATTTGTGAGGACATTCTCTTGCATATGGACCTGCTGGTTCGAAGTTGACCAATTCTTCATGGCAGCTTGTAGAAGATCTCTTTGGCCTAGGATGGATAAAGATTCCCACATTGATATATTCACATTTGTCTTCTTCATTTGATCAATGATGCTAAATGGGGATGAAACATCTCTTTGTTGTCCTTTAGTCTATGCATTCTTTTCTTGTGCATGGGCAGCAACAACTGGCATGTGAATTGGTTTAGAAGGTGGTTTGGGCTGTCCTTGCATGTTTGGAGCTGCATTTTGCTTACCGACAACTTGTGGAGTGATGGAAGGTTGTAGATCACTTGGAGCCAATGACTGCCCTTCACCAATATTCCTCTTCTTTGATCTTGTGTTAGCTGCTACACTCGAGAAATTGTTTGATTCATGCCACAAAATTCTCACTTGCCAATTCGTAAGTGCGGTATCATTTGTAGATGTGTTTTGCTGAGATGTCCCTTGTTGCTGATTTGTTTCTTGACTCACTTCACCCTCAACGCCGCATTTGTCACCATCAAGGCTTAGTTCAAAGCACCATTAAATCACATAGATTGGTTGTGAGGTTCATTGCATGGGAAACAACAATCATACTCTTGAACTATGTTGTTTTGGACTGGCACTAATGCTTTAGAAGTAGATGCAACATTGGGGTTATAGGGCTGAAATGGTCTATTAGCGGGAGGCCTTACTTGGCTTTGATTTTGATGTGCAGCCTGAGCTGGTGACCTATTTTGTTGGTATGGGGGCCTAGCCTGGTACTGCGCTTGAGGCTGATATGGTCTAGCACTTTGAGCTTGCTGTCTTTTGATAGTCACTAGCTCATTTCCAAGGTTCTGCAATTGTTTCATAACCTCTTGGAGTTCATTTGAAGCACTAGAGGATGAAGTAGAAGTTTCATTTGAACTTTGATTTCTAGGAGTGGGAATAGGAGCCAAAGTGGGTGCTTGACTAGTGCTTGGATTTTCTAAGTTTGAATACAAGGGCATGGGAGGCCAAGGAGCCACTTACCAACTTGAATAAGGCAGGTTTTCAGCCCTAATGGTAATGCTATAAGCAGCAGTAAGGTTGTGCCTCCCATAGATTGAATTAACATAGAAATATCAAATTCAAAGCCTTAAGATAGTATAGAAAAGCACCTTGGTTGTTGGCCTAATGACCACCGGAATCGTATCCCAAGACCTTTGAAATCTGAAGTTGAAGTTAGTCACCGCTCATTGGGAGCTCTCTTGATAGTTGTCAATTTTTCTAGCAGAGACAAATTGTCTCCCTTTTCTCCAAACTCGCTCATGGAGAACTATGCATAACTCGATTCCAATTTTGGATAGTACCATTCTCCAAGGCTCCTAAACCATTGCAATTCCTCCTTTGAATGAATATGCCAACAATTTGATAAAGAACATCCATTTCATTTATCTCATGGATTGCACAAACGTTAGCAATGTCTTTGACATGATCACCGGAGTGGTATGATTTTCTCCAGTGAAAATGGAATGTTCTTCAATGCTGCAATTGGAACTGGATTCTGTGCATTGAGGGCAAGTGGGCTACTGCCAGTGAAATTGACAAAGGGATTTAGTGGTTGCGCCATTCTGATTGGCCTGAGAACCCTTGTTGATGCGAGAAAAGTCTACCAGGTGGAGGTGTAGAAAAGTCCAGTTAGGTGGAGATGGTGATCTTCGTGGTCTTCTTCCTCTCCTTCCTCCTCCTGGTGATAGTTGCAAGTGGACAAATAGCCCCTCTTCTCGAGTATCAGACCTGGTTCAAATTCTTCTCATATGCCTGGGCAACTTTTGCTGCTATACCACTGAATTCTACCCCTTCGGAGTCGCCAGATGTGTTAGAAAGTGAGCCTCAAAAGGCTAGATTCTGCCAAGTTACACACCAAACTTGACAAAATTTAAACTCAAAATTTTGAAAGACCTGTATTTTTGAGAATTTAGGGTTTGGAATTTGATTTGGAATGACAGTCCCGAAAACCCAAAAATGCCAGACTTCTGAAATCCCGAAATCCGAAATACCAAAAACCATGAAATTTTGAAAATCAAAATTTCAAAAAACTAAGAATACCCTTTTGAATATTATCCCCCGATCTATCAACTGGTGAAATTTTGACTTGTTTCGAGCAAGTTAAGTCCTTGAAAATTGATTTCAAAGTTCAGCCTAGAAGGTGAAAATATGAAATTGTAAAACCTACAATATTTTAGTCCAAATTTCTTGAACATTCCTTCAAATCCTACGGAATGACCTCTTGGTCCCACCGGCGTGCGCAAAAACTATTGATGGCGAATCATAGCACCCCTGAATGTCTACAACACAATGGGTTGAGACTCTCAGTGCGATTGCATAACATGGAGCTTTTCCCAAGTGTGGGACCTTGCAAAAATGGAAAAGCTCTCCGGATGAAGGCCGGTTCCTATTCCTCTATTCAGATGCACACGTAAAAATGCAGAGGGTTTACTCAAAACCTAAACTAACTTGCCAAGGAGACAGGGTAAGAAGATGCATAAAATAAAACCTAAACTACAAAGGTGATGCACCGAGGAATGAAGAACACCTATCTTGCCAATAAACACAAACCATAAAAATGTAATGCAAGATCATGCACAAATAACCAAATTTGTAGTGAAAGATCAAGAGGATGCAAATGAACACAGAGAGGGTTGAGAATCATCCACAGACATGCATTATTTGCTCCAAAGATTGATACAACACACTACAAAATGCCAAGAGGCAAAGTTGCATTACGTTTTTAATGGGAGGTTTGAACTCCACAAATTCACCTACCAAAGAGAAGAAGGGAGGGGCAAAACAAGAATTTCCAACCTTTAGAAAGAATCCCCTCCTTACAATTTATAGGAAGAATGAGAGAGAAAAGAGAGAGGAAATCCAAAACTACCCCAACCACCTCTAGGTTGCATTTAATTCATCTCATTATGGTGGTAGGTGAGAACCCTAGCGACCCCAAAAAGTGGTGAACTGTATTTTGCATTTTTAAAAAATTTTCTCACCCAATTAAAGATATCCAATCATAGTTGGATAGAGGACCTCGTAAGCTTTCCAAAATTCCAACCTTGCATGAATCCGAGCTCCCTGTCAAAAGTTATGGCCATCTGAATATCTGCGCTAGGGTCTGCTTCCTGTCAGCGCTCAAAATGTTGCGCCTCCTGAAGGTGTGCCTTGGTGCATCCATCCTTATGTCGACATACTCTTATGTGCACAAGGCACACATTTTTCCATGTCAACACTCTATTCATGCGCCCTTGACCTGCGCCTTGGCACATATATTTTCATGTCGACATCCATTTTCATGCGCCCTTAACCTGCGCCTTGGCGCATATATTTTCATGTTGACATTCATTTTCATGCGCCCTTAACTGCGCCTTGGCGCATATATTTTCATGTCAACATTCATTTTCATGCACCATTAACGTGCACCTTGGTGCATATATTTTCATGTCGACATTCATTTTCATGCACTTTAACTCGCGCCTTGGCGCATATATTTTCATGTCGACATTCATTTTCATGCGCCCTTAACCTACTCCTTGGTGCATATATTTTCATGTTGACATTCATTTTAATGTGCCCTTAACTCGCACCTTGGCGCATATATTTTCATGTCAACATGCATTTTCATGCACTTAACCTGCGCGCAAGGCGCATATATTTTCATGTTGACATCCATTTTCATACGCCCTTAACTCGCGCGCCTGGCATATATTTTAATGTCGACATCCTCTTACCTCGTGGGCGAATCAATAAATGTCGTGGTCTCGAGTTTCTTTGATTTCCATATTTTTCTGTTTGTCTATATCTACCTGGGGGGAAGATATATACAATAGTTACCTTTGCACTATGAAATACTAAGGCATTATCTCAAATGATAGTTCTTTAGAACACTAAATATGCAAACTATTCCTTCGTAGAATGATAAGATTAAAGTCTCATTAGATTCTTTCAAGGCTATTGCTTCATCCAACATGTAAAGTAATTTTACCAATCACGATCCACTTGTTTCCCCGTGATGAAGTTTGATTTATCATACCAATGAAGTTAAGACCCCACTACATGAATGCTCGATCCACTTTGAAATAGGATATAACAGAAGAGAAGCTAAACATTCCTTTCCAACAAAGAAAACACACTTCTTACACTTTCTAATCCATTTGAAGCAGTCCTTGAATATGTTGGGCCAACGATAACCAAATTTCACACTTTTTAAGGTTGTATTATGTGTTGAAAATTTACCTATTGCATGTCCTTCTTAAAATTCAGATAATAGTTGCTGAATTCTATCATAATAAATACATCCCAAAAAAATTCTATTTATATCTCTTTTAAACAACACACCATAAATGAAAACATAGGGTACATCTTGTAACCTGAACTATCTAAATTTATTCTTGTCCATACCTTCCGGATAAGTATCATGATGCAAGTACCTAACCAAATCAATCATCCATCTTGATTCTTGAACTTCTTAACTAAGTTCGGTTGTTGATTTTCTAGTTGTACCAAGATGTCTGATCGTTGATACGTGATTTCAGCACATTGCTATGAATTTAATAATTCTTTAGCCTACTATTTTTCCATATAAGCAATTAGATCTATTGGTGCTCATTTTGGTCTTTCCCAGTTTATCATTCAAATTCTTTAGTTTGCGGGGCTCTGTCGTGTTTTCTGTCTCCCCGTATTGATGCATGAAAATTTTGTCCTCCATTTGGTTGCCATGATCAGTCCCTTCCTTGGTCGAGGATCACTTAAAATTCTAGAATTTGTTTTTCATTCCTCTGTCCATGTGAAAGAGTTTGTAACTTGGGCGTAAAACTCGGGTTTTTCATTTCCTTCCATTTTTAACAGTCACACTTTGTTGTCCCTATCATTTTTGGCCCAAATATTTGTGAAAACATGATTGGATATAGCTCGGTGGATCGTATTTGGGCCTTATAACATTTCCAAATTCTCTGTCCTTAAAGAAAGATTCATTTCTTGGCTCAAATGTTTTTTTTCTACATTTTACGGTTTGAAGGGTGTATTTTTCCAGTGTCAAATTCACATCTCAAAGATCGGTGGAAACGTGGCCCTTTTGGTTGGATGTAGCTCGGTGGGGTACTTTTAAAACTCTTAGGCTCGCTTCAGACTCAAAGATTTTCCACATGGAGGAACGACACTCATTTGAAAATTCACCTTTTGGTTTGGCCTTGGATTTGCACCGAGGAGACAAGTGGAGGTTTCCACTACCTTTCCCAGACTTAGAAAAAAATTTCACGATGTTGGTACGGTTTTGGCGAGACCATGCACACGTGGATGGGCGGCACTCATTTGAGGATCTGCCTTAGGGTCCCACATTAACAAGTACAACAGAGAGACATGTGGAGGCTTCCGCCGGCTCCGCTCTATGATTAAAATTTTCAAAGTAATTTTGAAAGGCATGGGACACATGGAGGGACTATGCCTATTTGGGGACCAACCCCTAAGTTTTATTTTATAGAAGCATCAGGAGGACACTTGGAGGCTTCCGATCACTCTACCATTTTCTTGTACTTTTCAATGGGCATAGAAAAATGTCTCAAACCATAGACACATGGTGCCTTCTGCTGAACCTTCATACTTTTTAACAAACTCTATCAGACTGAGACGTGTTGAGACCATGCTTGTTTTAGGTCTCTACTTTTGGGGACCATCTCAAAATGTTCCAATGAGACACGTGGAGACTTTTGCTAGCTCCTTTTTACACTGAGACCTTTCAAAGGCCAAAAGACATTTTTCTTAAACCCTGGGCACATGGAAGGACCACACTTGTTTAAAACTTTCTCCTCTATTTCTCCTTTGTAGTTGCGCCAAGGAAACATGTGGATGACTATGATAAAAAGTAGAAAAGGGGTAAAATCAATAGTTGCTATGTATTGCATCTATTTTTCTACCATTTTTTCTCCAATACTCTCGGAGACGTGAATACACACTTTATTTCATCGTTCTTTGATGAAATTCCTTGTCATCTCTCTCTGTAAAGCTCCATTTGATGGATTACGAAATTAATTTTTGAGTCCAAGGATTTTTAAGGTCAATATTTTGAAGTTGGAATTTCTCAAGCACTTGTATAAACATGAATTACCAGAGGAGATGGATGCGGGGCATAGTTGCAGAGGAAAGAAAGGGAAAATGATGGAATGATGAAAGTTGTAGGCACAAAATATGAAAAAGGTGTTTCCTCGAGAGAAAAATGGATTACCTATCGGATCCAACTGTGTAGAGCCTCTAGAAAATGATTAAAAAGGGGATTTCTCACATGACAGAATCAGAATGATTAGAAGGACTCCAAAAAATTGTAGCATGGCATCCTAGTCATTAGTTGAGGGCCCAAGAAATGTGATCAGTTCATAATTGGTCCACCTGGCAGCTTTCGGATGTGAATTTGTTAAATGTTGTTTTCTAAGGAAAATTGGTAACAAGAAAAGGTCCCTTGAATATTCTTCTCTTTTGGGGGGAAAATTTGAGTGAGTGAAATGTATAAATGCAATGAGAATATTCTTGTAAAAGGTCGGGGTTGAATTTTTAAGAGAAAATTTGAGAAATCCATCTTCCTGAGAGACCAAGCAGAGACAACCTATTATTTTCTTCTATGTTAGATTTTCTATCATGTCAAGTTGGTTGTATATGTATAGCCATTGATGAGCACTGAGATTTCTCGGAAGCTTTCCCTTGCTGATGAATCTAAGCAATTTTGAAATTAATTTTTTCTGATCTCTAGCAATTTGTGTCTGCTTTATTTTAGAATGTCTACAAATGGTTTCTTTTGTTCCTATTGCAATCTTACATTGAAATCTTTGTGAAATCACACATGATCTCATTCCTGTGAGATTTTAATGGTATTTGTAATTTCATTTCAAGAACACCTTCATCTTGGGTGAGATAAACAAATTTAAAATCAATTCACGGTCATTTGCTGATAAAGATTGTCTATTAGTCTTTGGGTGTACCTTAGGTGTGATTGATAAGATATTTTGGTGTTTAATTGAGTTTTTCAATTCAAGCCTTTGTGTTAGAGTCTCAAAGATTGTGTGAAAATGTACTGAGTTGGGCCTCCATTGAAGAACACCTTCTGGTTGAAGGAATGTCTTAACTATTCTAAAGATTTATGTTGTTGAGTTGTCCATTGTTGTGAAGTCCCTCAAAGATGTGGTATAATCAACTTTATCTTGCTTTGTCTCCCACCCAAAACATTCAAAAACCATGAATCCATCCTAAACTACCCCTGTTTTCCCGTTGTATATCAACAAAGGAAAGAAATCTACTTAATAAAATATGTAGAACAATCAGGATTTCTTAATGTCTTCATAACCTTAGTATTGTGTTCAAAGTATCTCCATCTGTTAGAAGTGACAACTCTTAAGAGTTAAATTATGGAGTATTGACTGTATTTTCCCAAGGTTTTCTTTATAAAATTTGTCTAAAAGAAGGATATTTCCATCTCCTTCATCAAACAAAGGTTACACTAAGGGTTCTCTCACCCTGGTCGAAGAGGAATGGCCTAAAGTAGTGAGGTAGGTTAAATCCTCTTGAAGGTGCTATCCATCTCTCCAAAATTTGAGTGACAAAGGGCCGCTTAGATCTCATCCCCTCGCTACAAAATGACACACACTATAATCTATCTATCTCTAAGCTCCCTGTCAAATTTGTATTACTGCTTGGCTTGAAAAGGAGAACAAATTTGGATACCAACAAGATGTTCATAAAAACATTTTCCTTGAACTATTTTTGCAACACGGATGTCAACATCATACTCGGTAATTTTCATAATCTAACCGGCTCTCTTCTCATTCAACTCTTTGTTCAACAAGAATGCTTTAACTCTTGGATGAGAGACTAAGACATGTATCTTATTATTTAAAAGTATGTATTTAAATTTATTTAGTCTTCTAACTAATGAAAGTACTTATTTTTCAAGAAAAGTGTACCTTCTCTCGTAGTCATGCAAACTCTTTCCAAAGAAAGCAATTGGGTACTCAGTATTTTCATCATTAACATGAGTTAATATGGCTGAAATAGTCTCAGCTCCAGCAAGTGCATACACTGTAAAATCCTTATCAAAATTTGGATTTTCATGAATAGGAGCTTGTGCAATAACCTACTTGATGGTATCAAATCCATTTCTTCCTTCTCTGGTCCAAGACAAGGTCTTATCTGTCTTTAACATGGTCATTAATGGCTTGACTAATGCTGCAAAATATGGAACAAATCTTCTAACAAAGTTGATTTTCTGAAGAAAATTTTGTAGTACTTTGTTATGATGATGTAAGCATAGCTATTAAATTCCTTCAATTCTAAACAGATCAATAGCTAAACCTTGTCTAGAAACAATATGACCAAGCAATTTACCTTGATGTACTAAAAATATGGACTTTTTGGGATTCAATGATATTCCAAAAAGTCTGCAAAAATGGAAAGTCTGCCTTAAATGCATTAAATGTTCATCAAAATTCTTTGAAATTACAGTGACATCATCTAAGTAAACCAATATGCATTTATTTAATAAGCAATCAAAGGCCATGTCCATTACACATTGGAATTTTACACCAGCATTTGAAAGTCCAAAAGGAATTCTTTTGTAAGCATAAGTACCCCACTTTGTGGTGAAGTTTATTTTATATATGTCTTCTTCACGCACAAGGATATGCTTGTATCCACTACAACCATAAAAAAGCAACAACTAAAATGAACCTTAAACTATTCTTAAAATATTATCCATATTGGGCAAGTAGATAACAATTCTTAAAAGCTTCATTAAAATGTCATTGTCTACTACCCAATATGGATAAGATTTCGAATAGGAACAAGATTAGCTACCTAACTTAAATGCTTGAATTGAAATATAATACCGGATTCGATAATTTTGGACAATTGTTTTCTCATTAATGGTTCAATCTTCAGATTTACAAACCTTTGTTTCTTCCTTCTGACTTGAATTTGGCTATAACTCTATTGTATGTTAAGTTAAATTGGGATGAAAACCTCTCAGATCTTGGTATTTCCAAGAAAAACATCTCTGAATTATTTACATAAATTTATAATGGTTTTTTTAGGTGTGGAACACACCTTTCAAATAAAGATATTTTTTCATCATCCACCAAGATCTCCTCATAGTTATCCGTGTGAGTAGAAATATTGCCTTTATCTTTAATTAATTGATCATCGTAACTGAAAATATATTCTAGTGTGACCAATCCTTTAGGAAAATTGTTTTTCTTTAACTAAACAATATGATCACCATATAAATGCTGTAGTTTTTCCTGATTTACTTTGCAAAAAAAATTTAGCACCTTAGTATAGAAATCTTCGATTTTTTCATCATCTTCAAAACTTACAAATTTTGTTTATTATCATTTATTGAAGGTATGATAAATTTTGTTTATTATCATTTATTGAAGGTATGATAATCCAATTTATATGCGGTTCTACTTTTCTATTTTAAATTTGTTCTAGCACATCAAATCTAGCACCAACTACAGGAAGTTTGTCTGCATGCTTGTTTTTAGCTCTTGGAACATATTGCATGCTAATAACATCAAAATCATCCATTAAGTCTGAAACTCTATGCTTGTAATATTTCAGCAATGAATTCTTACACACATTAAAAAATTTCACTTGATTAATAACTAACTCTAAGTCACCAAAAACTCATAAAGGTTGACACCTCTTTTACGCGTCGCATTGTAAGCCATGAATTAATGCTTCATATTTAGCTACATTACATGTATAAGAGAACTGCAGACTTAAAGCTAAAAAGTATCTTTTGTTTGAAGGGGAAGTAAGCATAAAACCCGCACCTTGTCCCTTCTTTTTCTTAGCTCCGTTGAATTGAATCTTTCATAGCCCTTTTTTTTTTTTTGTTTTGGACAGCAAGGGGATTGGTGCATTTTCTTCATGCAAATGTTAGACATAAAAAAAAATATTTTTCTACTTATTTGAAAGGATCATAAGCATGTTCTTCTTTATTCTTTTCATCCATAAACAGATGAGAAACACTATCTAGTGTAGAAACATATGCTATAACATCAAAATCAGATTGATCTAAAGCTCCATAATTTGATGCAGTGTTTGAAGCATGAGGCTCAATATGAAATCTTGCCAGAGGCTATGAATTTACGGCAACTTTAGTTCCATATCTTGTACTAAAGAAAAAAATGATGAATCTAAAGAAAGATAACCTCTTATCTTTGCTATGAAATATCTTCATAAAAATAAGGAAAAGTAGGGAGCTAAATCTACAACAAGAACATCCTGTGAAATAGTAATATTTGGGAAAGAGTGTGAGGTTACCCCTATATTTATGATAATGGCAACTATGTTGATTGTTGTATCATCTAGTTGTAAATAAAATTTCTCTATAGCCTCATACTACGGCTCAATCTTTCTCGCAATTGATTTTGGCATAACTATGGTACTTACACCACTTTCAACCATGCGGTTATGAACTAAATTATCTCCAATAATAATAGATAAATAAAATGGTGGTGGTTTCTCGATATCATGAGCATTTAAGACCTTTTGAATCATGCATTTAACTTCTTTTCATCCATTTCTGCAACCCCTTGAAAAAAGGATTAACCTATAGGTTTGGGCATTGATAGTTAATGTGATTAGTTTACAAGCAATATCGTGGAAAGCTTGTAAGAAACATAAAAGGTTTGGAGTAGGATTTGTGTGGATTTTCACCGTGTTTATGCGTGACAACACCCTCTTCCTTTCATGTGACAAATCCCTCTTCCCGTCACACAACCATGCCCTCTTCTTGTCATGTGATAAATCCCTCTTCCGTCATGTGACAAAACCCTCTTCCTATCACATGACAATGCCATTTTCACGTTGCGTGAAAATTCCTTCTTCTTGTCATGTGCTAACACCCTCTTCCTAAAGTGTGACAACACTTCTTCCTTTCATGTGACAACACTTCCTCCTATCACCCGACAACATCCTCCTCCTATCACATGACAATGTTTCTTCATCATCCGATAACGCCTCTTCCAATCACGTGAAAACACTTCTTCTTGTCACACAACAATGCCATTTTCCTATCATGTGATAATGCTTCTTCTTGTCTGCAATAATTCCCTCTTCCTATCGTGTGACAATGCTTCTTCATGTCGCATGATAACACTTATTCATGTCACACGTCAACTGTGCTTCTTGTCACACATCAACTGCCCCTTGTTGTCATGTGAAAACATTTTTATTTGCACGTGACAAGTGTTTTCCTCACAATCAGTAAATCTTCACTTATTTTCATGCATCAGCTAGTGGTTTCCGTTGGGTGACAATAAAGAGTTTTAGATATGGCCAGACATTAATGATACCATACAAGGTATCTCAACATCCCGACTAATGAGGTAAGGCACACCTATTCATCATGAATCAAAAGCACCATTGATAAGTGAACCATCATGGCTGCCCATACCTACATACAAATATTTAATGAAGTATGTTGGTTGGTAGATCTTTTTCTCTATATGTATGTAAATTCCCCTCATTTAAAGGGATAGATTTTTCGAAATTGTAAAGGAACTCTGCTAAAATTGTTCTAGCACTTTTGTTAGCTACATGCCTCAAATTTATGCATTTTGTGAAGGATTATTTCCATGTGCCTATAATTTAATGGATTTTGCATCATTTAGAGAAATAAAATTAGTTTTTTGTGGCTCTTCTTGCCCTAGCTTCATTTATATTGAATTTCTCACCTTCTATTATATTTTGTAGGTATATTGTGCATATTGTGTTTCTTTATAAGGTTAAGATTTGTTATGTTCCACGATATTGAGGTTTGAATGTTTTTGGGACTATGGAATTTTATATTCCCTCTTCTTCCCCATTTCCCTCCACTTTCACTCACTAGGAATCTCTCTAGTATTGTTTTGGTGTTATCACCTCCCTTAGTTTAGGATTTACATTTATGTATTTCTCTTCCTTTCGTCCCTTGTAATTAGTAGTGTAAGAGTAGATCAACATTGGAATAAGTTAGGAACCAACCTTATTTACATATTTTTCTAAATCACAGGGGTCAAAAACCTTGAGAAAATCCCATTTTAGTTAAAAGTATGGTTTTGTAATGCGTAAATTCTAGGTGTAACTTTTTCGACATAAGATTTCGGAAAGCTTTGGTGGGACAAAAGTCAATATTTTCATTCTTATCGAGATTGGATGTGTTTCTTGGTGAAATTATAACCTTTAGAGGATTTGCAACAACACATCTAGTGACTTCATCACTTAAATGCAAAGTGGTTTCAAGCAGCCTAAGTTTATCAAGTTCATGAGAAGAATCCAAACAAGGTCAAGAACTATAGAAAAGGGGCTATTTGTCTATCTACACTTATCCCCGTAGAGAAATAAGGGAAGAATACCTCGAGGTATCCATATCCACCAAATATAAATTCATCAAAACCTCCACAAGGAAGACCCTTTCTTCAATAGACTAGGGTTCTCAAAGCCACTTGGGATGGCTCAACTACAACCACCAAATCAGCCACCTTGAAACCCCTATGCAAATTTCACAACAAGAAATCCACTTTCCCTTAATGCAAAAAATTTAGTTCTGATAGGAGCATTAAAAAATAACCCATACTTCACTCGAGAAAATCACACAACTCCCATCAACCACATTCAAGACATTGCAAATGTCCATGCCATACATGAAATTTCGAGATAGATATTGCGGTCAAGTTATTGGATCACATGAAATTTTTGAGATAGATAGACCTAGAGATGATCATACAGAGAGGCCTAGGGGTCACAAGTCAACAGCTTGTAGACCATATCAGTGAGATCCTAAAGCTACGACCATCTCACTATTCTAGAGATACAGTGGATTTTAGGTAGAGACTGTTGGAGACTTTGAGCGGGTGCTTCAAGATCTGCCCTTGTACTTGCAACATGAAAGTTCATGTTACAATCCATCTTTTGAGGGATGGAGATAGTGTCTCAGTGGAGGACAGAGGAGCAAAATATCCAAGTTGATTCGGATATGGTTACCCTCGGAAGCTCTTTGAGGAGCGGCTAAGGAGTAGGCACTTATCTTGGAGGTTTATTCAACATTATATAGATGAGTTCGTTGATATCCATCGTGGCATTTATGACTCAGTAGATGAGTATGAGAGTCAATTTCTAGACCTACTCCAATATGTCAACTATATATAGGATGAGCAGTGTACGGATTCAAAGGTTCATCAAGGGCTTGAATTTAAATTTGGGTGGTGTAGTGCGCATTCACTTCCCACAGAAATTTACCGAGGCCGTGGGAAGGCTTATATTACATAGGAGACACAAGAAAACACAAAATAGGCTAGGGATAGAGTTCATAGCCACAACCAAGATGCAGGATATCGGATCGAGGGGTTAGTTCCTCCTTCACATGGTGGACATGGTTTAGAATAGTCATCTATCAAGCCACCACAACACCATCGTAGTAGTAGACCCGACAACCATACACACCTACTCGTAGATTCAACACATAGAGAGGAAGAAGTATGGGGCCACCACCTAGGAGTCCAATTAGGACATAGAGTATGCCAATAGTGCGGTCGGAAGGATCTCTTTGAGAGAAATATGAGTATTCAATAGCCGATCATCAAGATCCACATCAAAGACCTCTAGAGTAACAGTTGGAGTTGCATCTCATTAGAGAGGACAGGGGCAAATTAAGTTATAGTTGTGGTGTTGCTTGTAAATCATTTGAGGGATTTCCCTTAGAACCCTAGTAACAAGGGTAAGACACAGGTTTCTAAGCCTACTATTGGTGATACGGGGTGCAGTCATTAGATCTATTCGGTGGTCAAGAACTACCAGGGATGAGCACTAGAGTACCATGATTGAGATGATGGGTAGGACTAGTGGTATTCCTACCTCCATTTAGTTTGATTCTGGTTCATCAGATTCTTTTATTGCACCATCCTTAGTAGAGCATTGTAGGATGGTGACAGTTAGGCAAGGTCTTAGTTGAGACGTTGAGATGGCTTTTGGAGCCAAAATCTCTATAGACCCCTTAGTAAAGGAGTGTGTAGTAGATGTGGGACCCTTCACCACTACCTCGCATCTTCACATCCTTCCTCTAGGTTCTTATGGAGTCATTTTAGACATGGACTGGTTGTCTACACACAAAGCTAGAGTGGACTGTTACCATAAGACTATTACTTGTATAGATGACCTAGGAGTCAAGTCAGTGATAAAAGGGGTTAGGAGGCCTGTTTCTATTCCCACCATCTCGATATGCATCTTAAGCGGTGTGTGCAGCGAGGTTGTTAAATGTATGCTAATCCTATTAGTGACAGATCAGAGGATGAGTCTAGTTTACCATCCCTTGGCGATCATCCCATCTTCAAAGAGATTTTAGATGTCTTCCTATGGGAACTAACAAGGTTACCAACCCCACATGAGATAGATTTTCATATAGATTTTGTTTTAGGCACGAGCCTATCTCACGAGCACCGTATCGATGACTAATATTGAGAAATGTGAGCTTAAGTTACATCTTGAGGGGATTCTCGAGAAAGTCCTAATCCATCCTAGTGTATCACCTTGGGTTCACCGGTGATTTTTCTAAATAAGAAGGAAGGATATCCGTGGTTGTGTATTGATTACTACCGCTTAACAAGGTAACGATCAAGATTCGTACCCCCTTCCACACATTGATGATTGATTTGATTAGATGAAGGGGGAACAATTTTCTCTAAGATAGATCTTAAGTCAGGTTATCATCAGCTAAGGATCACGTAGGTAGATATTCATAAGACCACCTTCTGTGCAATATATGGCCACTACGAGTTCACCATAGAGTGTTTTGGTTTTATGAATTCCCCA
Source organism: Taxus wallichiana var. yunnanensis (assembly GCA_018340775.1). Lineage (NCBI taxonomy): Eukaryota > Viridiplantae > Streptophyta > Pinopsida > Cupressales > Taxaceae > Taxus > Taxus wallichiana. The sequence goes on along the minus strand of CM031240.1, from coordinate 194,953,414 downwards.
GTTGTTCATGAGCTTGATGAATGGGATGTTAGGGACATTATTAGATAACTTCATGCTCATATTCCTTAATGAAATTATTATTTACTCACATACACATGAGGAGCACGAGGAGAACCGTTTTTAGGTTATTTAGTGTATTTGTGAGCAGCATCTTTATGGGAACTCGGAGAATCTGTGCATTGTTTCGATAGAGGTGCAATATTTGGGCCACATCATTTCTCGGAAGGTATGTCGGTCGATCCTTCCAAGGTTTGAGCTATTATGGATTGGATAGCACCAAATAGTGTGATAGAGGTGCACAGCTTCATGGGTTTAGCAGGATATTACAAGATATTTGTTGAGGACTTCTCTCAAGTTCTCAGCACCCTATGACTTCCCTTCAAAGAAAAGGTAAGAAGTTTGTATGGTCGATAGATGGGAGTAGGCCTTCAAGACACCGAGGGAATGCCTCAAAACAATGCCTATTATTGTAGTGCAAGATCCTAAGGGTGATTTCTTTGTATGTACAGATGCTTTTTTGGTAGGACTTGGGGCGTGTTGATGCGGGAAGGCAGAGTAGTGGCATTTGAGTCTCGCAAACTAAAGGATTATTACCTCAATTATCTAACTCATGTTCTTGAGCTTGTGTTAGTTTTTCTAACCTTAGTATGATGGAGACAATTCCTTCTTGGAAGGAGATTTACACTCGATCGATCACTTGAGTCTTCGCCACCTCTTCACACTTCCCTATCTCAACACTTTTCAACGGTGTTGGATGGAGTTGCTTTGTGAGTAAGACATGGAGATAGAGCATGTGAAGGGGAAGGAGAATGTGGTTGCAGATTCCTTAACTAGAAGGAGACATGTGGTCATGGTCACTTTAGTGGGCATAAATTTGTGGAGCGGGGATATTGGAAGAGCTTCCTCACTACAACTTTTACCTTGCATCCAGGAAGAGATTGAGTCTCGAGATGACCGGATGGGAATTTTGATGGAATCTCTTTAGATATGGATGGTCTTCTCTAACATCAAGGTTAGATTTATGTTCTTAGAGATGGAGGTTTGAGATAGGACATTTTGAAAGAGGCTCATCGTGCACCCTATTCAGCCCATCTCGGGGTGAAGAAGATGCATGCTACTCGAGATAGTTGTACCATTAGAGGGGACTTCGAGAGACATGGCTCAATTTACATCACATTTTTTAGAGTGTTAGAAGGTGAAGGCTGAGCATCAACATCTAGATGGCCTTCTCTTTCCTCATGCTATATCAGAATGGAAGTGGGACACCATTTCCATTGACTTCCTTATTGTGCTACCGACGTCGAGACACCACCACAATGCCATTATGGTCATGGTGGATAAATTGATGAAAGTGGCTCATTTTTCTCTCGGTTAAGAACACCTACACACGACTAGTGTAGTGGCACAGTATATCTTGATGAGATCGCTAGGTTACATGTGATTCTATGGAAAATCATTTGTGATTGCAATCCTTTGTACACTTCCCACTTCTAGACTACCATGCAACATGCCCTCGGACGAAGATCAATTTAAGCACAACATATCGCCTTGAGACAAATAGGTAGACCGAGTAGGTGAATCATATTTTGGAGTACATGCTTAGGATGTATGTCGTGGATCACCAAATCGAGATGGGAGGAGTACTTGAACTTAGTGGAGTTTGTCGACAATAATAGTTTTCAGAGTTCAATAGGCATGGCTCATTTTCAAGAATTATATGGCAGAGAGTATAGGACACTTGTTAGTTGGGAAAGGTTAGAGGACATGGTTTCTTTTGGGCTAGATTTATTATAGGACATGGAGCATTAGGTGTTTGTGATCGATAGAGACTGCAAGAGTCACAAGATACACAGAACAAGTATGCGAGATCAACATAAGATAGATTGTAGTTTTGATGTGGGAATGAAGGTGTTCCTTCGTGTCGTGCCACATAAGATCCCTATCTCATTATAGAAAATGTTCTAAATTAGCTCCTAAAGTTTTGGGTCCCTTTGAGATTTTGGAGCATATCAGCCCTTTGGCCTACCAATTAGCATTGTCACCTAGCTTGTCTCGCGTCCATGATGTGTTTCATGTTTCAAGATAATTAGGAGATATATTGTAGATCCTTCTCAAGTATTGGATTGCACCTCATTACAAGTGCAGGATTAGGGGATGGTAACGGTGGGGCCCATTTACATTTTAGAGCATAGGACCATGGGCCTTTGAGGTAGAGATATTGACTAGGTTCGAGTGTAGTGGGATAGGTATGATGAGACTGCAGCTATATGGGAGGATGCTACATTACTACAAGTTTAGTTTCCACACTTGTTCTAGTGAATTCCAGGAGAAAGTCGAGTCTAAGGGGAGGGGATGTAGTTCCCACTTCCCTTCGACACCTTTTTGTTATTGATTATGATACTGTCAACTATACTTATGGATATTATTGTAGCTTTTGATTTAGCATGATGATTAGATGTTAGATATATTGACTGTTGTTGATTCGATTCATATATGATGCATGTGGATTATTAGAGACATTTTATATTGATGTTGATATACTGTTGACATGGTTATTTATATATATATTTCTGACATGTGACATCCATCGCCACACTGCGTAGGCTTTGATAATTGAATTAATGTTGTGATCACTTTGACATGGATGAAACATTGGATAGAAATGTTGCTAGAAACTTGTAAATGATATCATATTTTCCTAGATGATATTAATTCATATATATAGATGATCTTAGATTTATATTGCATATTTTGGCATAGATGTTTTAATGCAGCCACGAGGCCAAAGGAGGTATTTTTGTGTTTTGTAGGTAAATTTATTCACAACAAACATTGGGGGGATTGGAGACCAACCACATTGGAATTCTAGATGAATTCAACAAGGGTCACCATGGCAACATGTAATTGTGTGTGTGTGTTTGAATTTGGTTAGGGGGAAATTGTGACCAAGGGGTCATGTGTTGTCTTTTATTTTAGTTTCCCTTTATTAATGTTAGTATGTGTTTCTTTTAGTGATGTAATTTACTTGTTTTAATTATTTATATTTTGATGTATGTATTTTACCCTTTATTATTAATGGGTTGTAGTGTCTTATTAAAGTTAATAAGTCTTTTCTTAAACTAATTATAGATGTGACCAAAGTAATTCTTTAATTAAATTAGATTTCTCTTGGATTTTGGGTTGTAAGTTGAGTGCTTGGGGATCTTGAGTGTTGTACACTCTACCCCTTCATGGAAATTCGAATTTTTCCTTAGAGGCCAAATTTGGAATCTTGTGGGACAATTAAAACTTGTCCCACACCTCTTAAATTGATATTAAAACCCTACCTATGGGTTGGGGGTCAAAATTAGACCCCATTAGGTGTTTTGGGAAGGTAAAAAGGTGAAATGTTTATTGCACTTTCTTTCAAGTAATTAATTTTGTCCTTAAGGGGGTGTGGGCTTAGATGGTGTGTGTAAGTAATATGTCATTCCTTCAACCACTTATTAATTGTGCTTTGGAATATGAGGTTGACTAAGGTGATGTGGAGGGGAGAGGAAATGAGGTGGCATCCTACTTGGAGCCACATCACCCTCCTCTCTCCTTTTTCTATTTATTGAAATTATTTTGCTTGTTTGGGGGTTACTTCATTATTTTTGGCTCTTGCATTTTTGGAGAGTTAGAGGATTTTTGGGAGTGCTTGTGGATTGTTGGAGCTTGTGGATGCTTGCTTGGTTTTGAGGAGATTAGATATTTACTCTTGGAACAAGCTATACTATGGAAAGGTAGGAGCTTTACCTTGCTTATCTTATGCTATATTTTGTGTTTATATGCTTGTGTTGAGTATTGTTTTCTTTGGAATACTTGTTGGGTGTGGGTAGATTGCCTAATTTTGGAATAGGAGGAGACTATGGGGTGATTTAATGTAGGGAGGCATAAGAGTTTACATTTTTTTGGAGGTAGTTTGGGTTGGAAGCGCCACCTTATACACGGAATGCTTGCATTTCTTTCTTGTTTCTTTTATGAGGGAGGCATAAGAGATTAAGGGAGGCATAAGAGTATGTGGGAGGTATAAGGGGTACTTGAGGGAGGCATAAGAGTATGTAGGGGATTTGAGATATTCATTGGAGTCTTTAAGGTGGGCACCCATTCCAATTGGGAGGCATAACTAGCCTCCCCATAAGTCTTTCTCCTTTGGATTTCATTTTAAGCCTTTTTTTTTGTTGTTTTGTTGTTCTTATTTATTGTGTTGTTGTTGATTTTAATGTGGTTGAGATGGTTGTGAAATATTTTTTTGTGTTGTGCAAGCTTGTTGTTGCCATGTGTTGGAATCATCTCCTAATGTAATTTGGTTGGGGCTTGGGGGCTAATAGAGAGGAGGGTATCTCCTCTTCATTGAATATCTTGGTTGCATGGAGAGTGTTTCCTCCCCCATTTTTTTGTGAATCAAACAAACCTTGGAGGATCTATCTTGATGGTGTTGTGAAACTTGGAGATTTTGGTGGATTCCCTAAGAAGATCATTCTTGTAACAAGACTTCCTTTGTGTTATTCCCACTTAAAGTGGAGGAAATTGTAAAATTGGATTTTAATTTTAGTTTTATTATTGTATGTTTTCCCACTTTAAGTGGAAGACATTGTATTGAAATTGTGAAGGAAAATTGCATTCCATTGTTGGTTATGAAATTTGTATTATATATTGAAAAAGAAGAAGAAAGATTTGTGTTGTAAAGTTAGTTTTGTGAAATGGGAAAGAAAGTTTATTATCCTTGTTTGAAAGTTGTAATGTAGGAAAGGAAAGTTGCCTTCATTGTTGTATTTGATTTTTGAATTTCAAGTTGTTTTGTATATTAAAAAAGGAGTTGTAAAAGGAATTATTTCATTGTATTGAAGTTGATTTATTCCCACCAAAAATAGGTTGTTCTTATTCTAAACATACTCTTGGGAATATTGTTGTAAACTCTCCTTGGAGGATGTTGGAAACATGTATTAAGAAATATTACATTTCATTTTGTTATTTGAAGGACATGTATTGTAAAGGTTAGACTATGTATACTTGTTCTTGTATTGTTGATGGAAGAGTTCTTATTAAAATTGTTTCCCATTTAAATCAATGAAATAGTCTATTGTTAATTCTAGTGGGTAATCCTCAATTGAAAGTAATTGCAAATCTTCTATTAGTTGTTAAAAGAAGTGGAATCTATCTCATTTTACACTCTTTACCATATTTGTTTAAATTGTTTGGGAGAAAATTTTGTCTAAAATTTAATTTACTAATTCCTTTTTTATTAATGAATTTATCACCACTTTTGATAACTACATTTATATGTCATATGTTAATTATATTAACTCATATTATAATAATATATCTATTAATAGTAATACATTCTAATCTTAATGTGTTATTAGTGGCATTGCATTATTAATATGAATTAATATTCTTATTGTTTAAATTTCAATACTATAACATGTGTGTGTGTGTGTGTTTACACACACACACACACACACACACACACACACACACACACACACACACACACACACACACACACACACACACATGTAATATATATAAAATAAAATAAAAATCTTAGGTACTTTAATAAAAAAGTATATTGAAATAAGTTTTTAGAGGCCCAAAAGGGTGCATCCCTTATTACATAGAGTTAGGGGATTTGGGGTGGCGAGGGGTCGGTGACCCCAACCCCCACCCCATCTTATATTAATATGGGGTGGGGGTTGGTGTCGTTGACCCCTCCCCACCCCCCAAACTTAATAACCCACAGTTGAATGTGGCTTGCAGACCGTCATTCGCAACCCTACGTTTTTTAATATTTCAGACTATGTCTTTGGCCTCACCACGGCTGAATTTCTTGAATATACATGTGTATATTTATACATACATATATATATATATATATCTAATTTATATAATTTATAAATTTTTATTTAATAATTAAAAAGATAAAAATACATACACACACTCTCTCTCTCTCTCTCTCTCTCTCTCTCTCTCTCTCTCTCTCTCTCTCTCTCTTATAGACCCAAGTGAAACTATAAATCAACCTATCTAAAGAAAAAAAATGGGAAAAATACCCACAACCCATTTGGGAAAACCCAACAAAATGGGCTAAATAAAATATTTGAATCCATTGAATACAACTTGTAAGCTCCTCCTAAATATTGGAATGGTCTTCAATGGATTCCTTTCCTCCTCCAATAACCTACAAAACAAAAGAGAAACAATGAGACAAATGAAAAGAGAAAGAAGACTTCATAAGCATGATTTAGGGTTAGTTGCACTCTTTTTTTCATCAAGGGTCCTAGTTGAATCCGTCCAAGGGATGCGATTCACCCCTACAAAAAGTAGGTAAAGAGTGGGTGAGTGGAAATTACCTTTTTAATTTAAATGTCTTAATTTTAAAACATGAGTTGACTTTTTAAGGGGTCACTTTATGGGGTGTGGAAGTGTTCATTATCCTAACCCAAATTTTAATATGGGACCTTGCTAGTTGTTTCAACATTGTAAAAATTAAATAACCTTGGTATTTAATTTCATTGGCCACTTTTACCCTTGCCACCCCATGGGGGAATATTCAACTTTAGTAGGAATTATTTTATTATTTAAATAATCCTTAGGGAGATTAAACGTGCCTAATCAAATCAATGTATTAACATTTAATGTAGATTTTAAATATTGTGTTATCATGGAAAATTAATTTTTAAAGTCATCACCTTAGAGACATTAATGTGGCAGTTGTCTTTTTGAAAACTTTTATGGGCACTATTTTCAAAAAAAATTATTCCACAATTTTTCTAACTAAACCTAGGTTGTTCTTGGGCCTCGTGTGGCTATTTTTAGCAGGTGTTACACTTAGTATCGAGCCATGGGTACAAATATTGGACCCTTGGGTACACAAGAAAATGTCGAGATGAACATTGAACCTAGTACAATATTAAACCTAGCACAATACTAAAATTAGAAAAACAAGTTGTCTAAATAATGGTATATTTTAGTAAACTTAGAGTGATGAACTAACTCTCACCTTGGTATTTGTAGGAGGCATAGATAAGATGAGGGGTCCTTTCACATAGACCTAGATATACCACCTCTAGAGAAAGTTGTTGCGGCCATTCTACCCCAAATTTTAAAGACGCCAGGATGTGAATGCTACTATACACGGAGGGTCCTTCGGAGGATGATCAACTAGACGTGATAGGGTGCCATCTATTGAGTCTTGTGCATCCGATCAACATAATGAATAGTATAGGGAAGAGAAATTCTACATAGATTCAGCCGAGCAGAGTCAATGCGGAGGGGATAGGGAGACAGGGATTTCGAACACAAGGATAGGTCTCGAGAGCCCTAGACCTAGAGATGAGCATATAAAGAGGCCTAGGGGTCACTAGTCAATAGTCAGTAGACCATATCAAGGAGATATTGAAGCTATGAATGTATCACTATTTCGAGAGATATAGGTGAATTTTAGGAAGAGGCTTGGTTCGTGAGATTGAGTAGGTGCTTTAAGATCTACCCTTGTAGTAGCAACACGAAAGCTCATGTTGCGATCCATCTTCGAGAGGGATGGAGATGGTGTGTGGTGGAGGACCAAGGAGTAGAACATCCACATTGATTCAAAGATGGTTATGTGGGAGTTCTTTAAGGAGTGGTTCACTTAGGTACTTATCCCGCAGGTTTATTTAACAACGTATAAATGAGTACCACGACCTCCGTCAGACATCTATAACTATAGCTGAGTATGAGATTTGATTTCTAGAAATATTATAGTATGTCGAATATACGTAGGATGAATAGGTATGTATCCACGAGGTTCATCAAGGGCCTAAATTTGGATTCAGGTGGTACGGTGCATTCACTACAAACAAACCTTAGCAGAGGCCATGGAGAAGGCCTATATTGTAGAGGAGACATAAGGAAAGATGCAAAAGGCTAGTGACAGTGTTCGAGCCACATCTAGTAGATGTAGGATAGTAGATCGAGGGGGTCAGTTCCTCCTCCTCATGGTGGATAGGGTTTAACACATTCTTTCTTTAGGCCACCATAACAGCCACTACAATAGCAGACTTGGCGACCATTTATACCTACTCGAGGTTCAAACATATAGAGGATGAAGTATGGGGCATCCTCCTAGGGTAGGACATAAGGTGCATCGAGAGCACAATCGAAGGAACTCACCACTAATGACCTCGGTAGTCCATAGACGGATCATCAGGATCCATAGCATAAACCTCTAGAGTACCAACTAGAGCTGCATCTCATTAGAGAGGACTGGGAAACTATTATGGTTGTGGTTTTTCTAGACATCATTAGAGGGAGTTCCTCAAAACACTAGTAATAAGGTAAAGACACATGTTTATGAGCCTACTAGTTGGTGACATGGGGCATAGTCATCGAATCTATGTAGTGGTCAAGAACTCGTCAAAGCCGAGCACTAGAGTACAATGAGTGAGATGATAGGTAGCATTAGTGGTATGCCTATCTCCATTTTGTTTGATTTTGGTTCATCATATTCTTATATTACACCATCCTTAGTAGATTTTTTTAGGCTAGTGGCAGTTAGGTAGGGTCTTAGTTGGGACGTCGAGATGTCTTCTCGGAGCCAAAATCTCTATCGAATCCTTAGTAAAGGAGTGTGTACTATATTTGGGACCCTTCACCACTACCTCGAGATCTTTGCATCCTTCCTTTGGGTTCTTATGGAGTCATCTTAGGCATGAACTTGTTTTCTACACATAGAGGTAGAGTGGACTGCTACTATATAAGACTATTGCTTGTACATATGACCTAGAGAGTGTGTTATCCCGTAAAATTGACAAGGGCAATTTTACCGATAACCATACCGAAACTTTTGTTTCGATCCCTCGTTAGGGATCCCTTGCGTTCGAAACGTTGTAAAATCCCTTCCCGGGAAATCTAGTTTTCGAACTTAGTCTTTTTGAGCCTTTTTTGGCTGGGCGCATGGATTTGCCTTGTAACACCAAGTTTTGGTGCGCCCCCTTAAAAGCCTTTGGCGCATGGTTTTCCATGTTAACACGTCTTTCGGTGCGCCAAAGGGCGCACATAATCTCTCTGCAACACCAAGTTTCGGTGCGCCAAAGGGCGCACATAACTTCATGTCGACAATACATATGGTGCGCCAAAGGCGCGCTCAATCTTCTGTTGTCAAATACTTTCGTGCGCCAAAGGGCGCACACTTTCCCCTGTCGACAGCAGTTTTCATGCGCCATTTCAAAAGTGGTTGGCGCATTGATGACAAGTTTTTCTATAAATATCAGTGCGCGCCCAATGTCATTTTCATTCCTTTTTTCAAGCACGTGATTGCTCTGGATTTGTCAGCTCTGCTCTGTCGTTGTCATCATCGCCCTGTGGACCCGCTCTCCAATTTTTGCTATATATTCGAGGTAAGAGGTTCTCCTCTTCACCGTTTTTTGTATTTTTGGTTCTGTTGGTGTGCTTGGTCTTTGTTTTGGGCTGCTAGTCAGTTTTTAATGGAGTATATTTGAGCTAGTCTCCCCCCTGTGCTGTCCTGTTTCCTTTTCTTTTTTCTCCTTCCTCCCTCTTTCCAGATCTGCTGGAAGGGAGTTGTTTTTCATGGCTTGGTCTGCTGCAACCTCTTTGTGAAACCTTACTTGTCCAAGCAGCCTTTTGAAGTAAGAGAAATAATAAGAAAATATTTGAGCAGTTAGTGTAGTTCCATGGCGCACTGGCATGCCTTGTTGCACTTAAGACAGTTGCGCCCCTCGGCGCATCTACCACCCCTGTTGCATAATCAATACCCGCGCCTATGGCGCAACCCTTCCGTCCTGCTGCAGTTAGAATTCATGCGCCCTCAAAGCGCGCCCTTTTTGCATGCTACAAGTATAAATCCCGCGCTTTCTTAAAAACCCTTTGCGCACCTTCTTTCCATGTTACATCCCGCTTTCATTCGCCAAAGGGCAAACCTGATTTCATGCAACACAAGCCTTATTCGCGCGAGTATAAAGTTAGAAAGGCACGGTGCACCCTCCATTGCAGTAACATGATGTTGTGTAAAACCTTCATGCGCCGCGCCAAAGCCTTTGGCGCACCATTTGTTAATGTTACACAATCTTCCCATGCGCCAAAAGGCGCACCGAACCCCAATGTAACACGCATTTCCTGTGCGCCCTGCTATAAAATGCAACCTGCTTCATCCATGCGCCATGCGCCTTTGGCGCCAGTATAACCTCTGCAACATTCCTTTTCTGTGCGCCTTATCTATTTGGCCTGCCAGTTGCATTTTTCCCGCGCCCTGAGCCTTAAAATCTCTAACTCTTTCTTCTGCTAGCTTTCCAATGGAAGATCAAATGACTAATTCAACCTTTTTGGATTGGGTCTCACTTCTTCTTCGTGCAGATCAGCAACTGAGTTCGAAAGAACACATGTCTACGTCAAGCAAGAAGCCCACCAAACCAAGAGGAAAGGCTAAGCTGACAGAAGAAGAGATGAAATACAAATATCAGAGGGTCAGGATGCCCGAATCACAGGCTGAGTGCAGTATGGATGTCAGAGACTCTGAATTGGGTCACATTGACATGGATGAGTTCTGGGTTAGGACTCAAAAAGTTACAAGAAGTCCATGGATGGACAAGTTAATAGGCAGTGCCCTGCACTTCGCCGGAGGAATCCCCGTCAGCGCTGTCAACAACGAATTCATGATGGTGATTGCGCAATGTTACAACAAAGACACAAGATGTGTCGAGAACAGTAAGGGCGAGGCAGTCATAAACCTCACTGCCCGTCACTTTGAGTTGATACTTGGCATCCCTCATCACCGGAACTACGTGGCTGTTAGCCAACGAGAATGCATCAAAGCCTGGGAAGACAACGAAGACCAGTGCATGCAGTTGATGAATGAGGTCTACCTAAAAAACAAGAAGGTGGTGACCCGGTGGCCTCAGACTATCCACCGAAGTGATTTCTCAGAGGAACTCAGTGATACTATCACTTTCCTGAGCAGAGTCTTCGGGCTTTCAGATGCCCACTATTTCCATAAGTGGATGTTGCGGTACCTGGAGACAATGAATAAGAATTTGCCCGATCAGCGCTTTTGCTGGGGGGAAATAATAAGCAGCACCATATCTGAGCAGCTACAACAGTTCGCCACAACAGGAGTGTTCCATATGAACTCCTATGTAGTCTACGCCGCAAAGACGGCGAGGATTATCCGGGGCGATCAAGTGGGAGTATGGCCTCAGGCCAAGATATTTGATTACTATCCAGAGCTGAGGCTGGAGAATAGCATCCAACATTTCGCAAAAGTTAACGATGCATTCTTCTATCATGTCATCTGCCTACTGAGGCCAAACATGACTCATAGCCGGACGACCAAACACATAGTGGCAGTCACAGAGAAATGGGGGGCCCTGTTCACCCAATTTCCCACGTTCACCTATCTGAGGGCTGCCAAATTTTTGGGAGAGCCAACCAGGCTACCAAGGTATCTGGGCCTAAGCGATTCTCGCTAGAACCTGTTAGGCAAATGGTCACATACCATGAGAAGTGCCTCAAAAGAAAGAAGGGTGGAACTCCTTTCCCCCTCAAAGTGGGCCGATACACATGCTCCACCCACCATAAGGCGAAGGAAATGTTCACAGAGCTGGAGCTACTCAACTTGAAGCATGACTTCCCAGCCAGGCCTACCTTCGACCCAAGAAGCTGCCTGCCAAAAGCGAAGCTCGATCCAATCCATGTCCCTCAAATTGAGGATATTTACATTGACGTTCTCCATGAGGCGGAACTCAGAAGAAAGGATCACTCTCGCTTGGCATTGGCGGAAATCATCCAATACGGAGTGGCCATTGTCCCCGAAGGCTTCCAGACCACGGAAGATGAAGTAGATAAGGTGTATAATGACACAGATGGGGACGATTGGCCCTTCCCGGCCATTGACAGGAACAAGGCTCCTCAAACAATTGAGGAGAGGGTCAAAGAGACTATGCGGAGAACAGAACATTGGTGCCGCATGAACGGACTAATCTACCTCGGGGTAGATTTCACAACTTCCCCTTTGGGCAACACACCTCCAAGGTCCAAGAAGCAGCTGAAAGGCAAAGGTGCAGAAGGTGAACCTAGCACCATTCAGGAGGAAGCCCCTGAAAGTCCTCTTCCCTCAGAGCCAGAACAAGTCATAACTCTTGATGAGGAATTGACAGAGGATAGTCCTATACGCCCATCCACCCAGGATGTCGGCGTCGCTACAACTTCAGAGGTCCCTTCTATCCCTTCTTCTTCTCTTCCTTCCCCTCCTCGAGTGACTCAAACGACCACCCCTTTGGTCGTGTCCTCTGCCCCTTCTTCTACCCTTTCCCCTGCTTCTTCATCTATCTTCTCCTCCCTCGCTGATTTGTCTTCCTCTATTTCTTCCCTCATCTCCGAGCTCCCTTCCCTTCCTATCTCTTCTGCAGTTGCGGTTTCCCTTCCTCCCGTGGGCATTTCTTCGGCTATTCTTTCAATGCCGCCGCCGCGTGTCTCCACGTTTTTCCCCTCTTCTACCGTTGCTGCCTCCCCCTCTGTCTCTGGTCCTTCTTCTATAGGACCAGCTTGGATCTCTCAGCAGCTGAGCCAACAAAAGAGGAAAGTCCCCATCGCTCCGATGGACTTTTCGGTCATTCCAGCTAAAGGAGCAAAGAAACAGAAGCCGGTTACACGCTTCTCAAAGAGCGCTGCAGGTGAGAGAGTCATGGAAATAGCGTACCCCAACCCCCTCAAAGAGAAAGAAGATCTGTCTCGAATGATTTCACCATGACCCAAGTCACAATGGGGACATCCTCTGAAAGTCTCCAGGGGGAAGCTCTTTCCGCAGTTGATGCACTCTGCAAAAAGCTTCAGGAAACGAAAGAGGAGAAAAGGCTACTGAAGGAGCAGAACAAATACCTGCTTCAAGCCTTACAGAAGATGGGAAGTGCACCTCCCACAACTGCCGCCGAGACTCCTGAGCTGCTCAGTCAGGAGAAGATTAATGAGTATTCAAAGATCGGCGAGCAAGGTATGGCCGTTTCTGCTTGGAGGAGCCAAATCCTCAAGGATAGTGAAAGAGTAATCGCCGAGTATACCAGTTTATACCTAAACATCGAGAAGGTGAATAAGGAACTCCAAGCATTAGCAGGTCCGATATCAGAAGAGTTAGAACATGCTAGACTCCAGCACGAGACCTTCCAACAAATGTTCGACTGTTCAGTCGAAGATCTGGTCAAGTTCGGAGTCTTCGGTCATCCAAGGGCCCTCAACAAAACTATGTCCACTCTGGACTATCAGATAGATCAGCTGGAATTTGTTTTAGAAAAGATAGACAAGGTAAAGGAAGAGGCCCTGGATGCAATGCACCAAATGGAGAAAATTGTCCTCGCCATGAATCCAGGGTTGCTCACTCCTTCCCTTACCTTGAGATCAGCTGATGACACTATCCGGATCTTCAAGGAGATAGCTTCTCAAGGGACAGGGCCAGAGGTCACATTCGACACTGAATCTATCAACAACCTACTGGCCTGTAGGGACTTCATCGGGTTCCTTATCGAGGCGGAGAAAGATTATTCCAAACTCCCGGAAAAGCTCATAGACGAGCGGGAGACTTGCGAAGCAATCAGTGAACGGCACAAGGATCCATCACAGGATCAATTTGGGCCGATGATTAGCAAGTTTTTGGAATACCGCGCTCAGTTCCACATATCATCTCCTGAGCAGCATCAGAAACAGGCAACCCTTTCCGGCCGCAGGATGATGATGATGAGTAGCTTCTTCTTCTTCTTCTTCTTCTTCTTCTTCTCTCTATTCTCCGACTTTCTTTTTGAAATGTCTAAAATGTGTTGGCACAAATGATGACATCATCCATGTTGCATCATGGGATGATGTCATCCTCCAAGTTGTCAAAGTCAACATGACTTTTAGATATTTTGTAAATATCTTTGTAAATAAGTGGTTGGCTCCATTTTGCCTTCTCTCTCCCTCATCTTCTATAAATACTAGAATACTTGTTGTATTCAAGGTGAACATTTTTCAGATAGAAATAGAAGTGAGGAGAGAAAGACTTTGAGCTTTCTTGTAATAGAAAAGAACAATAATACAATTATTCAGACTTTGTGCTCAATAGCTGTGTTATACATTAGATCTTTCTTATGTTAGATCTGTATGTGTTTAATCTGTTAGAATCATATCTACTTTTCATCATTTGTTTATCAGTATTGCTTTGTTTATTTATGCAAGTAGGTTTGGCTCTGTTTACTACCAAGCCAAAAGCATAGATCTTCGACCCTTCTTGCTTTGGAATTCATTTCTTTTCTCCCTTCGGATCTGTTCTTTCTCTTCTCCCTCTTTCATTCCTTTCTTTTCACACTGAACACTCTACCGGGATGAGATCCCAACCCCAAGGCGAGAATCTGTGAGACTTGCATAGGTTCTGCTAAGTAGAAATAGCAATAAACCAATTTCTCTTTGCTATCTCAAAGAGGGGCTAAGCCCGCACACCTTTGTTGGCTCGTCTGTCCATAGATATATCCAGTGATGATTTTCGACCAACAGAGTGGAGTCAGCCTATAACACGGGTTAGAAGTCCTGTTTCTATTCACACCATCTCTGCTATGCATCTTAAGCGGTGTGTGCAATGAGGTTGTCGATGTATGATAATACGGTGAGTGATAGATAAGAGGATAAGTATAGTGGAACATCCCTTAACAATCATCCCATCTTGAGATATTTTTCAGATGTCTTTCTGGGGAGCTATCGGGTTACCACCCCCATGTGAGATAGATTTTTGCATAGATTTGGTTACGGGAATAGAGCCTATCTAATGAGCACCGTATCGATGACTACTCCCGAGATCTCTCGTGAGCTCAAGTTGCAGCTTGAGGGCCTTTGGAGAAAGGCCTGATCCATCCTAGTGTATCCCCTTGGGTTGCACCATTTAATTTTGTAAATAAGGAGGGATATTTGTATTGTGTATTGATTACCACCAGTGAACAAGGTAACGATGAAGAATCGTTACCCCCTTTCACGCATTGATGATTTATTTGATCGGATGAAGAGGGCCACAGCTTTTCTCAAGATAGATCTTAAGTCAAGTTATCATCACCTGAGGATCACAGAGGTAGATATAAATATGATCACTTTCCATATGAGATATGGCCACTACGATTTCACCATAGTGCCTTTTGGTTTGTGAATACCCCGTAGTGTTCATGAGCTTTGTGAATGGGGTGTTTAGGAAATTATTGGACCGCTTCGTGCTCATCTTCCTTGATGAAATTATAATTTACTCACGTATGCATGAGGAGCATGAGGAGCAACTTCTCTCGGTTCTTCAGTGTCATAGTGAGCAACATCTTTATGGGAACCTCTAGAAGTGTGTGTTCTATCAGACAGAGGTGCAAAATTTGGGCCACATCATTTCTGGGGAAGGTATCGTAGTCAATCCTTCCAATATTTGAGCTATTATGGATTGGATAGCATCGACTAGTGTGACAAAGGTGTGCAACTTCATGGTATTAGCAGTATATTATAGAATATTTGTTCAGGACTTCTCTTGAGTTACGCACCCCATCACTTCCCTTCAGTGAAAAGGGAAGAAATTTGTATGGTCAGATAGATGTGAGTAGGCCTTCAAGACACTGAGAGAATGCCTCACATTAGCACCTATTCTTGTAGTGCAAGATTCTTAGGTTGAGTTCTTCATATGGACAGATGCTTCTTTGGAAAGACTTGGGGGTGTGTTGATGTAGGAGGGCAGAGTAGTGGCTTTTGAGTCTCGCAAACTCAAGGATTATGAGCTCAATTATCTGAATCATGATCTTGAGCTTGTGGCAGTTTTTCATGCCTTAGTATGATGGAGACACTTCCTTCTTGGCCAGAGATTTACACTCAGGACTGATCACTTGAGTCTTTGCCACCTCTTCATGTAGCCCAATCTCAACGCTCATCAACAACATTGGATGGAGTTACTTTGTGAGTACAACATGGAGATAGAGCATGTGAAGGGGAAGGAGAATGTGGTTATAGATGATTTGAGTAGAAGGAGGCATGTGGTCATGGTCACTTGAATGGGCACAAATTTACAGAGTAGGATATTGCACCCCTTACTCACAAAAGCTTCTACCTTACAGCCGGGGTAGAGATTGAGTCTCAAAGACCTCGGAGGGGAAGTATGATGGATTCTCTTTAGAGACGGATGGAATTCTCTAACACTGATGTCAGATTTATGTTCCTAGAGATGGAGGTTTGAGATAGGACATTTTGATAGAGGCTCATTATGCACCGTATTTAACCCCTCCCAAGTGTGAGGAAGATGCACGCTACTCTCGAGATAGTTATACCATTAGATCTAACTTCAGAAATACGTGGCTCCATTTGTATCATGTCGTTTAGAGTGTGAGAAGGTGAAGGCCAAGCATCAACATCCACCTGACCTTCTCTTTCCTCACGCTATACCAGAATGGAAGTGGGACACCATTTCCATGGACTTCATTATTGGGCTATCGACGTTGAGATACCACCATGATGCCATTATGGTCACGGTGGATAAATTGACGAAAGTGGCTCATTTTTCTCTGGTGAATACCACCTACACATCTAGTGCAATGACACGAGTATATCTTGATGAGAATGTTAGGTTACACGGGATTCCACAGAAAATCATTTGTGACAGGTGATCCTTTGTACACTTCCCCTTATAGACTTCCATGCAACATTCCCTTAGGATAAAGATGAATTTCAAGACAACATATCTCCCTAAGAAAGATGGGAAAACTGAGAGCGGATGAATTGATTTTGGAGAACATTCTTAAGATATATGTCATGGACCACTATACGAGATGGGAGGAGTACCGTACTTGGTGGAGTTTGCCTATAACAATAGTTTTCAAAGTTCGATAGGAATGGCTCCTTTTCAAGAATTATATGGTAGAGAGTGCAGGACACCTATTAGTTGGGACATGTTAGAGGACAAGGTTTCTCTTAGACCAACTTTATTATAGGACATGGAGAAAAAGGTGGTTGTGATCAAACAGAGACCACGAGGAACAAGATAGGAAGAAGAATTATGTAGATTAGCATAGGAAAAATCATAGTTTTGATGTGGGCATGAAGGTGTTCCTTTGTGTCGAGCCACATAATATCCCTATCCGTTACGGAAAAGGTTCTAAATTACCTCCTAGATTTGTGGGTCCCTTTGAGATCTTGGAGTGTATCGGCCATTTAGCCTACCATATAGCGTTACCACCTAGCTTGGATCATGTCCATGATGTGTTTCATGTTTTAGTATATAGGAGATATATTATATATCCTTCTCGTGTCTTGATTGGGCTGATTGCGGGTGTAAGACTAGGGCGGGTGATGAGTGGAGCCCATCTACATTTTAGAGCATAGGACCCTAGGCCTTCGAGGAAGAGATATTGACTAGGTTCGAGTATAGTGGGATAAGTATGATGAGACTGTGGCTACATGGGAGGATGCTACATTGCTACGAGTTCTATTTCCACACTTGATCCAGTGACTTCCCTTCAACACCTTTTTGTTATTGATTATGACATTGTCAATTATACTTATGGATATTATTATAGCTTTTTATTTAGCATGATGATTAGATGTTAGATATACAAGACTATTGTTTATTCAAGCCATATATGATGCATGTGGATTATTAGAGACATTTTATATAGATGTTGATATACTGTTGACATGGTTATTCATATATATCTCTCTCACACGCGATCGTTGCCACACTACGTAGGCATTGATAATTGAAGTAATGTTGTGATCACTTTGACATGGATGAAATGTTGGATAGAAATGTTGCTAGAAACTTGTATATGCTATCATATTTACCTAGATGATATTAATTTATATATATATATATATGATCTTAGATTTATATTATATATTTTGGCATAGATGTTTTAATGTGGCCATGAGGCCAAATTGCGTATTTTTGTTTTTTTATAGGTAAATTTATTCATAACAAACATCGAGGGATTGAGACAAACCGCATTGGAATTCTAAATGAATTCAACAAGGGTCACCATTTCAACATGTAATTATGTGTGTGTGTTTGAATTTATTTAGGGGGAAATTATGACCAAGGGTCATGTGTTGTCTTTTATTTTGGTTTCCATTATTAATTTTAGTATGTGTTTCTATTAGTGACGTAATTTACTTTTTTTTTATTACTTAGATTTTTATGTATGTATTTTTATCCTTTATTATTAATGGGTTGTAGTGTCTTATTAAAGTTAATAATTATTTTTCTAAAATAATTAAAGATGTCACCAAAGGAATGCTTTTATTAGAGTATGTTTATCTTATATTTTGGGTTGTAAGTTGCGTGCTTGGGGATCTTGAGTGTTGTACAATCTACCCCTTCATGGAAATTCTAATTTTGTCGTAGAGGCCAAATTTGGAAGCTTGTGGAACAATTCAAACTTGACCCACACCTCTTAAATTGCTATGCCAACCCTACCTATGGTTTGGGTGTCAAAACGTAGAACCCTTTAGTTGATTTGGGAAGGTAAAAAGGTTAAATGTTTATTGCACGTTTCTTTAAAGTAATTAATTTTATCCTTAAGGGGGTGTGGGCTTAAATGGTGTGTGTAAGTAATATGTCATTCCTTCAACCAATTATTAATTGTGCTTTAGAATATGAGGTTGACTAAGGTGATGTGGAGGGGAGAGGAAATGAGGTGGAATCCTACTTGGAGCCACATCACCCTCCTCTCTCCTTTTCTATTTATTGAAATTATTTTATTTGTTTGGGGGTTACTTCATTATTTTGTGCTCTTGCATTTTTGGAGAGTTAGAGGATTTTTGGGAGTTCTTGTGGATTGTTAGAGCTTGTGGATGCTTGCTTGGTTTTGAGGAGCTTGGATATTTACTCTTGGAACAAGCTCTACTATGGAAAGGTAGGAGATTTACCTTGCTTATGTTATGCTTTTTTTTTTTTGTTTATATACTTGTGTTGAGTATTGTTTTCTTTGGAATGCTTATAGGTGTGGGTAGATTTCATAACTTCGGAGTAGGAGGAGACTATGGGGATATTTCATGTAGGAGGCATAATATTTTACCTTTTTTTTTGGAGGGAGTTTGGGTTGGGCTCCCCACCTTGTACATGGAATGCTTGCATTTATTTCTTGTTTCTTTATGAGGGAGGTATAAGAGGTTGAGGGAGGAATAAGATTACGTGTGAGGTATAAGGGGTACTTGAGGGAGGCATAAGAGTATGTAGGGATTTGACATATGCATTGGAGGCTTTAAGGTGGGCACCCATTCCCATTAGGAGGCATAAGTGGCATCCCAATAGGTATTTCTCCTTTGTCTATCATTTGAAGCCTTGTTTTTTTGTTTTTTGTTCTTCTATCTTGTGTTGTTGTTCATTTCAATGTGGTTAAGATTGTTGTTAAATATTTGTTTGTGTTATCAAAGCTAGTTGTTTTCATGTGTTGGAATCATCTCCCATTGTAATGTTCTTGGGGCTCGAGGAACAATGGAGATGATGGCTTCTCCTCTTCATTGGATATATTGGTTGGGTGGAGAGCATTTCCTCTCCCCCATTTTGTTGTGAATCAAAACAACCTTGGAGGAGCTATCTTGTTGGTGTTGTGAAGCTTGGATCTTTTGGTGGAGTCCCTAAGAAGATCCTTCTTGTAATAAAACTTCCTTTGTGTTATTCCCACTTAGAGTGGAGGAACTTGTAATATTGCATTTTAATTTTAGTTTATATTCTTGTATGTTTCCCCACTTTAAGTGGAGGACATTGTATTGAAATTGTGAAGGAAAATTGCATTCCATTATTGGTTATGAAAGTTGTATTATATATTGAAAAATAAGATGAAAGATTTGTGTTGTAAAGTTAGTATTGTGAAATGGGAAATAAAGTTTACTATCCTTGTTTGAAAGTTGTAATGTAAGAAAGGAAAGTTTCCTTCATTATTTTATTTTATTTTTGAATTTCCGAGTTTTTTTGTATATTAAAAAAGGGAGTTGTAAAAGGAATTATATCATTGTATTGAACTTGATGTATTCCCACCAAAAATAGGTTGTTCTTATTCTAAACATACTCTTGGGAATATTGTTGTAAACTCTCCTTGGATAATGTTGGAAATATGTATTAATAAATATTACATTTCATTTTGTTATTTGAAAGACATGTATTGTAAAGGTTAGACTATGTATACTTGTTCTTGTATTGTTGATGGAAAGAGTTCTTATTAAAATTGTTTCCCATTTGAATCAATGAAATAGTCTATTGCTAATTCTAGTGGGTAATCCTCAATTAAAATTCATTGCAAATCTTCTATTAGTTGTTAAAAGAAGTGGAATCTATCTCATTTTACACTCTTTACCATATTTGTTTAAATTGTTTGGGAGAAAATTTTGTGTAAACTTTAACTTACTAATTCTTTTTTTTATCAATGGATTTATCACCACTTTTGATAAGTATATTAATATCTTAGATGTTAATTATATTAACTCATATTATATTAATAAATCTATTAATAGTAATACATTCTAATCTTAATGTGTTATTAGTGGCATTATATTCTTAATATTAAATTAATATTCTTATTGTTTTAAATTACAATACTACAACACACACACACACAGATATATGTATATATTTTTATATATACGTACATATATATAATAAATATGTTATGTGCTTTACTAAAAAAGTATATTGAAGTAAATTTTTACAGAGCCCAAAAGGGTACAGCGCTTATTGTGTAGAGTTAGGGGATTTGGGGTGGGAGAGGGCTCGGTGAACTAGACCCCCACCCCATCTTATATTAAAATCGGTGGGGTTGGGTTCGCGACCCTCCCCACCCCCAAACTTAATAACCCACAATTGCATGTGGCTTACATTGTCATTCAAACCCCGCATTATTTTAATATTTCGATTGTCTTTGGTCTAGCCACATGACCAAAATTCTTTAATATACACGTGTGTGTGTGTATATATATATATATATATATATATATATACATATATATATATATATATGTATGTGTATATATGTAGATATATATATATATATAATATATATATTATATATATATTATATATATATATATATATATATCTACATATATACACATACATATATATATATATATATATATATATATATATATATATATATATATATATATATATATCTACATATATACACATACATAAACACACACAGACATTCTTATATAGCCAAGTGAAAGTATAAATCAACCTAGCTAAAGAAACAAAAAAATTGGGAAAATACCCACAAACCATTTGGGAAAACCCAAAAAAATGGGATAAATAAAATATTTGAATCCATTGAAACCATAGGAGAGGGTGTAAGTGAAATGGGAATATTAATACAACCTATAAGCTACTCCTAAATCTTGGAATGGTCTTCAATGGCTTCCTTTCCTCCTCCAATAACCTGCAAAACAAAAGATAAATAATGAGAAAAATGAAAAGCGAAAAGAACACTTCATAAGCATGCTTTAGGGTTAGTTTCTCTCTTTTCATCAAGGGTCCTAGTTGATTCCATCCAAGGGATGAGATTCACCCCTACAAAAAGTAGGCGGAGAGTGGGTGAGTGGAAATTACCTTGTTAATTTAAATGTCTTAATTTTAAAACATGAGTTGACTTTGTAAGAGGTCAATTTATGGGGTAGGGAAGTGTTCTTTATCCTAACCCAACTTTTAAAATGGGACCTTGCTATTTTCTTCAACAGTGTGTATAAATTAAGTAACCTTGGTATTTAATTTCATTAGCCACTTTTACCCTTGCCACCCCATGGGGGAATATTCAACTTTAGTAGGAATTATTTTATTATTTAAATAATCCTTAGGGAGATTAAACATGCCTAATCAAATCAATGTATTAAAATTTAATGTAGATTATAAACATTGTGTTATCATGGAAAACTAATTTTTAAAGTCATTTCCTTAGAGACATTAATGTGGCAGCATCTTTTTTGAAAAATTTTGTGGGCACGCTTTTCAAAAAAAAAAAAAAATCCATAATTTTTCGAACTAAACCTAGCTTATTCTTTGGCCTCGTGTGGGTTTTTTTAGGAGGCATTATATGAAACATTTGATGTGGTGAATAATATTAATAATGATAAAGTGCAACCACATATTCATGTAATTATAAGGTCAATTTTACTAGACAATAATACAAGCCGGAAAGTATTTGGGAATGATCAACAAATCATTAATTTCTTGTAGGATGAGGTCGAGTTCTCGGTTAAAAATCAAGAGAAATTAGAGCAACACTATGGTGATCAATTGGTTCATCTAAGGATAAATACGTTACTAAAAATTTTACTAACTCTAGAGTCAATAATCAATCCTAATGATCAATTCCAGAGGGAAAGAGAAAAAATTCAAGTCAAAAGTGAGGATTTAGAGCCAATTCAAATTAGAGAATTAAAAACACCTAAAATTGGCAAGGTAAGTGCTGACCAAGAAAAATATGAATTTATACAACTTTGCCAATAATTTCTAGATGTGTTTTCTTGTAGCTATGAAGATTTAAAATTATTTAATCCTAAGATGACACAACACATGATTGAACTGGATTCAAGAGCTAAACACACTAGGAAAACAAAAAGGCTAGTCAATCCTCATATCGATCCTGTCATGAAAATAGAACTACACAAAATCATTAAAGAAAGCATCATCTTTCCAATCAATCACTCTTCATGGGTAGAAAATCTAGTTCTGGTTAGGAAAAGAATGGGGAAATCGTGTTATGTGTGGATTTTGAGAATTGAACATGGCCTCTCTCAAAGAATACTACCCACTTCCTTCCATGGAGATAATATTATAGGTTATACATGATTCTAGAAGGGTCTCATTACTGAATGGGTGCTCGGTTATAATTAAATAATGGTGAAAGAAGATGACTAGTTCAAGACAATCTTCACCATGAACTCGGGGCACATATGCTTATAGGAAGATACCATTTGGATTGTCAAACATTAGAGCCACTTTCCAAAGGGAGATGGATATGGAATTCACATGAATGATCAATAAGATAGTTCTTGAGTATGTAGATGGTATTACTATATTCTCCTAGAATGCAACAAGTCATCTCTTTCACTTTAGAAAAGTATTCCAAAGATGCAAGAGATTTAGAGTGTCTTTGAATATGAAAAATTGTATATTCTTAGCTCATGAAGGAAAGCTCTTAGGCCAAATTTTTGCTAAGGAAGGGTTGGAAATTGATCTAGAAAGGGTAGAAGCTATTCAAGCATTGTAATTGTCAATTCATAAGAAGGCTCTCCAAATATTTTTGGGGAAATGAATTTTTTAGGTGTTTTGTTCCTAAATTTTCCCATCTTGTCAAGACATTCACACTGATGCTAAAGAAGACCATGGTTTTAGATAGAATTCTAAAGGAAAAGAAAGATATGAAGCTATAAAGTAGGCCATTACAAAGGCTCCACCCTTCTAGATTCATCAAAGGATTTCATTTTATACGCTTTTGGAAGCATGAATGCAATATCTTCCATACTAGTACCACCAAATCAAGAAGGAATAGAGAATCCTATCGCATTCTTAACCCAAAACCTTCAATATTATGAGGTGAGATATACATTCATTGAGAATAATGTCCTTGTTGTGATTAGAAGTCTAAATAAATTTAGACATCTAGTGTCAAATAACATAATTCATATATTAGTTTCGATGTTGGTCTAAAATATTTTCTTTTGAAAAAGGAACTTATTGAAAAGAGAGCTAGTAGGAGAACCAAGGTCATGGAGTATGATATTAATATAAATGTGACCAAATTAGTTAGGGGAAAAGGTTTGTGTGAGCATCTAGCTTCTAGCTAGCATACTAGATCAAGAGAGGAGGTGGAATCTATTATGATGTTGTAAGATAATAAAACGTAGACCACAAGTGGTATACCCATTCCTTGTTAGACTTAGGATATTGTACATTTCCTTCGAATAGGTAAAAGAACTCGGGATTGAGTAAATCCAAAAGGAAATATTTTAGACTTCATTTCATCCCATATGTGCTTGTAGATAATATTTTGTTCTGAAGGGATGTGAATGGTGTCCTCCTAAGGTGCATCAAGATAGATTAGATAGAGAGGTTACCACACGAGTTTCATGATGGAAAGGTAGGTGGTAATTTTTCCCCAAAGGAAATAACCATGATAATCATGAGGGATGGATATTACTAGCCTAATATTTTCAATGATTGCTACTCATGGACCAAGAAATGCAAGAAGTGTGCCTTCTTCATAGGTAAAGAGAAGCTAGTATCCCTCCCACTCCATTATATCTCGGTTGAGTATAATTTCATGAAATGGGGCATAGATTTATTATGACGATCAATCCAAGTTCCAACCTAGGTCAAAAATTGATTCATACTGCCACAGACTATTTCAATAAGTGGAGAAAAGCAATTGCACTTAAGGAAGAAATTGAAGCTAACATTCTAGACTTCTACGAAGGTATTGCAACAATCTTTGGTGTTCCTTCCACTATAATATCAAATAATGCCTTAGCTTTTCTTGGAGAAAAGATATCTAATTGGGTTATTAGAAATGGAATTTACTTGAGCACTTATTCTAACTACTACCCTCAGGAGGTAATGCAGCAAGCGAGTCCACAAACAAGAACTTACTGAGAATCATAATAAGACCCCTGGATGAAAATAAGAGGACTTGGCATACCAAATTGAAATCAGCTATGGGGTGATAGAATCACTCCCAAGAAATCAACTGGTTATTCTACTTTCAAGTTGGTTTATGGAAGTGAATCAAGTATGTAAATATCCCTTGAATTACCATCCTTGGAGCATATCAAGTATTTTGAGTTGTTAAAATTTCTAGCTATGGAAGTTAGGTATGCAAAGCTCATGGAGCCGTAAGAGTTATGGGACTAGGCCATGAAAATAATGGAGAAGGAACAAGCTCAAATCAAGATGAGCTTTGAATAAAAAGGCCAAAAAGAAAACTTTTCAAGAAGGAGACCTGGTTCTAAAATGGGATGTAGATAGAGCTAAAATTGAAATACACTCCAAGTTTAATGCAATATGGAGTGGCCCTAATTGATTTCGGTGCAAAGAAATATTTTTTCCAATCGACGAAGAAGAATTACAAATACCACCAATGTAATCTATCCCAAGCATTATTAGTGATGGTAATATATTTTTGTAAATATTAGTTTGTAGTTTGTAATTCCTCCAAGTGCTTACAACACATTATTCTATTATATCTAGGTTTGATTTCATATAATTTTTGTGCACTCTCTACATGTTTTCTTTTGGGACATGTATGATTTTTTTTTGTACATGATTACACTTTGTTGTTGTTGCACTTTCTAGTTATAGGAAATATCCGATGATAAAGTCATGTCTTAGAAGCATTTGAGAGAAATTAGAGGTTTCAAACATGAGACTAGTTTTGATAATCGAATGAATCCATACCCAATGGATGTTAAATCATTGGTCTTTAAGATCTAGTAGGAATATCACCCCACAAGTCACCATTTTTCATCCATTTTTGTAACCGCTTACAAAATGCATCAACCTATAAGTCTGGGCATTGATAGTTAATGGGAGCATTTTCCAAGGTATCTTGCAGCGAGCTTTCTCAAAGTGTGGTGAAGGTTTGGAGTAGGATTTTTATTAATGGTCAAACTAGAAAAATGTATGGATTTTCACCTTGTTAACACATAACAACACCTTCTTCCTCTAAGGAAACAATGCTATCTTCCCGTCACATGAAAACTCCCTCTTCCTAGCATGCAAAAATTCCCTCTTCCTATCATGTGATAATGCCTTCTTCTTGTCGTGTGATAATTCTCTCTTCCTATAGTGCGACAACGCACTCTTCCCATCATGTGAAAATGCCCTCTTCCTATCGTGTGACAATATTTCTTCTTATTGTGAGATAATGCTTCTTCATGTCACATGAAAATTCCCTCTTCCTTTCACGTGACAACACTCCTTCCTATCATTTGAAAATTCCCTTTTATTTCACGTGACAACACTTCTTCCTATTGTATGCGACAATCCTTCTTCCTATCACATGAAAAAACTTATTTTTGTTGCATGACAACACCCTCTTCCTATCACATGACAATGCTTCTTCCTGTCATGTGAGAATGCCCTCCTCCTTTCATGAGGCATTGCTTCTTGCTTGTCGCTTGAAAATTCCCTCTTTCACGTCATATGACAATGTTTCTTCTGTTGTGTGAAATATCTTTTCCCATCACATGTGTTGGTATACAAATTGATTCTCCTTGGAAGCCAAGCAAGATCAAAATTTAACAAGATACATACGAAAGACGAATCATAAGTCATTTTGTAGTTGGGAAGGGATTCAGCTAGCTCTTTGTCACTTGGGCACTGGAGAAATGGATAGCATGATATAAAAGTATTTGATCTATCCTCACTACTTTAGGTCGTGCCTTTTGACTAGGGTTAGAGGACCCATTTTGTAACCTTTGTTGGTGAAGGACATGAAGAGATCCTTCTTTACACAATTTTCAGGGGAACGTTGAGAAAATATGATCAATACACCATAATTTAACTCTCACGAGTTGTCACTTCTAAAGAGTGGAGATATTGTCTCCGAACGGGGTTAACATTACTAAAGACACTTAAAACCTGCTTGCTTCTATATATTTTTGTAGTATATTTTTTTCATTTATTGATACATAGCACAAACAGGGGTACTTCAGGTAGGATTCATGGTTATTTGAAAATTTTGGTGGGGATTAATCAAGATGAAGTTGATTTCACTGGATCTTTGAAAAACTTTACAACAATTGGAAGACTAACATACAGAATGATTTAGAATAACCAAAATATTCCTTCAACTAAAAAGTGTGCATCAATGGAGCCCCATATCTGCACGATTTCACACAATATTTGAGAATTCAACACGAATCATCGAACTTAAGACTCAATTAAATATTAAAGACCCCTGGTTCTTCATGCCTAAGATACACTCAAAGGCTTATAGAAAATCTTTATCAACAAAATGACAGTAAAGTGATTTTAAATTGTTTATCTCATTACAGGATGAAGGCACTTCTCATAATGAAATTGCAAATGCCACTAAACTATCACAGGGATGAGATCATGTGTGATTGAGAGGGATTTTAACATAAGATTGTAACAAAAACATCAAAACAATTTGAAAACAATCTAAAATAAAAGAAGACACAAATTTTCCCAAGATCAATACAGATTAATTCAAGATCTATAAGATTTATCAAGAGGGGAAAGTTTCTTGAATATTCTCAAAGCTTGTTAATGGTCAGTACACTCATAACCATCTTGACACGATCAAATATAAAACACAAGAGACTAATATGTTTCTCATATGGTCTCTCAACAAGATGGGATTTCTCAAATTTTCTCTTAAGTATTCAACCCCCGACCTTTTGCAAGAGTATCCTCATTGCATTTATATAATTCACTCGCTCACTCATCCCAAATTTCCTCCCGAAAAATAAGAATATTCAAGGAATCCTTTGGTTGTTACACATTTTTCCCAGAAAGTGATGTTTAAAAATTTACACTGGCTTATCGTGTGGATAAATCATGAACTCGATCACGCTTCTCATACCTCGACTAATGAATGGGATGCCATGCCCCAAATTTTTGACCATTTTTCTAATAATTATTTTATTCTTTCATGCGATAAATCTCCTTTTTAATCATTTTCAGGTGGCTCTATATAGCTGGATCTATCAAGCAATCCTTTTCACCCTTGAGAATACACCTTGAGAAATGAGTTCCCTCGCATGGATGCCTAGCATTCATGCCTCTCAAAAATGAGTGTCTCGCACATGGATTATTCCACATACTTACACTGCAAGTCCAAGTCACCAATTATAAAGAGGAGTCAGTGGAAACCTCCACATGTTTCCTTGGCACAACTGCAAAGGTGAAGTACAGAGACAGGTTTCTAAATGAGTGCGGGCCTTCCACATGTTTGTGTGGTGCAACTTCAAAGATGAATTTTAGAGCTGTGACCTTAAACTAGCATAAGTTCTCCACGTGCCCTGGGCCCAAGAAAATTGCCTTTTGGCCTTTGAAAATTTTTTTATAATAAAATGGAGCTAGCGAAGCCTCCATGTATGTCTTTAGCACACTTTTATATGGTGCCCAAAAGCGAGAGACCCTAAAAAACATGGGCTCACCACATGTCTCAGCCCAAAAAAGTTGTTCAAAGAGTTTAAGGACAAGTGGAAGGTGCCACGTGCCTAGGGTCGAAGAAATTTTCATCAGTCGTTGAAAATTGTAAGTATGGGAAGGCCCAACGGAAACCTCCATGTGTCCCTTTGGTGCTTCTTCAAAAGTAAAGTATAGGGGTAGTTCCCAAACAGTGCAAGCCCTCCACATGTCTCAACCTTATAAAGTTACTTGAAAATTTTAAGTATAGATAGGAGCCAATGGAAGCCTCCACTTGTCTCCTTAGCACAACTGCTAAGGTAGGACCTAGAGGTGGACCCTCAAATGAGCATCGGCCCTCCACGTGGACAAGCTTTGAGTTTAAGCGGGCCTTAAAGTTTCAAAATTCCCCAGTTACCCACCTCTCAATTTCTAACTTTTGATGTGGGCCCCAATGGAGTTGTGGGTTATTTCATAACTTTTCTCCCTTGTACAAAGAAGTAAAAATTCATAATGTTCCGCTGACCCGCCTTCCCACTTCAGTATGAAAAATTACCACATGTCATTCTTCTGGGGTCAAAGTAAGACTTTTTCCCTACCGCTTCATATTTGTTGAATAACCAATTAGATGTTTTGGGACCGTAGGGCCAATTTTTTATTATTTACGATGTGACCAAAGTGACACATTTCATGAAAAAGACCCATCAAGTGCATCTAATCGAAAGAATCATGTTTCTATAGATGTTTAGAAAAAAATGACAGGGGAAAATATGATTGTGGAAAAACAAAAGGAATGGAAAACATGAATTCACACCCAAATTACGAATTCTTTCTCATGGATAGAGAAATGGAAAACAATATTTGACCGTGGATGTGATCCTCATCCAAAGGAAATGACTGAACATGGAAACCAAATGAAGGAAAGAGTTTTCACATATCAATACAGGAGATAGAGAAAACTTCAAAACATGTGGACTCGGGACATTTTTGAATGAACATGGCAAGATTAAATTGATCACCAACATCAGCTCTTACTCGGGGATTGATCTCCTCGTGAGTTCCACAAGAAGAACTTGTGGAGCAAAAAATAATAACCAATTCCCAAAGACGAACGAGAAACTAAAGAAACACGGTCACTAAGGACCTAGAAAAACCAAAGTAGAAAAACATGAAAGTAGAACTAAACAAAATACTATACACTATACAATGATGTGCAACCTAATTCGAGAAAAAATCAAGGAAAAATTTCAAGTGCCTTCAATTCTGGATATGACCATGTTAAGCGCTTCCGATACATTTTTAATAACTAGTCATATGATTGTTTCTCTTTTCCATCCAAGTTCTATCTGGACTACATTTTTTTAGGATTATCATTTGGGCCTAGGTGAATTTTTTTAACATCTTCTCGAGGTCGTACAAAAATATCAAAGTACCAAGAAAAAAATATGCTCGGTATATCTACATCGATCAATTTCATACTCAAAACAACATAGCTCATGAGTTATCAATATGAATGTCTACATGCAATAATTCATAAGAATCATTGTTGGAGTCCTCAATGAGATATAACATTATATTTTCATCATATAAGTTCACAAGGCTGTCCTCAATTGGTATGGTGGCATAAGACATGTCAATTTACACACTTCTACCCACTTTAGCTTCCCACTTCCCGGATAATAACATTCCCCATTTAGTAGGGACAATCCAAAATTGCCATATTCAAAGTTAAGTACTTCCTGGATACACTACCAATTGCACAACTAAACCCTCGACACATCCAACTATCGGCACCTCTCTTGAATCCATGGTAGTACATTTCCCATAAGATGTTGTTACTTTGAGATTTAACTCATTCATGACCTCAAGAGGCATTACATTACATGAGGCTCCCCGAATTAAACATGCGCTTATGTAACATCCTATCCTTAATAATCAAGGTAGTGAAAAATAGATCCACATTTAGCTGAGACTCAACCAGAGAAGTTCCCAAATAAACCTTATGTGGTTCACCCAATTCCTCCAATGCTTTTCATTTTTCTAATTCTACAATGGCAGGAGGAACCTCTACATTGTTTAAATTTTTACCCTGAGTGACCTTTTCTTCCTTAAGCCCCAAATACTCAAATGCCCTCTTCTTATGCTTAAGGATTCTAAGAAATTCAACAATAGAACAATAATTTTAATCTGACTCAATATTTGGGCTATGTCACATGGAACATATTTGGGTAAGGGAGTGTTAGGAGGAAGGTTTACAAATTCATCTGATGGCACGATATTTTTCATATTCGAGCATGGGGAGGAACACAAGTTTTATTTGGGGTGACAAATCCTTTTCCAAATGCATCTTTATTAGGGGTTCCTTATAGATACTTGTAAGCACCGGAATTTTTGTTTGGCTCCGAGGCCCTACCTTTTTGATAACTTTGCTCCTAGTATTACATTCTTTTTTGTGGCCAACTCTACATTCATTAACAACTATTTGTCCTCTTCTCAAGGAAATCCCTTATCATAATTCTTAATCATTAATTCCATTAAGTACTCAAAATTATTATCGGCAACTCAAAATATTGTACCATATCAATTTCAAAAGTATGATTGGGAGGAAGAGGTAATACCTAGTGAATGCAATCCTAGAAATATTTAACATTTCTAGCACTCATTAGCTCATTTGAGGTTGCTTCTGTTGTGATCTTGTAGAGGAATCCATCATGCGAGCATCATCATCCGTCTCATCATCATCATCAAGAAACATCTATCACACCACTACATATCATGGACATCTTCCATAGTAGCAGAACTATGATAGCTAAAGGATTAGGCACCAATGTGTTTTCTTAGGGTTAGGTGTCTCATCTCCTAATCCCATGGGCCCTTTACCCGATCATCTATCTATGATTACCTCTAGATGATTTACAAATCTTTCTTGACCTTGTGGCTTGTGCTGACTCTAGAACCTTGTCCAATCCCCTTCTCTACTTTGGCCATCTTGTAAGATATTTCTTTAACAAATTTTAACCAAAATAAGATTCCACCTCATTAAAAATTTTACGCATTTCATAAACTCAAATTTTTTGGGTATTGCTTCATCGAGATAGAGAATTTTTCCCCTTTCTAGGAATGTAAGGAATTCCTCCTAACAACTTGAATTTTTCAAGTTATGGCTCAATGGAGTTTGGAGGGGAATTATTCATAAGGCGGGCCCACGGAGGTAAGGAGGAAAATTTTCTAGGAGTCTTAGTTAGGTAGAGATAGGGAGAAAATTTGGGCACTTAGCCCTTTTACAAAAAAAGGACGCAAAGGAAATATTTGGCTCATGGGTCCGATAAAGGGATGAAGCGCACTCATGGGGGCCAGGGAGAAAATTTTGGCACTTACCTTTTGGGGTGAAAAACTCAAAGTCAAAAATTAGGCCATGGGCCCGTGAAGGGAGAAAATGAAGCACACCTCCATGCCAATAAAAGGCCGACACATGTCATTTTTATGACTCATCATCAACGCATCGGTGGGGCATTAAGAGACCTTGGAAAAGTTTTCACTTTTTCCTCGAAAGGGTTCAATATTTGCTTTGACCCCTAAGCCAATCAGAATTTGACACATGTCATGTGGACCCGAGGGCCATGGGGTTTTTGGGAAAATTTTCCAAAAGGGAAAAATTTAAAGGTTGAGCCCGTGGACCCGTTTTTCACCATTTTTTCCCTAATTTGGCCACAGAATTTTAAAAGGTCATATATTTCGATCCAGTGGTTGAAATTCATCAAATTTGGTACCATTGGAAATATATAAATGCCCTATATGCCATGGGATCTTAAAATTTGATTTTTTGACAAGTTAGGTGTGAGAAAATTGAGAAAATGTCTCTAGCATGGGAAAAAATGTAGAACCGCCCGCCAACCACCAAAATTGATGAAGTATGGCATCCGTTTCTTCTCCAGTATGGCCAAATGCATTGAAAAAATGGATTTTTGAGGGTGCCCTTGTTGTTTTAATGAATCTTGTTGGTGGTTGGAGATGCCAAATCAATTTTCTTGTGTTTTTCACCTTTCTTTGTTTTGCTTCATCGTTAAAATCTAGTTTTGGCTCATTTTGTAAGGGTTGTTCATCCTTTGGTGTAAGATATGTTTCCCATTTCAATGCATTTTCTCAACTCTATCTCCTTGGTAGCTTTAAAGTAGGATTTTGAATCAAATCTCTGAAAATTTCACGCATACACCTAAATAGAGGAATAGGAACCAACCTCAATATGGAGAGTTTTCCAAATTTGAAAGGTCTCACACTTAGGGAAAACTCCATGTTGTTCATTCACACCAAATTGAACATTTCCTAATAGTAGATCTGAAGGTCGATTTGGGGGTGCTATGAATTTACACTAACAACAGCTCCAACCAAAGTTTTTACAACTCTTCTTGATCCACAAACTTACTTGATGGAGGCTTCTCTCGATTGATCAGCTTGATTTCTTCCCTCTTAGGAAGCTTACTAACTTCCTTGATGTTATTTTCAATTTGTAAAGCCATGGTGAATGCTTGCCTCAAAGTTCCTAGGTTTTTGTCTCCTTAAAGAAATAGGTAGACTTTTTGTCAAAACCATAAAAGTATTTTATCAAACAAGAAACATCACTTGGCCTTAGGATTACAGGTAGCCTATTCATGGTCTTATTGAACCGAGTATCTTGAAGTCACGAAAAATTCATTAGGATTATTCTTAAAATTTTCAAATTCGCACAAAAGAAACCCGAGATCTGTCTTATCCCCATATTTTAATCTAAAAGCATTTTTCATTTTTATCCATGAGTCTATTGAGTCTTTTTGGTAAAGATTTATACCAATCACATGCATCCTCCTCAAGAGTATTTATAAATAATTTTATATACACATCCTCAAATTCAATCTCAAAGTCATCTATCATATTGAAAATAGTTTCAAATGTTGATCGTAAGTGATAACATTATTCCCTTGAAATTTAGGCAAGATATTTCTAACATCTTGTGGCACTATATTTGGATATCCAGCCATAGCTCAAAAATCTATAGGTCTAAAAGTGTTGACAAAAATGGAGGTCTAGGCAATTTGGGCCATATTGCCTTGAGGGGATGATCTTACAGGAGAAACAAAATGATGAGGGACAAGGGGTCATTGGAACATAGGAGTATAATATTCAAAATGAATGTCCTCTAAAGACTCTATTTAGTGGAAAACCCTATCAATTTTGAAAATATAGGGACAAACTGAGAAGCACACTTATCAAACACAAATGAAGGACCCTCACCAGTTGGAGAATTCAATTCTATATAAATATTACCTGATTCAAAATCACTTGAAGAAGAATGGTAATCCTTAATTGCTCAATGGATAACTCTTTTCTTGATTCCTAGTCTCCAACTATTTTCCGTACTAATTTTCCTTCTAAATTCATCTATCCCAGCTTTGGAAACAAATTTATGGTAGGGTCTTTAGTGATGAAAGATCTTCTTCCTTCCATCTTTGCAAAGATTAGTGACGGATTCACTTAAAAAGGTTAAGGCACTAGTATTTATCAAAATTTAAATCAACATGGATTCACCACTAAGAATCTCACCTTAGTTATGTAAATGCACTCTAAATGACTAGTCAAATATCTATCAACACATACCTATTGTAAAGTTTAGCAGATTTGACCTTCTTTTACCAAAGATTTATCACCGATGATATAAATTTAGTGCAACTAAAAACTAGAAATATTGCACCCATAACTTGTAACTCTGCAAAAATCTTATAGATATCAACAAAGGATGACATCGAAACCATGTATTTGTACTTAGATCATGTAAGAAACATTACCAGGGTCGATATTTGTACACCTTTGTTCAAATAGTCCCTGAAAACGACGCCAAAATGGTGTTTTTGTCAATAAAATAAATCCCCAACAATGCTAATACCTAAGAACGACACTAAACTAGTGTTGTTGCCACACAAATAGGTCCCAGGTTGTAAAATATTCCCCGACAACGCTAATAGTTTCCCTAAACAATGCCAAAATGGTGTTGGTATCCAAATTGATTCTCCCTTAGAAGCCGAGAAGCATCACAGATTTAAGAAGATACTCAAAGACAACTAAATCATAAGTCATTTTGTATCTAGGAATGGATTTAGTTGGCTCTTTGTCACTCGGGTGCTTGAGAAATAGATAACACCATATAAAAGGATTTGATTTATCCTCACTACTTTAGCTCATGCCTTTCGACTAGGGTGAGAGGACTAGTTTTATAACCTCTGTTGGTGAAGGAAATTAAGAGATCCTTCTCTGCACAATTTTTAGGGGAACCTTGAGAAAATATGATCAATATGCCACAATTTAAATCTCATGAGTCATGTCACTTCTAAAGAGTGGAGATATTTTCTTAACAGGTTCAAAGTTACTAAAGACACTTAAAACATGCTTGCTTTCTATATATTTTTCCAAAGAGAATTTGTTCGTTTGTGGATACATAGCACAAACAGGGGTACTTTGGGTAGGATTCATGGTTATTTGAAATTTTTGTGGGGATTAAGAAAGATTAAATTGATTTCACCTAATCATTGAGAACCCTTACAACAATTGGAAGACTAAGAGATGGAATGCTCAAGAATAGCCAAAATATTCCTTCAACTAGAAGGTGTGCATCAATGGAGCCCTAGATCTACATGGTTTCACACATGAAGCCTTGACCTAAAGATTAAATTGAACATTAAAGACCCCGATTCCTCATGCCTAAGATACACTCAAAGGCTTACAAACAATCTTTATCAACTAAATGACAATAAAGAGATTTTAAATTGTTTATCTCATTACAGGATGAAGGATCTTATCATAATGAAATTACAAATGCTACTAAACTATCACAAGGATGAGATCCTTTATTATTCAAAGGGATTTTTACATAATATTGCAACGAAACATCAAAACCATTTGAAAACATTTTGAAATAAAAGGAAACAATATTTTTCCTAAGATCAATAGATATTAATTCGAGATCTATTTGATTTATCAGCAAGGGAAAGTTTCTTGAACAATATCAAAGCTTGTCAATGGTTGTAAACTCATAAACATCTTGACGCATTCAAATATAAAACACAAGAGATTAATAGGTTTCTTAGATGGTCTGTCAAGAAGATGGGATTTCTCAAATTTTCTCGTAAGAATTCAACTCCTGACCTTTTGCAAGAGTATCCTCATTGAATTTATACAATTCACTACCTCTCTCATCCCAAATTTTCCCCAAAAATGAAGAATATTCAAGGAATTATTTTCTTGTTACACATTTGTCCCAGAAAGTGATGATTAAAAAATTTACACCCGAAGCTACCAGGTGGAAAAATCATGAACTGATCACATTTTACTGAGACCATCAACTAATAATCGGATGTCATGCCCCAAATTTTTGATAGTTCTTCTAATCATTCTTTGATTCTTTCATGTGAGAAATCCCATTTTTTAATCACTTTCAGGTGGCTCTTTATAGTTGGATCTATCAAGCAATCCTTTTCACCCTCAAGAATACACCTTGAGAAATGAGTTCCCTTGCATGGATTCCTGCATTTGTGCCTCTCATAAATGAGTGTCCATGCACAAATATTCCACGTACTTGTGCTGCAAGTCCTAATCGGCTAAGTGTAAAGAGGTGTTAGCAGAAACCTCCACGTTTTTTCTTTGCCCAATTGCAAAGGTGAAGTATAGAGATAGGTTCCGAAATGAGCGCGGGCCTTCCACATGTTTTTTTGGCGTAACTTCAAAGATGAAGTTTATAGGTGGGACCTCAAATGAGCATAAGTTCTCCATATGCCCTAGGCTGAAGAAAATTTCCTTTTAGACTTTGAAAAAGTCTCAATATAAAAGAAGTTAGTAGAAGCATCCACATGTCTCTTTGGCGCACTTTTGGTTCCCAAAAGCGAAGACCCTAAAAAGTGCGGGCTCAAGATGTGTCTCACTTGATAAATTTGTTGAAATATTTTAAGGACCACCTGAAGGTGCCACATGCCTAGGGTCCGTGAAAGTTTCATCAGCCATGAAAAATTTAAGTATGGGAACACCCAAAGTGAAACCTCTACGTGTCCCTTTGGTGCTTCTTCAAAATTAAAGTATAGGGAAGTTCCAAAATAGGCATGGGCCTTCCATGTGGCCCAAGAATTAGAAATTTTATTTAAAATTTTAAGTATAGATAGGTGCCAATAGAAATCTCCACGTGTCTCCTCGGTGCAATGGCTAAGGTAGGTCCTAGATGCAGATCCTCAAATGAGTGCCAACCCTCCACATGGAAAAGATTTGAGTTGAAGTAGACCTTAAAGTTTCAAAATTTCTAGGTGGCTCACCTCTCCACTTCTAAATTTTGATGTGGGCCGCAATGGAGTTGCGGGTTATTTCATAACTTTTCTCCCTCATACAAAGAGGAAAAAAAATTCAAAATGTTTCACCGACCCACCTTCCCGCTTATAACATGAAAAAATTCCACGTGTCCTTCTTCGGGTAAAAGTAAGACATTTTCCTTGCCACTTCATATTTGCATAATAACCAATTAGATGTTATCGTGTCGCGGGGATAATTTGGTATTTTTACAAATGTGACCAAAGTACAAATTTCACCAAAAATACGTGTTGGGCTGCATCTAATTAGAAAGGACCACATTTCCATAGATGTTGGGCCAAAAATTGACAGGAAAACATGACTGTGGAAAAATAGAAGGGTAAAACCGAATTCACGCCAAAATTACAAATTCTTTTTCATGGACAAAGAAATGGAGAACAATAGTTGGACTCGATGTGATCCTCAACCAAAGGAAAGGACTAAACATGGCAACCAAATGAAGGAAAGAGATTTCACGCATCAATACATGGAGATAGAGAAACTTCAAACTATGCGGATGAGACATTTTTGAATGAACATGGTGAGATTAAATTGAGCACCAACAAAGTGTGTCAACTATTCTTTTTGTCGTGTGTCAATCGCCCTTCGTTGTCATGACAACATTTCTTCTTTTCGTGATAATTCATTTCCTCATCGGTAGTGACTCTTCCCTTCTTGACATGTGTTAGCTAGTAGTATCCGTCAGTGTGATAAAATAGGGTTTTAGATACGTACATACATTAATGATACTATATAAGGTAGGTCAATAACCAAATTAACGAGGTATGGAACCCCAATTCACCGTATAAGAAAATTACCATTGAAAATTGAACCATCATATTTGACCATACCTACATATAGGCATTTAAGGAAGGATTTTGGTTGGTATCTCCTTTTCTCTATATATATGTAAATTCCCTTCATTTGAAGGGAGAGATATTTAGAATTGTAAAGGAACTCTACCAAAATTGTCCCAACACTTTTGTGAGCTACAGGCCTCAAATTTATGCATTTGATAAAGGATTTTTACCTTTTTCCTATACTGTAATGGATTGTGCATCATTTTGATAAATAAAATTAGTGTTTTGTGGATCTTCTTTCCCTAGCTTGATTTTTATTGCATTTCTTTCCTTCTATTATATTTTTTAGGTATATTGTGCATATTGTGTTTCTCAAGCAGGGGATTAAATTTGTTGTACTCTATGAGATTGGAGGTTGGAATGTGTTTTGGGCTGTGGAATTTTCTCTACCCTCTTTTCCCCATTTCCCTCCACTTTCACTCACTAGGAATCTCTCTAGTCTTTTTTTAGTGATATCACCTCCCTTAGTTTTGGACTTACATTTATGTATTTCTCTTCCTTTATTCACTTGGAATTGGTAGTTTAGGAGTAAATCAGCATTGGAATAAGTCAAGAACCAACCTTCTCTGAGGTTTGTCTCAATCACAAGGGTCCCACAAATTGAGACAATCCCATGTTAGTCAAAAGTAGGTTTTTCTAATGTACAAATCATAGGTTGCTACTTTTCTGAAATAACACTTGTTTCATGCGGTCTTTCTCCAATGTTCCAAGGACCATGTCTACTTTATCATATTCATTTTCTATTGGTTTAGATGTAATCAGAGCTTAGCAAGATCATGATAGAGTAACTCTTATTGACTTTGGAACACTTAGAGCATCCCATAGTAAAATATTAATATTATGATTTTTCATTACCTCAACAATATTAAAAGAAGCAACCATTTTTGAAACAACTTCTACCATTTTAGCATAAGATTTAGCAAAAATTTACTCTGCTTCAATAGATTTTGAAATATGAGGAATGAAAATTCTTCCGGATCAAAGTTGTAATTGTTTTTGTTGATCTTTTTGAGCTGAACTCGCTTGTTGTTTTTAGGAACAATAGGATTGTTTGTTGTTTTCTCACCTACATTTATTATTTTTTAGTAACTCTAGGTAGAACAAGTCTGTTTTGTTGTTTTTCTTTATCTTGAGCCTTTTCTTGAGATGTAGTTGTAATTGCAATAAAATCCTCCTCTCCAAAGCTGACTAGATTTTCTTTTAGTGGTTTTCTCGACAATGAGCTTCTTTCTGCCCAACCTCCATTTGAGGCATGAATAATGCTTCAGTTGCAATCGTGGCAACAAGGCTTGTATTCAGGAATGCATTTGATGATTGGTAGTTGAATGAGGTTGATTACAAAGTTGATACCATTCTTCTCAAACCATGTTAACTTGAAAAATAGAGCTAGATGAACTAGAGCCTTTGGGTTAAATTCCTTGGATGATATGGTTGTATATAGTTCTTATTTTGTTGATAAGGCTACCTATTCTCGCTGCTGATTTTGCTGATTTTACCGATAAGGAGCTTGATAAGGCTCGTTAGGCTCAACAAATTTGTTCTCATTAGATGTTAACTTATAAGGCCTTAAAGACATCATCGGATGGATCTAAAATAATAGGCTCTATAATAGTAATATGTTATAGAATAGGTTAAACGTATTTTATAAGAGGCATTAAAGGCATTGGTGCTAATTTACCAAATGAATAAGGTTTTTACAGCCCTAATGGAAATATCATAAGTTGTTGGGAGAATATCTCCTCTCATATACTAAATCATGGTTGAAATATTATTGTTTAAGGATCTGATGTAGTATATAAAAGCATTATCACTTGATGCTTGAAATCGGCTGGAATTCTTTCCCAAATTCTAGCAAAATGAATGTTCAAACTAGCCATAAATTCATGGGGAGCTCTTGTAATTGTAGATTTTTTTCTATGAGAGATAAATGATCATAATTGTCTTGAAATTTTTTAAGTAATTTATCTCCTAACACATCCCAAGTTCTTATGATCGTAATTTCTAAGGTTTTGTACCATTGCATAAGGGTTTTCCTTTAAATGATGTAGTTAAAAGTTTTAAGGCTACATCTTCATGAGTTATATTATGGACAACACAAAGGGTCATGCAACATCTTTGATATGCTCTGTAGGAGTAATATGATTTTCACTAGTGAATGAAGGTAAAATTTTCATGGAAGCATTAGAAATGTCATGATAAAATTGAATTACTGAAGGGATGCCATTATTAAAGGTTACAAAATTTATAGGTGGCTAAATAGCTATTGGAATAATTCGGATTTGAACAACAATATTTATATGTGGTGAAGGAAGATTAGGAGGAGGGTTTCCAAAACTAGGCCTATTATAAGGTAAGGTATTTTCAATTCTTCTTCTTCTTACAAAATTCAAAGGTAAAGAAGTAAACTTGGGAGGAATTCCTCTTCGATGATCTTGTATTCACTTTAGGCATGGAACATACTATAAAGCGGTCTCGAATCATTCGTTGCGAGTCACCAAATAAATCTCTTGATCTTTAGAATAAATTACTACAACTTGTTGCTCAAAAAGTGAGTTTTGTTCATTGTAAATCTATTGTAATCCACTACAAATATTATTTATAGTCCCACCTGATGCCAAAAATTGTTATCTCTCAAAATTTCACCCTTATTGAGAGATTACTACACAAGTTCTAAGATTTCTCTAAATCATGTCACTTTTGTAGATATAATGGAAACGCCTCGATCTCGTGGGTATACCTATTGTTGAGGTGAGTCTCTCGTATCAAGGCCGGTTCTTTTTATCGATCCTAAATTCATTTTTGAGGTTTTGAGAGTGAAAATATTACTATATCGAACTGAAAATGGGTGATATACCAAACTTGTTGAGGTATTTGACTAACCATACGGAAAATCAAAGTAAAAATGAATTTTGGATTCACAAACCAATAGTTTTTAGCAAAATATCAAGGAATAATACTTTTTCTATTAAGGGGATGAATCACAACAACACAATAAGATAAACGTGCACACTAATATTATGTAAAAATACTAGATTTGTAGTAAGGTATGATGATTAATCGTGAATTTGACATTCACAAGAATTAATAAGATATACACACCACTGCAAATAATTGGAAAGGAAGAAGTTAGTTCTCATTCAAGGGGCAAAATTGGCAAAAATTTCCTGAAATCTCCTATGTCTAAAAAACCTCCTAGTGCCTCTTGCAATTGCACACAATATATAACAAGATTGTTCACCCATTATATCTTGAAAATACAATAATATTTGCACTCACCAATGCATGTTAATTTTACCCTTTATCATGAATAAATAAAGGAATAAAAATAGACACAATCATTACAATGAGGCATTAATAGCCTTAGCTACAAAAATAAAATTTAGTCCAAACGCAGCTTGACTAATCTATTTTTAATAAAATTTCATGAATAATTTTTCTAATAATAGCCATTGCTTCTGTGTAAGTCTTCTCACATGTGCATGTAGTCTTTGTCTTGTTCTACTTGATGTGACACTTGCAAATTGATCCACTTACAATGATATTTTAGGCATTCTTTAATTCTGCCCCCTTAGATGCACATGCAAAAATTAATCTCCCTGTGTGAGAAAAATAATTCTTTTGTTTTCAATACTTTAGCAAAATATTCACCCAATGTGTGGGGACCACCTATAGGCTCTGATGTTGACATTTGTTTTGTCTTTATTTATATGGTGAAATAATCCTCTTTGTCACCTTTCTGATCACATGCAATTAATTATCCTTGTGCAAGAAAAATGATGCATTTTTCTTGAACTCCCATGTGGGGACCACCTTTGGTGTGCACATGTTTTAATTTTCCCTCTGGCAGTCTAAAATGTCACCTTCATTTGACTTGATCATTGCAAAGTTTATTCTTGGTATCTTTTGATTAGACCCCTTTGCATAATATAATGATAAGGTAAAGTTTACCTTTTGACAATCATTGGTTCATGTACTTCTCATTCACCTTTGTTTAAACATTGGTATAGACTATAGTTTTCGGTCTTTTGAAAACATGCATAACAACATTGGAATAAGGTAATAATTTACCTTTTTGATAACCTTGGGTGCATATATGTTGACCACCTTTTGAGAGCACATGGTTTTGAACCTTTTGATTAATCATTTGATTTGGTCATTGCAAAACTATAGTTTTCGGCCTATTTAATGATAATTTGATTATCATTATTTATTGGAATTTGTATATTTTAGAAGATAATCAGGTCAATGGAAATGATTTTTGGATATTCATGGGGCTGATCCCCTCTCCACGATGCTTCGACCCTTCCGATATTTTTGATACCATCACTTAACTCTGGTTGAGTTGAATACAACCACGAGTTTGTATTGATATTGGGATTTATCTCATCTATTTATTCTCTGTACCTTTTAATATTGAATGTTGATGCTCGGAACATGGTAAATAGGGTATTTGAATATGGATATGATCTGAACAATCAATCCCAGTACATTCATCTCTGAGGCATTGATTCTCTGAGTATGAAGTTTTCATTGATTATGGGTGACTTTGATCTTGTGTATGATCCTTGGTTGTTTGATCTTTTACTGACTTGATCTACACCGTTTGAAGCTTACTCTAGTAGTTAGCTTGTGGTTTTGGTGTGCAATGTTGATCTTTTTACTTTCATCTCTCGAATGTTGATGGGTAAATTTGGGTTCTACGATGAGTTA
Source organism: Taxus wallichiana var. yunnanensis (assembly GCA_018340775.1). Taxonomy (NCBI): domain Eukaryota; kingdom Viridiplantae; phylum Streptophyta; class Pinopsida; order Cupressales; family Taxaceae; genus Taxus; species Taxus wallichiana. The sequence continues at coordinate 194,911,351 of CM031240.1, read as the reverse complement.
GGTGGATGTTGAGTAAAATAAGTGAAACCTAACTCATTTGATTGCATGATGGAAAAATAGGATGAATTCCTAGATATTTTTCTTGTGACACAATTAACAATGATCTCAAGCTCATTTTCTTTACATTTTACTATGAGGAAAGATGTGTATCGATGTTTGAGGTTCTAAATTTTGTCTCATCCACTACTTTTGATTGTTTGAGATCTCATTCATTATTTGCAAAATTTCCTCTTTGTGAAAAAAATCTATTTGAAGAAGGTAACATATTTTGATTTCTTGTATATGAATCTCCTCATTTAATTTATTTTTTCACCGGTTCAAATCTTGATACATATATATTATTTTTCGGCTCGTTGGGTCATTCTTATTCTCAAAGCTTTGTTTCCTCCTTACGCTTTTCTATGAACTCTGAAAACTCGGGAGTTTCCATTGACTCGTCTTCTTTGTCACGCTACTACATTGACATTTTGAGCTTTATAACTCGTAAGTCATCACTCTTGTTATAAAACTAGTAAGCCGTAAATTTTATTTCTGAAATTCTATTTTTCTTCTAATATCTATGCTTCCTTAAAATCCCATATGGTTATCCTTGGCTTTATTTTATATACAAAAATCTAGTTTGTATTTTTCTTTTATCTCGAGGATTTCATAATTCATCGTCCCAACTTTGTGTTTCTTCTTGAAGTTTTCTTTTTCCATGAAATACATACCTATTTACCATATTTGTTTTTTTTTTTATTGAGTGTAAATTGAGGGTGTTTGAAAGGACCCACATCCTTGTACAATTGAGGATTTTTCTTGAGAGGAACCACAACTTTAGTTACAATAAAGGGGACCACTATTTAGGAACCCAATTGGAGCAACCATGAAACCATAGTGAAGATGCGAGACCAATCACAATGGCCACAAGTGAGTGGGACAAAATTGGTGAATGGAGTGAGAGGAACATCCACCAAGATCGCAAAGTGAGAGGAGCAGCCACCTTAATCAACAAGAAGGCGAACAACCACTAGTGGCGGTAGTGAGATCATCAATAGTGAGTGGAGAAACCACCAGCGTCGGCACCAAGAGGAGAAGCAAGTGTTAATAGTGAGAGGAGAAACCACTAGCATCAGCAAAGAGGAGAGCCACTAGCATCAACAAAGCGAGGAGTAACCACCGGTGTCGGACAACAAGTAGAGAAGCCACCTCTAGCGGCGAAAACCACCTCCGAGGAGGATCGTGCCTTAGGGGGAATTAAAGTCGGGTGGGAAAACACACAACCATGTGACTTGACCGCACCACTCCCACCCCATCGGCTATTTACCATATTTGTTATCCTTTTGATGATAAGGATGATTTTTCTTCCTTTTTGTTGGATGTTTGAGTCACATTTACATATTGAACTTTGTTTGTTCATGAAGGGCTTTACAATTTCAGACTCGACCAACATTTGTTCAAATATTCATGGCCATCCATTACTTTTCTTGATCGGGGCTCGGTATATCATGTGAAAATTTTATAGCTTGAATGATTATGGTTTTCATTGCTACATGGCTGGTCTAGACTTGTGATCTTGCTCTTGTTTGGAATTTTGCACTTTTTTTCTTGTTGGTAATCTACGGCACTTTTCTTTTGATCTTTTCACTTTAAAATCACGGATATTTAAAAATCTAGTATTTCTTTGAACTCTTGTAATCTTATGGCACTTTTGAGCATGGATGTGGTTCTAGGTAGTCATTATTTCCTCTGCATTTGAATCCCTTTGGGGTTTGAACAAGAATCAACAGAAAAGGTAATTCTTGTTCTAAATTTTGAATTTTTTTGTAAAATGCATTAGAAAATTTGAATGACCATGAAAATATGGGCCATTCTTTTATCTTTACCTAAGTAACTTTGTGTTACGGATTTAAAAAAATGCATTCTTTCCATAACTTTAACGGATATTTTTACTTTCTTGTTTGAGCATTTGAATACAATGGCCATCACAAATAAAAATTTGGGTATTCATACTTTCTTGTTAGAGATTTTTTTCTTTATTTTTCCATGTTCATTCATGGTTTAGAGTTGTTTTTGGAGGCTTTCATTCACTTTGCATTTGTTTTGAGATTATTGAATTAGTTTTTATTCTTTTCATTTGAATCTCTTTTTACAGTAGATTCATGATGACTAGAATGTTTTTAAGTTATATTTTTGTAATTTTTTGGACTTTTAAACTTGATTGGAGTAGTTCAATGCTTCCCGAGTTATGATCCTATTATAGCCCTTATTTTGTTACTTTAGCTTCTTGATAGCTTGCATTTGGAAAATATAGTTCCTTTTATTTTAATAGAATATTTTTTCAATTGAATGGTAATCTAACACAAAAGCTATTGATAACATGATTTGATAGTTCCTTCTTGACCTCACAAGCTCAATAGTAGAATTTTACAAAATGTATCTCTTTTATACAGAGTGACTAGCATTCATCAAAACTTGAAGGAGAAACAGAATAAGTTTTTTTAGAGTTATAATACTTCCTTCTTTCCTCATGCTAATGCATAGCTTGTATTATCTTCTATAACTTAGTATCCTTGTCATGATTTTAGCTTTATTGTAACTTGTAACATGATACTTTGAGCTTCCTTTGATCTTTATCTTGGAGTTTTAGAAACTATATAAGCCCAAACATGTGTTTCAAAAGCATTACTTCAATATGAAGTTGTACCTGAATCTGTTTCATGAGAAGTTGTTCTATTATTGTATTTGTATCCTTGAGTTCTGAATCTTAAATCACAATATATAACTTGAAGCAATTGCTTAAGTTGAATGGTTTAATGATTGTATCCTGAATCTGATCGCTTGAATTCTTGAATCTTTTCAAAACCTTACTATAGAACATAGTTTTAGGATATGAAAACATTCTTTTGTTTTGATAAGTGTATACTTCTTCATTTACCTTTGTTGTGCTTCAGTCAATTTTTTTGAAACAAATCATAGAAGAAAGATATAAATCTCTTCTCTAAATTTCATGCTTTGATATTTTCCAACATTGACAATTTGATTCATTCCTTTGCATTCATGAAACATACAACTCTAGTTGTAACTTTTAGATCAAATTTTACTGATATTGCACTTCAATGGTATGATCTTGGCACATTCATATCAATTTATTTGCTTGATAACATGATGGTAAGATGTACCTAAAAACCTCACTTCATTTGTACTTTTGATATGCAATCTTGATGGTTGTTTTGTTAATCATATAGATTGACATTCTTTGATCTGTTTGACACCATTCTCCATGCAGAATATTCATTACATATTGAAAATTGTATTCCTTTGATAGTTATATGGTTTTCTTTAGCTACTTTTGAGTATTTTATTGGCAAACATGTGGCCACAGTCCCTTTTCTTATTTACTATAGATGCATTCTCCTTTCTTGATTTATGAACTTGCTTTAATGAAGTAAGACCTGCTTCAGTATTTTGATCACTATGAACTTCTTTTGATTCTTAACTCCTACTAGAGTCTGTACTTTTTGAGAATGATGATATTCTTGTACCTGATAGATGATCCTTGAGTTTATTCAAAATGTACTTATTACTTCATTCCTTTTGATCTCATTTTGTTAAACTCTACTTGATAAAAAGATTATATTCTGAAATAAAAAATGTATTTTGTATCATACTTTTGATTTATCAGGTGACTTGATGAAGCTCATTTGTTTTCACTTTGTTCTTTTAAACTTGTACTTTTCATCTAAATATTTAAAGTTTCCTCCTTTTGTGGTATCTCTTGTACTATCCTCTTCATGGGTTCTTATAGAGGTTTGTTATTGAAAACTAAAAGATGCCCTTTGCTTATTTTATGTGTTTTGATGAATACTTTATTCCCAAAACAAGAAATTTTAATTGCATTCTACTTTCTCATTTCTAATTCGAGTGTCTCGATGCCTTCTTTCCATACATTTTCTACTTGTAATTTCCTTTTTCCTAGAATAACTCATAACTTGTATCATCTAAATTACTTCAACAAGTATTTCCTTTTATTACAAAGATAATCATTTATTAAAAATATTTTTTTGCTTTCTTCATCTACTACTGTACTCACACACTTAAGAGAATAGTTAGAAAATATTTAGGATTTTGGTTCCTCTTATGTTCCATACTTTTTCCTTTTCTAATTCTTCTTGATCTGATTCTAAGAATCATATGTGATGTTTCTTATCAATTGTGTATGTGTATATGATGTACCTTGTAGTTATGATAACTACAAATCCATTGGCAGATAGTTAGATAGTACATGAGTCTAGATCAAACCCTAAGCTCAATATTGATGTCATTTTCCTTTCATTTTTCAGGTACACTGTGGCTATCGGGAGTTGGATGAAAGATGGAGCTAGAACTGAAGACAAGAAGATTAGAAGAAAAACCCAATGTAATGATGGGTTTCTTCTATACTTCTTTACTTTTAACTTCATGCACATACACTTTTATCTTTAGTGGTTACACTTACATCCCATGGATTGTGTGGGAAACATTGTGTTTCTTCATGAATAAATATTATATAAATTCTATAACTGAGTTGTACATTTATTTTTGCATTCATCTTCTACGATGGATAATGATTGTATAACAAATACACAAATGAATCACATAATCAAATGTATTTAAGAATTATAAATAATGAGTTTTGAGGTACCTAACGTTAATAATGAACTCTTTTTGTAATGAAATTTTTTTGTTGTTCCCAAATTTAACATTTCACCTAAACTGTGATTCCCACCTTCACAATGAATTGCATAATTCCTTTAGTGCTTTTGTGTTTCCTTGTTGAAGATGGATGTGGAATGATAGTCTATATGAGGTGTTAGATTTTCTAAAAACACACATAGCTACTGATTACATGTAGTTAATCAATTGTTGCAACTAAAACATAATAAAATTGTACTAAATCCCATAGTTACATTCATTTCATCAATGTGTTCCATCGTAAAGAATTTTGAGTTGCCAATTTTTACACAAGTGTAAAAATTTTCATGATTCTTCTTTAGAGGTAGTTGGAATAGGGATGATAGAGGTTGGAATTTAAAGTTTTTAGAATGTGTTACATATTCCAAAGCTTTCTATTAATATTATTTATGTGTATAAACCGACATGTTCCAAAACTACATAGAGATTTGAATTCACACAAGATTCAATGAGCATCTTTGACATGCAAGAAAACTCCAAAATTGTTGTTGGTAAGGTGACTCATCAACCTCATCTGTACACTTTATCTAACTTTGTTGCCAAATCAGATTCTAGTTTACTACTAACCCATGCATATGATGAAATAGATTTTGGATTGAAAGATTTGGACATCTAAATTTTTATACATGCAACAACTTACCAAACAAGGGATGGTGAAAGGCTTTCCTATGATAGAAATTTCTAATGGAGTTTGTTAAGGTTGTCTCTTAGAAAGCATCCAAAAGAAACATTTCAAAAGGAACATGCATAGAGAGCCTCTTCTCAATTAGAGCTTGTTCATAGTGATCTAATAGGACCATTTCTTGTACCTTCCATGAGCCAAGCCAAATATGAGCTAACATTCATTGATGATTGCACATGATATACATGGGTATATTTTATAGAATTCAAGTCTAAAGTGTTTGAGAATCTCAAGATGTTTAAATCTCATGTAAAGTAGTCAGGGAACATTATCAATATCCTTTACATAGTAATGGGGGAATATGTCAACAATGATGTCCAACATTTTTTTGATGAAGCGGGAATACAATTTCAAAACACATTTCCTTACACTTTGTAATAAAATGGGGTAGGCGAGAGGGAGAACCAATATTTTAAAGAGATGGAAAGTTGTACGTTGCATACAAGGTCTCTTCCTCCAAATTATGGGCTTAAGCAATCAGTTTTGCTTCATATACAAAATATATATTCTCAAAAATCTTTCATTGAGAAAACACCTTTAGAAGCATGGAGTGGAAGGAAACTGAAAGTCACACATTTGTGTATTTTTGGATGATGTGCATGGGCCCATATTTTTGTAGAAAAGAAGAAGGCTTTGGATCCTAAAAGTAGAAAATGCAACTTCATTGGATATCCGGAGGGGCATAAAGGGGTATGAAATGCTAGATATTTCAACAGAAACACTCTTCATTGAGAGAAGTGTCTACTTTGAGGAAATTTCCCCACATGTATCTCAGGATAAACATGCCACCACCTTGGTGTTTCCTCCTCTTATAGATTTTAGAGAAGATACATGTAATCATTTAGATTTGATTTCAGATATTTTTAATTTGATTAAAAGGAAGATGAGCATGCATATGCTGATCCACAAAAAATCTTGATTGGGATTCCGATGATGATTCAATATCCCCTGTGATAAATCAAAGAACAAGGAGCTTAAGAGAGATATATGAAGCCCCTCATGCACTCTCAGCTACCAAACCCATCATGCCATTGCATGCCTATGTGGCTCTAGCATCAAATCCTTAGACTTATGCGAAGCAAACAGGGGAGGCCTCTTTGGGAAGTCAGTAGTGCCCACTTCCTTCGACACTTTTGATATTGATCATGATACTACTTGACTATATTATGGACATTATTATAGTTTTGATTTAATATGGTGTTATATGTTAGATCATGGATTATTGTTGACTTTGATTCATATATGATGCATGACGATAGTTAGAGACTTTTTATATAGATGTTGACATGTTGTTAGACATGTATATATATATATATATATATATATATATATATATGGATGTTGTTAGGACATGTGATATTTGAATATATTGAATAGAATGAGAAAATTGAATTTAAAATTGATGATTATATAGTTCTTTGATGAAATTGTAAGTGATATTGTTGATTATCTGTTGATGTTTCATATATATATTGATGATTTTGAAATTATATTATATTCATTTGGATGTTTTGATATTCGAAAGGGTATTTGTATTGTGCGGGTTAAAAATATAATAATAAACATTGGGGATTGGAGATCAACCACACTTTGGAATTCTAGATGAATTCAACAAGGTCACCATGAAATTGTATTTGTTTGTGTTAGGGATTCCCATGCGGGGGGTCACCTTTAAATGTGACCAAGGGATTTTATGTTTTTCATTTATTATGTCCCTTTTGTTTAAATTTTGCATGTGTTTTATGTGGTGCACTTACCCTTTCATTATTTATTTAATGTGGTGTTAATATTGTAAGTAATCATATTATTTAGTTAATTAATTAAAAGATGTCATAAGAATGTAATTAATATAGTTTCTGGCCATGTTTTAAAGTGTTGTAAGAATGTGTAAGTGACTGGTAAGTGATGTGTAAGTTAACTCTTGAGTGTGAAACACTCCACCTTCTCAGAAATTTGAATTTGTCCTTGGAGGCTTGTGGGACAAGTTAAACTTGTCCCATACCTCTTAAATTTATTTACCAACCATACCTATGGTTGGGGAGTTGAAATTAGACTTTTATTATGCATTTTGGGAAGACTTATTATAGGTTTTAATTGCACTTTTCTTACATGTTTTAATTTCAGTCCTTTGGGGTGTGGGTTGGATTTGAGTGTGTAAGTAAATTGTCATATTATTCACCCACTTATTTATTATGCATTGGAGAATGAATTGACTTTTGGGGTTGGGGTTGAGGATGTGTGATGTGGCATCCTACATGGATCCACCTCATCCTCTTCTCTTCCTCTTCAATAAAATTTGAATCGCTTGCCTTTTTTGGGTTGCTTCACTTTTGGAGACGTCATTTTGGGTGAATTTTTCTTGCTATATTGGGAGATCTTGCTTGGAAAAGTTTTGGAATATTTTTGCATGCTTGTGCTTGGCTCTTTTGGATTGCTTGCATTGGGATAAAGATGTCTATTTGGAACTTGGAATGACTCCATCATGGATAGGTAGGAGCTTGGCTCTTGAAATGCTCTTCTTGTATATATGTAAATGTTATTGTGTGAATGTTTTGGTATATATTATGGGTTGTTTGGGTAGATGGCCTAGGAATACTATAAGAGAAGACTATGGGGTTATTTTGTGGGAGGCACAAGTGGTTTTAGGTAGGTATAAGGGTGTAGGGAGTTGGGATTTGTGTTCAAACTTACAAAGAAATAGCTTGCATTTTTTTACTCACTATGGGGTGTTGTAAGAGTTTGGGGAGACATAAAAAAATGTGAGGAATAAGGGGTAGTTGGGGAGGCATAAGGGCATGAAAATGTTTTGAAATGATATTCATATATATATATATATATATATATATATATATATATATATATCTTGTTCTTAAGTGGTGATATCCATTTTCCCCTTTGAGAGGCTTAAACAATATCCCCATAGCTTCTTGCTTCTTTGTCTTGCTTGATGAAGCCTTTGTATTATTTTCATATTTTAATGTAGTTGTAAACTACATTCTTTTGAGACTGTGTTTCTTTATGAAAATGCTACTTGTATGTTTTGTGGAAGCTTGTTGTTTTCATGAGTTGGATCACATCTTTTATTACTTTTGGTTGGGGCTCGAGGGCCAATGAAGAAGGATGGCTTCTCCTTTTCATTGGATTTATTGGTTGGGTGGAGAGTGTTGAATTTCCCTTGATCTTATTGTGATAAGAATTGGAAGAATGATAAATCTACATGTTGTTGTTACTGGAGCAAAGGAAAACGAAATAAAATAGCTAACAATCCCTTGTTGAGATAAATCTATTGTAACCTTCCCATTGAAGTGGATGAACTTTAATATGTTTTGTAATGGAAATATGTTGTATTGAATAGGAAATTTGTAAGATTGAAATGTGAAAGAGATATACTCTGTTTCTGTCTTTTGAAAGAAATAATTGTATTCTATATGATGAATTTGAAGAATGAAAGAAAGAAGTTTTAAGTTGTCTTTTGGGAACCAATAAATGATTGTATTACCTTTCTAAAATTGCATTATGGTATTGAATCTAATCATTTAAATGTATTTGAAATCTCTATTTGAAAGGAAGAAATGCGTGTGAGGAAAACACAGAGCTTTGTCTTTTGAAATGTGTAAAATTAGAAATCAGAATTGCATTTTGGTTTTGAATAGTTTGATTTGAATCAACTAAATGTATTATATTGGAATTGGAACGTATCCTAATACTTGGAAGAATAAAATGGAAAATAGATCCTTTCAAATTAGATCTCTGTTAGACATTTTCAAACTAGAAAATAATTATTAGAAAATGTACAGAATGACCCTGCAGACTAGGAAAGACATTTGAAACATTAATAGAAGCTAAGAAAGACCAAAACGATCCCACACAAACTATAATACTTAATAAATTTTCATAGAACCTTTCAAAATCGGGCTCAAACAATTTCTTAGCCATTTTTATTGTTAAATTGGGGAAATTCGAATTGATCTTCAATCAAACAATTTAACTCTTGAAATCTATTCTAAAGTCTTCCAAGTAAAATCCTCCATGCCTATTTGGCAAGCCGAAAAATAATTAATGACAAATTTGAACAAAATTGATAAGTTAAAAATATCATTTCACTTTCTAAGTGACAGAAAGACGTTTTCTAAAAAATGACCTTTTAAAATTTATCAAAACAAAATTCCTAAGGTTTCTATGAAAAGAGGACATTGAGAGCTTTCTAAAAAGTCATTGTTTGCTAAATATCGACTTCCCAATCAAAATTTATAGCCTTCTAAAGTTTTTCCTCATTTCAAGCTTGAAAATAATGTAACTTTGAAATTTTAAATGAATAAAATATTCTTGGGTGGACCCATGATCTTAAAATTTCCTTTTTTTGCTTTTCACTAAAAACGTGCAAAGTCATGAAGTTTCCTGTCGCTTTGCTAATCCGCAAGCCTTCATTTTTCTAAAAATGATCTAAGTGCAAAAATTTAAATTGGCAATTTTACCTCCGTGGCTCCGCCGCCCCACAACTAATCATTGATCGACACGTGCCTTCATTGGGCATCGGCGGAGGATCAGATTGATTTTAACCATAAGCACTTTCAAAAATAAATTTGGAAATATTTGTAAGTTTTCCCCGCATCCCCGCAAGTTCACACCCGATAAGGAGCTGCCACGTGGCCTCTCATATGTCGGTGGAGGCATGGATCCTTTTAAAACCTTAGCTCTTTCAAAAGATTTTTTTTGGAAAAATTTCTTAATTTCTTCCGCCGGCCCAACCCGCAGTCAATGGTTGTCTGACATGTGGCACCTTATGGCGTCGGTGGAGGTGCGGGTTGTTTTAAACCCTTAACGCTCTTCTTGCAAAAAGTCTAAATTTCCTAAGTTTCCCCACTAGTCCATTTTCCCCGCATGAATCATGGCATGACACGTGGCACCCTTGGTGTCAGCGGTGGAGGTGAAGATCATTTTGATCCCTTAGCATTTTTGGCAAAAAAAAGATAAAAGCCTTAAAATTCTCCAGACGGCCCAACTTTCCACCAAAATTTGGAAATGCCGACACATGTTCCCTTATGGACTCGCGGGGCGTGAGGAAAATTGCACCTTTTCCCCCAAAGGGTAAAAGCGTTAAATGTCTTCCCCGCTCCACCGGTCCACGTTTGGGAAAATTTTGCTTCCCCACTCCACCGGTCTACTTTTCTCCTCTAGGAAAATTTTCTCTCCAAAGTCTGCAAGCCCAGTTAGGAAAACATTTCATCCTAGGCCCATAGGCTTGTTCTTGGGAAAATTTTCACCCCAAGTTCTGCCTGTCCATAACTTGAGAAATATGAGGAGTTAGGAGGACTTCTTTATATCACTGGAAAGGTGAGAAAACTCCCCACCTAATGGGAATGTTTTCAGGAATTTTTACTTGTAATAATCATGGGAGAAATAAAATTTAATCTTTAACCAAGTTTTGGGAGTGGGTAAGTAAGAATTTACTTTGATGATTTTAAATATGTATTCTTTTCCCCACTGTAATTAAACCTTTCTCTTGTCTTAAATCTTGTGGAATTAAATACCTTGGATATTTAATTGTTTTGGTCCCTTAACCCTAAATTTTTAGAAGGGAATATTTAGCTAGAATGTCAATGTAATCAATGATTAAATTAATCCAGAAGGAGATTTGAGCTAAGTGTGGACTTATTACACTTGTTGCTTTATAATGTGGAATTAGTAATTATTATAATGGGAAAATTTATTAGTTGAATTTAATTGTCCTTGAGACTTTGGTCATTAACACTTTAAAAAAAAATATTCCATTATTTTCTAACTAAACCTAGGTTGTTCATGGGTCTCAAGTGGGTTGTTTTAGCGGGTGTTACACTTGGTATCAGAGCCATGGGTTCAAAGCTTGGACCCTTGAGCACACTAGAAAACTTGAGACATGAACTATAAACCTAGCATAGTTTTGAATCTAAGAAAACAAACTTGTTTGAAAATTGAAAAAGAAATGCGTATGAAGAAATATTACATTACTCTGTTCATTTGAACTACCAAAATTAAAATATTAATAAAATAATAGGTTGTTTGAATTATTGTACTCACTCAATGGCATTTTGTTTGAACTACAGTTAACTAAGAATGTCAAAATAAATTGATTTTTGTCAACTTCTCTAGTATAGTGGAAACTTGGTTCCCCTTTGAAAATGTGTTTTTTACAAGTCCTAAAACTTGATTTAATTGTATGATGTGTTAAGCCCTTTATTAAGACCTTTCTTATTGGAGTTGTTGGAATGATAAATTTTATGGTGTGAATCTTTTGGTTGGACAATAGTGGTTATGTCCTGGGGTTGGTAAGAGTTAATTAGAAGCTTCTTAGAGATTCCTTCCTCGATGGTTAGGAAAGTTGGTTTGGTTGTCGCTTTTCATTTTGTTACCCAATAGGGAGAGTGAACATTAAGTCTCGGGTGTAGTTTATGACCCAATCCTGCGCATGTGTCCTTGGAACTAACCTCGAGGCGAGTACCCCTATTGATAGCCATGAAGGGATGCAAAGTGAATGTGGTGTTAACATTTTGTAGTTTACATTCGTAAACTTGTGTCATTTTATCAAGGACCAACATCTTATTTTATGATTGGATTGAGACACTCGAGTCTCCTCTAGTTATTTATATTTTTTAATAATTTTCAGACTTTACAATGCACTTACTTAGCCACTTTCGTCGATTGGTGAAATTTTTTGTATTTATTTCGATTGGTGAGTGGGAGCTCATTATGTTGTTAGCTATGATGGTGCTCAAAATAGTCTCACCCAAGTTTTCCTTTGAAAATATATTGATTTACTGACCTCTGTCACTTTCCTTTTCCCCGTATTGTGCTTGGTTAATCTTTGTTTCCATTTTTAATTTATTCCTGGGTCATGGATAATTTATGGGTCCACCATTTTCTCCTTGTTTCTTTGTTCCTATAAAAAGTCCAAAAACTCGGGTTTTATCTTACCTTTTGGTCTCCATAGTCGGGATTTGTTTTCCTTGTCATTTTTGCCCTAAATACTTGAAGAAAATGAGTGGATGTATCTTTCAAAAACATATTTGAGCTTTGTAAATGTTTCTATACCCTTTGTCCTTGAAGAAATTTTCATTTTCTAGCTTGAATGATTGTTTTTCTATATTTTATGGTTTGACGGGCATTTTCTCCTAGTCAAATTTTTATCCTTGCATTGACAAGGGATGGTGGTTGAATGCTTTAACTTATCACTTTTTTCCTTTTTGGTGAAAAGGAAAAATTGGTCTGTGGCCCCGCTTGTATCTCATTGGTTCTTTTGGTGCTTACGTGGCTTCTTCCAATTGGATGGGGTGCGGCGGGTCTATTTTTGAACTTGTTCCTTTTTGGCTACTTTGGAAAATAGTTTGAACCTACCCCGTGGTCCTGCCAGGATCTGATTGGAGCAAATTTTAGGGCAAGGAAAATTCTCTCTTTGACCATGCGGGAGGACACGTGGAAGGTTCCGCTACTTTGCCTAGACTTAGACAAATTTTTATGTAGTTGGTATAGTTTGGCGAAACAAGACACATGGTGATCTTGCACTCATTCAAGATATTTTCCTTGGGGACCATTTTGAAATTGTGCCATGGTGACATGTGGTGGTTTGAAAAGTCAAAGAGATGGGGAAGCGGACCATCGGAGGAAAATAGGATTTTTGGCCTCTTAACATCAAAAGGATTAAAATCTCAAAATGGTCCACAAGCGCAATGAAGGTAAAGTAAAAATTGCTCCGAGTAAATGGCAGAGGTGTGGACTATCGGAGGAAATTTTGAAAAAAATCATTTTGAAAAAAGGGGCCAAAAGTAAAAAGGAAGCGTTTTTCCACCGTAATCATATTTAGACATGTGTCGTGCCCATTTTTCAAGGACGGAGGCTGTGGGAAAACTTGGAAAAGTTTCACTTTTCCAAAAAGGGGAGTGAAATGTCAAAATTTGGCCATGGTCCCACTAGGGCCCACCTTAGGACACATGTCGGGCTTGTTTCCCAAGAGGCGAGATGCACAACAAAATATGAAATTTTCCCAAAAGTTTTAAAAAGTCGAGGAATCCCCATGTCCATTTTTAAGTTTTAATATTCCACGTGGATGGCCAAAATTCAAAGTAAGGATCAATGACAACTTGAGAGTCAAAATCTAATTTTCCTCCATTTCTCTACAACACATCCGGAAGTGCACATTTTCATGATTTCTTAATTTTTCTAGATACCAAGAAGAGAAGGAAGTTAATGTTGACATCTGAATTTTCTCTACAACATGTCCGGAAGTGCGCATTTTCATGATTTGTGTCTTTCTCCATTAAAATGGTCTAACTTTCGTGCTCGTCGAATTTTCAATTTTTCTTCTCCTAAGCACGCAAGAAGCCAAATTTGATAGATTAGGGGTGGAAGTGGTTAAAAATTTGAAGGAAGAGTGATCTATTAGAAAGGAGTTGAATGTAAGAGGAATTTGATGAAATCTACCTCCTAGATCACTTGAAGACTTTTTGATTTGATTTTGAGAATCATGAAAGAATCATGGGGAGCACTGGTGCATTAAACATTTTTTTCTTTTGGGGAGAAGGGGCTCTTGGTGTAAGTGCTATAAATGGCACAATTTTTTCATGAAAACGGTTGGGAGTTTTTGGAAAAGTCATAGACTAATTTTTATAGTAGAAAAAGCTTGAGAGAGCCCATCCCTTTTAAGAAACCATCTAAGAAGCCAATATATCTCTCTTTGTATCGATTCAATCTTATCAAGGTGGTTGCAAGTGTACATCCATTGACAAGCTTTGAGATTGTTCTAGAAACTCTCCCTTGCTTGATAAATTTGATCTTAATTGAGTTATTATATGTTAATCTTGAGTAAAAAGTATTTATTTCATCTCTCGAATGCATGCAAATAGTATTTTTGTTTCTATTACAATCTTGTACTAAAATCTAGTCCAATCATATAGGTCTCTATCCTTGTGATAGTTTAGTGGCATCTATAATCTCATTTCTTAGAAGATCCTTCATCGGGATTGAGATAAACGACTTAAAATCAATTTTATCTCATTTTGTCGATAGAGATTGTCTGTAATCCTCTGGGTGTACCTCGTGTGGTTTGATTTCAATCTTAGTGGTTTATTGAGTTTTATGACTTGGTCGTTCGTGATAGAAACCCATAGGTTGTGTGAAAGAGTGCTAAGATGGGCCTCCATTTAGGCACATATTCTAGTTAAAGAGACATTTCTAAATTTTGTGGCATTTTTTGGGTGACATGCCTCCATTTTGCATAATCTCTAAAGGATTTGGTGAGTCAAGTTTATCTTTTCTCCCCTCTCACCAAAATTAATTTTAAAAACATCTAATCCCATCCACACTACCCCTGTTTTCTCTGTATCCCCACACAAGACCAAAATCTATTTTCCAAAGTATGCAGGGATAAATTAGGGTCTCAAAGGTCTTTAGTAACCTATGCCTATTTGTGAAAGTATCTCCATGATCTAGAAGTGACAACTCATGAGATTCAGATTTGGTGTATTGATCATATTTTCCCCAACATCTTTTCTATAAAATTTATGCAAAATACAGGTACTTGTATCTCTTTTACGATAATAGAGAGTTACAAAATAGGTTCTCTTACCTTTGTTGAAAATCAAAACCTAAAATAGTTAGGATAAGACCATATCCTTTTAAGGTCTTCACCCATCTCTCCAAAAATCCTAGTAACAAAGGGACAATCAGGACCTCCTACTGGATACAAAAACGACATATATTTATGATATGGCTACCTCTAAGCTCCATGTTGAATTAGTGTTCTTGTTTGGCTTGAAAAGGAGACCAAATTTGGGTGCCAACATCAGGTGGCATGGTTTTCGTGAATTATTTTGAATTTCTAGGAACCAATTTACATCATTGAGGCTAATTTTTGATCCACTTGCTAGTTCATATCTATTTGACCTATCAACAACACCAACATCGGGGCGCTATTACTGCAGATTATTAGTTAAAAATTAAGAACCTAGTAAAATGCTTCTTGTATGATCCAAGTGATGTGTGCAATTATTTTAGTTCCCAAACCTAGTGCACTAGCTCTAATTTGATAAATATGGGTGAAGAAAGGTTAGGAACTTTCCATTTCCAGCTTCTTGTGTTGATAAAAATTTGATGAGATCATATTTAGTGCATATGCACAACTAAGGTGGAAATCCTTAGTGGTGACTCCTTGTTGATATAATTATATAAAAGTACTACTATCTTAAACTCTGTCAAAGTCGGATATGTTACTAATATTTGTAAAGATGCACGAAAGAAGATATTTCTTTCTTAGGGATCCTGCTTTAGACATCATTTTCAGATCTAGGAAAAGTAAAGTCAAGGAAGAAAATCTTGGAGAGATGTTGGAGATCAGTAGATAAGAAGAGGGATCTCTATTGATGAAAATGAATGGCCTATCATTTAAGATTGCAGCTCAAGTGCATCTGAATCAGGAAACCTCTTTGTGGATTTGAACTCTCCAACTAGAGAGGGACCTTCATTTAATTTTGAAAGGTTTGCTTCACACTCTGCACCTATGTTTTCTGAGGTTGATAGATATTTCAAAGAAGAAAGGCCTTTTGGAGGTATCCATTTTTAAATTTACACTCCTGTGTTCCAAGAACCTTCTGGCCCCCATCAGTTTGTCACCCCTCCAAGATCGCCTCCTCAAATACATATGGCTCAACCTGGCCACCATTTATTGTAAACACCTTTGGACCTAAAAATTTATTGGGAATGGATTATTACCCAAATGTAGTGCCCCAAGATGTAAGGAAAAAATGCAAAAGTTCAAGGAAATAATGTTATTACTGGGTGATTAGCATCTAAATCTTTTATTAACATGATGGAGGATTTTGAGATTGAACTTGAGGATGTTTATAGCAAATTTTTTATACATACCTTGGAAGAGGATGCTAGGGACTTGTATAAAGCATTGCGGGATAACTCTATTGACTCTGGAATGAGATGAGTAATGCATTCAAATTGTAGTATGGTGATAGGACTGACCCCATGTTACTTTTGACATAATTTGAAAATATCAAAAATAACGCTAATGAGTTTAATAAGACCTTAAGAAGATTGTGCTATTATAATAAGGCCTTGTGATGAGTCATGTTTAATCAAATATACTTGATGCATTTGATAAAAGGGATGCATATTATTTAAGAGATAAAACCCCATAAATTTTAGGCATGCCTTCTCCATGGCTTTGCAAATAGAAAATAATATCAAGGCAATTGAAAGCATCCAAAGAGAGAAGGTGTAAAGTTGGTTAAACCAGAAAATCCCCAAACAAGAAAGGCTACTGATTTGGAAGAAGTTGTGAAGACTTTGGCATGGGTTGTCAAAGAAATATCCTACAAGCTAGCCCGAGCCGAGAAGGAATGGGCGAGCTCAAAAGGTCAACACGGGAAAGAAGGCTAAGATAAGTTCACAAATCACCAAATATTTGATGACAAAGGCAAGGAATTGTTGGATTTAGGAATGGTAGCCCCAAGGTAGAGAAAATAGAATGGTGTATGATCCTTTGGCTGCTAGAGTTACTATTGTGGAAGAAACAAAGATCATTGATTGGTGTGACAGATGTTTCATGCCCCATGCTCCTTGTGAAGAAGATCAACAAGAAGAAGTAGCTGATGATGATAATGATGATGACGCCTACATGATGGAGATCCCTACGAGCTCACTAATGGAAGCAACTTCAATTGAGGTAATAAATGCTAGAACTGCTGCCACTTTTTGGTATTGCGTCCATTGGGTACCTCTTATTCCCACCTCTCATACTTTAGAAGTAGAAACATTGTACAAGCTTTTGAATTTCCTACTAATGATTTTGAATACTTAGGGCATTAATGATTGAAAAGTATGATGGATGAGTTCCCTTAGAAGAAGATAGGAAGCTATTAATGAATACTTGTATAGTTGCCCAAGAAAAGGAACACAATACCATAAGTAAAGTTGCCAAGGGCCCCAATCCAAGTCAAAATTTCCAGTGCTTACCAAAGAAACCCCAAAGAAAAATGCATCTGGTAGAGAGCTTGTTTCCCCAAGAAAAACTTATGTTCCTCCCCATGCCCAAAATGAAAATAATCCCATTCCATCTAATGAATTTTCCAATCTTTCCCATAGTTCTACTCTACCCAAATTTGCTCCATATGACATAGCCCAAATTTTGAGTCAAATAAAATTCTTTTCCCAATTGTTGAGCTTCTTAGGATCCCTAAGCACAAGAAGAGGGATTTTGAATATTTGGGATTCAAAGGGGAAGAGATCATACAAGGAAGAGATGTAAACAAGGTTGAGGTTCCCCTTACTGTTGAAGAGTTGGAAAAGCCACAAGTATTTGAAGAGCTGGGCAAACAACTAGAGGTTTATTTAGGAACTTCTTTTGTTAAATCCCAGTTGAATGTGGATCCATTTTTCACTACCCTGGTTATCAAAGAGAAGTTGTTACATAACTGTATGTTTGATTATGGAGCTTCATGTAATGTCATGCCTCTTGAGGTCATGATTGATTTAGGTATCAAATAAATAACAACATATGGGAAGTGCACTATCATGGACTCTAGAGAGGTGCCAGTGGTGGGGTGTGTCAAAGATATAGTAGTGCAACTTACATCTTATCTTGGAAGGAACTTAAATCTTGATGTAGTCATTGTTGACTTGCCTTGCCAAGTGGAGAATGTTGTTGTAAAGAAAGTGGTCGAAAGTGTTGGTGGTAGTGTGCAAATGGACATGTTTTATGCCACTATCCCCATTAAAGGAAACTTGGTAAAATTATATAAATAGAAGAATATGATGTACCTGATTGAAGACCCAAGCAATGCATCTTATAAGTTTTTCAAGAAGATGCCAATCTTAACAATTTTGTGAGCTTTGTGGATTTTAGGGAGTTTAAGAGTGTTGAAAGAAAATGCCAATCTCTATGGGAATTTAGTTTTTGTTTAAGTCTTGAAGAATGTGATAGACTTTGACTTAAACACAATGGATGATCTTTAGAGAAGATGGATGGTTTACAAATAGAACAAAGAAGAAAATGAGGTCTACTTCCGAGTTGAAGAAAACATATCGAACCTCTTGGCATGGTCATATCCATTATGACAAGTGCTTGAATTGTTTCTTGATTATTTTCTTTAAATTAGATTAATGTCTTCTGACAATACGATGTATAGTTTGTTGTTTGTTCCCTATTTTTTTCTATTTTTACTCATTCTGGTCTTCTTTGACATTTTTTCCAGTTTCTCCATATTTGTTTAAAGATGGTTTTGTTTCCTACTCTGCATGAAAAATCCTTTGCCCAATGGATATTTTTGGTACTTGGTCTACATTTGTTCTTATGGAACTCACACGGAGTGCCCATCCCTAACTCGGAGCCAATGTTAGTGCTTAGAATAGTATCACCCCAATTTGCCTTTGAAAATCTATTGATTTATGACCTCTGTCACTTTCTTCCTTCCCGTGTTGTGCACCTGGTTGATCCTTGTGGCAATTTTTAATTGGTTCATGTGGTTATAAATCACTTAAAGATCTATATTTTGAGTCTCCCACGCTCTCTGTTCCTTCAAAACTCATGTTTTTCCATTTCCTCCCTTTTCCACACAGATCAAGATTTGTTGTCCTACCATTTTTTCCCTAAATACTCAAAGAGAAATGAATTGATGTGTCCCCGAGGAACGTATTTGAGTCTTGTAACATTTCTAAAATCTCTGTCCTTGAAGAAAATTTTACTTTCAGGTTCAAATGGTCATTTCTCTATTCTTTACAGTTTGATGACGTTTCCCCCAGTCAAATTTACATCCTTGTATCAATAGGGAAATGTGGCATCCTTTAGTTACATGTGGCTTAGGCTGGACACTTAAAAAATTCTATAAAAATCCTCAGCTTTAAAATGTCCATGTGGAGGAATGACCCTCGTTTGAGAATATACTTTTGGTTTGACTTTAAAGTAGCCTTGCTAGGAGGACACGTGGAGGCTTCTAGTGGGTTTCCCATACTTAGGAAAATTTCAAAAGGTTTTCGGGAAGTCCAAGACACATGGAGGAACGTCGCTCATTTGAAGATCAACTTTTGGGCTTTACCTTGGAGTAAGCGGCTTCGGGAGGACACATGGAGGCTTCCACTACTTTCCCATACTTAGACAAATTTTTATGTAGATGGAAACAATTTGGCGGAATAGGGACACATGGCGAGCCCGCACTCATTTAGGGTCTTCAACTTGGGCACCATTTTGAAGAAGTGCCATAAGGACACGTGGGGCATTCTCCCACTTTTCATATTTGCTTGGAATTTTCAATGACCAAGGAAGACTGCCTCGATGCTTGACACGTAGTTCCTCCGTAGAGCTTCAAGCCTTCAAACAAATTTTACTAGAAGCAGGACACATGGTGAGCCTTCGCTCATTCAAGGTATCAAATTTTTGGGGCCGCCTCAAGGTGTGCCATTGTGACACGTGGAAATTTGAAAATTCATAAGGGGTAGGGAAGCGGACCATCGAGGTAACTTAAACTTTTCCCTTTTGCCTCATGAAGGTTAAAATATCAAAAATGGCTCACAAGCCCGATGGTAAATTGTCAATGTTTTTCCCTGGTCAACGGTGGAGGTGTGGGCTTTCGGAGGAAAAGCAAAAAAATATTTCCCTTTGAGGGAAAAGGAGTTAAAGGCATAAAAGGACCTGCGGTTCTACTAGGACCACATTA
The DNA here is from genome assembly GCA_018340775.1 of Taxus wallichiana var. yunnanensis. NCBI lineage: Eukaryota > Viridiplantae > Streptophyta > Pinopsida > Cupressales > Taxaceae > Taxus > Taxus wallichiana. Next base: position 194,891,266 of record CM031240.1, on the reverse strand, counting down.
TGGACTTGAAGCGAAAGGGCGGAGCTACGGGGGAAACTTGGAAAATTTTCCTTTTCTCCAAAAGAGAATCAAATGGTAAAATTTTCCACAATTCCTTTAGGACCCACCTCAAAACACGTGTCGGGCCCATTTTTTAGAAGTGGAGATGTGGAGAAAAATGGGAAAATTTTCTATTTTTTCAAAAGGGTTAGAAAAGGTCAGAAGGAAGCCCCAAGCCTGTTTTTGCATCTTCCACGTGGACGTCCCACATTCAAAATAAAATATCAACGGATGTTGAGCATCTAAATCTGATTTTCCCCATTTTTTTGTAAAACTCCTGAGAGTGTGAGTCTTCATGATTTCTTGCTATTTTCTACATGCCAAATAAAGGAGCGAGTTAATTTTGATATCTAGAGTTTGGTGGGAGAGATCTGGAGACGTCTTTCACCATTAAAATAGTCTAACTCTCAAGCCTGATCTAGTTTTCTATTTTTCTTCTCATGAGCATGCAAGGGGAAAGATTTGATTGATATGGGGCAGAAGTGGTTGGCGAATGGATGGAGGCATGTTTTTCCTAAGAAAGGAGTAGAATGAGGGAAGAAATAGAAGAGATTTTCCCTCGAGCACTGGAGACTTTTGTAGATCTGATTCTGTGAATCATGAAAGAATCATCATGAGCCCTTGTGCATTAAACATTTTTTTCTTTTGTGGGAGAAGGAGCTCTGGTCTAAATGTTATAAATGGCACAAAAATTTTCGTACAAATGGTTGGGAGTTTTGGAAAGATCGGGACCGATATTCTCCAGAGAAAAAGCTTGATAGAGCCCATCCATTTGGAGAAGCCATCCAGAGAAGCCTACATATCTCTCTTTGTATCAAATTTGATAGTGTCAAGGTGGTTGCAAGTGTACAGCCATTGCCAAGCTTTGAGATTGTTCTAGGAAATTTCCGTTGTTGATAAATATGATCAAACTTTGAGTTATTCTATGTTACTCTTGAGTAAAGTGTATTTATTTAATCCTAAATGCATATGAGTAGTTTTTCTTATTTCTATTGCAATATTGTACCAAAATAGGGTCCAATCACATAGGTATCAGTCCTTGTGATAGTTTAGTGGCATTTACAATTTCATTTCTCATAAAGCCTTCATCTGGGAGTGGGATAAATGGTTTAAAATCACTTTTCTTACATTTTGTTGATAGAGATTCTCTATAAGCCTCTGGTGTACCTCGGGTGTGGCATGGTTTAAATCTTGGTGCTTTATTGGGTTCTCTAACTCGAGCATTCGTGATATAATCCCATAGGTTGTGTGAAAGATTTCTAATCGAGCCTCCATTGAAGCACATATTCTAGTTGAGGAAACAATTTAACTTTTGTGAAATTTGTTGATTGAATCTTTCCATTTTGCATAATCTCTCAAGGATTTGGTTAGTTAAGTCCATCCTTTCTCCCCTCCTACCAAAATTCATTTAACAACAACTAATCCTACCCATAGTACCCCTTTTGTCATATGTATACACAAATGCATAATCTTTGTTACCAAAATATGCGAAACAATCAAGGTCTCAAATGTCCTTAGTAACCTTTGCCTTGTTGTGAAAGTATCTCCATGATCTCAAAGTGATAACTCGTGAGAGTTAGATCTAGTATGTTGATCATGTTTTCCCCAAGGTCTTCTCTACAAAATTTATACAAAAGAAGGGTAAATGTATCTCCTTTCAAATAATAGAGGTTACAAAATAGGTTCTCTTACCTTGGTTGAAAGGTATAACCTAAAATAGTTAGGATCAGATCATATCCTTTTAAGGTGTCTCCCATCTCTACAAAAATCCAAGTAATAAAGGGACAATCGGACCTCCTCCCCAGCTACAAAATGACATATATTTATGATTTGGCTTCCTCTAAGCTCCATGTTGAATCAATGTTTCTGCTTGGCTTGAAAAGGAGAACAAATTTGGGTACCAACATCGATGGCGGCGTTGTCGGGGATTATTTGGAATTGTTGGGAACCAATTTGCATCGTTGAGACTATTTTTTTGATCCACTTTGCTAGTTCATAAATGTTTGACCACAACAACACCAACATCAGTTTGGCATTGCTAGGGATTATTAGTTCAAAATCAAGAACCTTGTAAAACACTTCTTATATGCTCCAAGTGTTGTGTACAATTCTTTTAGTTCCCATACCTAGTGCACTATCTTTCATTTGATAAATCTTGGTGAAGAAAGGTTAGGAACTTTCCATTTTCAGTTTCTTTTGTTGACAAACATTTTACATATCATATTTAGTGCATATGCACAAATAAGGTGGAAATCCTTAGTGGTGACTCCTGTTGATCTAATTATTGAAAAGTACCGATGTCTTAAACACTTTGTCAAAGTCAGATCTGTTACTAATATTTGCAAAGATAGAGGGAAGAAGATATTTCTTTGCTAGGGATCCTGCTAGGACATTGTTTCCAGAGCTAGGAAAAGAAATTTCAGAAGGAATAAAATATTGGAGAGCTGCTAGAGATCAGCAGAGGGATCTCTATTGATGAAAGTGAATGGCCTATCATTGAAGATTGCAGCTCAAGTGCATCTGAATCATGAAACCTCTTTGTGGAGTTAAACTCTTTAGTTGGAGAGGGACCTTCATTTGATTTTGAAAGGTTTGCTTCAAACTTTACACCTATTTGTTCTAAGGTTGATAGAGATTTCCAAGAAGTAAGGCCTTTGGGCGATATCTATTTTGAAAATTATACTCTTGTGTTCAAAGAACATTCTTCCCCCATCAGTTTTTCACCCCTCAAGGATCACCTCCTCAAATCAATATGGCTCAACCCAGGACCTCCATTTGTTGTAAAAACCTTTGGACCTATAAATTTTTGGGAATGGTTGGTTACCCAAATGCAATGCCTCAAGATGTAAGGAACATAATGCCAAAGTTCCAGGGAAATAATGTTATTACTAGTGATCAACATCTAAAGCTTTTTATCAATATGATGGAGGATTTTGAGATTGAACATGAGGATGTTTATATCAATTTGTTTATGCATACCTTGGAAGAGAATGCTAGGGAATGGTATAAAGCATTTCCAGATAACTCTATTGACTCCTGGACTGAGATGAGTAATGCATTCAAATTGTAGTATGGTGATAGGATTGACCCTAGGTTACTTTTGACAAAATTTGAAAATATCAAAAAGAACCCTAATGAGTTAGTACATGATTTCAACACAAGGTTTAATAAGACCTTGAGAAAATTCTTTTAGAATAATGCCTTGTGGTGAGTCATGTTTAATCAAATATACTTATGCATTTGATAAAAATGCTACATATTATTTAAGAGATAAAAACCCCCAAAATTTGAGGCATGCCTTCACCATGGCTTTGCAAATAGAAAACAATATCAAGGAAATTTGAAAGCTTCCAAAGAGGGAAGGTGTTAAGTTGGTTAGCCTAGAAAAGTCCCAAACAAGCAAGGGTGTTGATTTGGAAGAAGTTGTGCGGAGACCTTGGTAGGGGATGTCAAAGAAATATTCTACAAGCTAGCCCGAGATGAGAAGGGAATTAGGAAGATCTCACAAGGTCAATATAGGCGAAAGGCCAAGACATGTTCACAAATCACTAAAGATCTGATGAAAAGGCAAGGGGCCTATTGGATTTAGGAATAGGCAGCCCCAAGGCAGAGAAAATAGAATGGTGCCTAATCCTTTGGTTGCTAGAGTTGATGTTGTGGAAGAAACAAAGGTCATTGATTGGTGTGATAGATGTTTCATTCCCCATGCTCCTTGTGAATAAAATCAGCAAGAAGAAGAAGAAACGGATGATGATAATGATGATGTTTCCTACATGATCGAGATATCTCGGATTTCGCCAAGGGAAGCAACTTCAACTAAGGTAATAAGTGCTAGAACTACTGCCACTTTTTGGGATTGCATTAATCGGGTACCTCTTATTCCCACCTCTCATACTTTAGAAGTAGAAACTGTATGCTTTTGAATTTCCTACTAATGATTTTGAATACTTAAGGGCATTAATGATTGAAAAGTATGATGGATGAGTTCTGTCAAAAGAAGATAGGAAGCTATTGATGAATACTATAGTTGCCCAAGAAAAGGAACACAATACCATAAGTAAAGTTGCCAAGGGGCCACAAGCCAAGTCAAAGTTTCCAGTGCTTACCAAAGAAACCCCAAAGAAAAATGCATCTTGTAGAGAGCTTGTTTCCCTAAGAAAAACTTATGTTCCTCCCCATGCCCAAAATGAAAATAATCCCATTCCATCTGATGAATTTTCCAATCTTTCCCATAGTGCTACTCTACCCAAATTTGCTCCATATGACATAGCCCAAATTTTGAGTCAAATAAAAATTCTTTTCCCAATTGTTGAGCTTCTTAGGATCCCTAAGCACAAGAAGAGGGCTTTTGAATATTTGGGATTCAAAGGGGGAGAGATCACATAAGGCAAAGATGTAAACAAGGTTGAGGTTCCCCTTCTACTTGCAGGAGTTGGAAAAGCCACAAGCATTGGAAGAGTTGGGGAACCACATGAGGTTTATTCAGAACTTCTTTGGTTAAATCCCAGTGAGAGTGTGGATCCATTTTTCACTACCACAGGTTATCAAAGACAAGTTGTTACATAACTATATGTTTGATTACGAAGCTTCACGTAATGTCATTCCTCTTGAGGTCATGAATGAATTAGGTATCAATGTATCAATAGCATATGGGAAGTGCATTTCCATGGACTCTAGACGGATACTAGTGGTGCGGTTTGTCAAAGATATAGTAGTGCAACTTGCATCTTATCTCGGAAGGAACTTAAAGATTTATGTAGTCATTGTTGACTACCTTGCCAAGTGGGGGATGTTGTTGTCAAGAAAATGGGCAGCAAGTGTTATTGGTATTGTTCAAATGGAAATTTCTTATTCCACTATCCCCATTGAAGGAAACTTGGTGAAATTATATGAAGAGAAGAAGAAGATGTGCCTGATTGAAGACCCAAGCAATCTATCTTATGAAGTTTTCCAATCAGATCCTGATATTAATAATTTTGTGAGCTTTTTGGATTTTAGGGAGTATGAGAGTGTTGAAAATAGATCTCCTAATTATGCTACTTTTTCTGGGAATTTGGTCTGTGTTTCAGCCTTGAAGAATGTCAAATAATTTGACTTAAACACAATGGAGGAGCTTCGAGAGAAGATGGGTGGTTTACAAACAGAACAAAGAAGAAAAATATGTCTACTTCCAGCTGATGAAAACATATCAAAACCTCTTGGCATGGTCATTTGTAGGATGGTAGGTGCTCAAATTATTTCCTTTATTATTTTATTTAAATCAGGAAAAAGTCTTCTTTATAGTTTATAGTTTGTTGTTTAGTCCCTATTTTTTGGTTTTTGCTCGTTCGGTCTTCTATGACTTGTTTTTGCCAGTTTCTCCATTTTTTTTTTAAGATGGCTATGTTTCCTTACTCTACATGATAACTCCTTTGACCACTAGATATTTTAGGAACTTGGTCTACCTTTATCCTTGTGGCATTCGTAGGAGTTCTCATCCTTGAGTCGGAGCTGATGTTGGTGCTCAATATAGTCTCACCCTAGTTTTCCTTTGAAAATCTATTGATTTATGACCTTTGTCCCTTTCCTTTTCCCGTGTTGTTCTGGTTAATCTTTGTTTCCACTTTTAATTTTTTCCTGGGTCGTGGATCATTTATGGGTCCATGGTTTTGTCCTTGTTTTTTTCTTCCTCTGGAAAAGTCCAAAAAACTCGGGTTTTATCCTACCTTTCGATCTCCACAGTTAAATTTTTCTTCCTTGTCATTTCTGTCATAAATACTTGAAGAAAATGAGTGGATGTATTTTTAAAAAACATATTTGAGCCTTTTAAAAATTTCTAAACCCACTGTCCTTAAAGAAATTTTCATTTTCTAGCTCGAATGATTGTTTTCTATATTTTATGGTTTGACGGGCCTTTTCTCCTGTCAAAATTTCATCCTTGCATTGACAAGGGATGTGGCTTCTTTTGGTTGGTAAGGGGACGGTCGGTGAATTCTTTAACTTATCACTTTTTCCTTTTCGGTGAAAAGGAAAAATTGGTCCCGTGGCCCCGCTTGTATCTGATTGGTTCTTTTGGTGCTTATGTGGCTTCTTCCAATTGGATGGGGTGCAGCAGTCTATTTTTGAACTTGTTCCTTTTTGGCTCTTTGGCAAAAAATTGAACCCACCCCATGGCCTGCCCATGCCCGATTGGAGCAAATTTAAGGGCAGGGAAAAGTATCACTTTGACCCCACAGGAGGACACATGGAAGGTTCCACTGCTTTTCCCGGACTTAGACAAATTTTTATGCAGTTGGTATAATTTGGTGGAATGGGACATGTGGTGAGCTCGCGTTCATTCAAGATCTTCACCTTGGGGACCATTTTGAAATTGCGCCATGGTGACACGTGGCAGTTTGAAAATTCAAAGAGATAGGGAAGCGAGATCATCGAAGGAAAATTGGATTTTTCACCTCTTTTCCTCAGAAAGTTTAAAATATCAAAAATGGCCCATGCAAGCCCGATGGGAAATAGTCAATGTTTTTCCTTGGTCAATGGTGGAGGTGTGGGCTTTCGGAGGAAAAGTGAAAAATTTTCCCTTTGAAGGAAAAGGACTTAAAGGCATAACATGAGTCGGGGTTCCGTGAAGACCCACATTAGGGGCTTGAAGCGTATGGGCGAGTTGTGAAGGAAACTTGGAAATTTTCCTTTTTCCAGAAGAGAGTCAAATGGAATAATTTTTCCATGGTTCATTTGGGACCCATCTCAGGACACATGTCAAGCCCATTTTTTAGAAGCATAGGTGTGGAGAAAAAAGGGAAAATTTTCCATTTATTCAAAAGGGTTAGAAAAGGTCAAAGGAATCCCCCAATCCTATTTTTGCATCTTCCATGTGGACGACCCACATTCAAAATAAAAGATCAATTGCTACTGAGTGTCTAAATCTTATTTTCCCCCCTTTTTTTTTGTAAAACTCTTGGGAGTGCGAGTCTTCATGATTTCTTGCTATTTTCTACACGCCAAACAGAGGAGTGAGTTAATTTTGATATCTAGAGTTTGGTGGGAGAGATCTGAGACGTCTTTTTCCATTAAAACGATCTGACTCTCAACCCCAATCTAGTTTTCTATTTTTCTTCTCCTGAGCATGCAAGGGGCCATATTTGATTGATATGGGGTGGAAGTGGTTGGTGAATGGATGGAGGCATGTTTTTCTTGAGAAAGGAGTTGAATGTGGGAAGAAATCGAAGAGATTTTCCCTCGAGCACCTAGAAACTTTTGTAGATATGATTCTACGAATCATGAAAGAATCATGGCAAGACTTGTGCATTAAACATTTTTTTTTTTGGGAGAAGGGGATTTGGTGTAAATTCTATAAATGGCATGAATTTTTCATGCAAATGGTTGGGATTTTTTGGAAAGATCGGGACTGATTTTTTCCAGTAGAAAAATCTTGACAAAGCCCATCCATTTATAGAAGTCATCCAGAGAAGCCTATGTATCTCTCTATATATAAAATTTGATCGTGTCAAGGTGGTTGCAAGTGTATAACCGTTGACTAGCTTTGAGATTGTTTTGGAAACTTTCCCTTACTAATAAATTTTATCAAAATTTGAGTTATCTCGTGTTAATCTTGAGTAAATTGTATTTATTTCATATCTAAATAAATACGAGTAGTTTTTCTTGTTTCTATTACAATCTTGTACCAAAATAGGGTTCAATCACATAGGTCTCAGTCTTTGTGATAGTTTAGTGGCATCTGTAATTTCATTTCTCATAAGAGCCTTCATCTAGGAGAGGGATAAATGGTTTAAAATCACTTCTCTTTCATTTTTTGATAGAGATTCTCTATAAGTCTCTGGGTGTACCTCGGGCATGACTTGGTTTAAATATTGGTGATTTATTGGGTTCTCTAACTCAATCCTTCATGATAGAATCCCATAGGTTTTTCTGAAAGAGCGCTAATCTGGGCCTCCATTGAAGCGCATATTCTAGTTGAGAAAATAATTTTATTTTTTTGCATTTTGTTGATTGAATCCTTCCATTTTTCATAATCTCTCAAGGATCTGGTGAGTCAAGTCCGTCCTATCTCCCTCCCACCAAAATTCATTTAACAACAACCAATCCTACCCATAGTACCCCTATTTGTCATGTGTGTACACAAATGCATAATCTTTGTTACCAAAACATGTAGAAACAATCAGGGTCTCAAATGTCTTTAGTAACCTTTTCCTTGTTGTGAAAGTATCTCCATGATCTAGAAGTGACAACTCGTGAGAGTCATATCTGGTGTATTGGTCATATTTTTCCCAAGGTCTTCTCTACAAAACTTATGCAAAAGAAGGGTCCTTGTATAGATCTCCTTTAAAATAATAGAGGTTACAATATAGGTTCTCTTACCTTGGTTGTAAGGAACAGCCTAAAATAATTAGGATCAAATCATATCCTTTTAAGGTGCTACCGATCTCTCCACAAATCCAAGTAACAAAGGGACAGTCAAACCTCCTCCCGGCTACAAAATGACATATATTTATGATCCGATACCTCTAAGCTCCATGTTGAATCATTGTTGCTTATTTACTTGAAAAGGAGAAGAAATTTGAGTAACAATAGGCTATTTAGCTAAATTTTATGTGGATTTCTTCTTCCATGATGATTAGATGGTTCTATGCTACTTGTATTCATACATTTTGTCGTATGGGGATACACCCTGTGTGTCTTGAATGTCCTCTTAGGTGCTTAAAGTTTTTCCTTTTTTAGATGAATGGAACCTTGAGTGTATCTAGGATCTTACAGAGTGACCTTTTCATTACTTTACCTTTTGGGAAGAGAGTTTGTTGTGTTGTGTGTTCTAGGTGGCAACTTGTTAGTGGTGGTGGTGTTGAATCTAGGTAAGATTTGAACAGGAATAAAAAACAAATACATCGAATATAAGATATATATATATATAGATATAGATATCAATAGAAATCATTTGGGGTATTTTATTATTGCAAATAGGTTACAATATATAGACTACTTGCTTCTATAAAGGAGGAGTCAACACCTATCTCCAATCCCTCAACTATCTCTCTAGGATATCTCATACAATCCCACATATCTCTCACATGAGTTGTGCATTACAACTAATTATGCACACTCATGTATTATTTAAATATTAAATAATACTAACACCTAAATGTTCACACTAGAACATAGAATTCCTAACATTCACCCCCTTAGTGTGAACATGGGGAAAACTTATCTTGAACTGTAACTTGTCGCCTGATGCTGACTCATGACCTGGATGATTTTCAAAGTGGTTTATCATCAACCAATGAAATGGTTTTTCAAAGTGGTTTACCATAAACCAGAGAAGGGTGGTTTTCAAAGTGGTTTACCACAAACCAAGAAAGATCATGCTGTTTACAGTTTATTTTTAGCTCTCATCATATTCCCATTTTTAGGAGATTTCATATAGGAAATTGATTACAATCGTGAACAGGAATAATCCACTGTTCATTATTACAATAGAAAGAAAACACACAACTGAAATAGAAGTCACCAATACATTTGAAGCAGTCTCTTTGTTGGTGACTAACAAGAGATGTTGATCAACCTCCTCCTCCTTTGCCTCCTGCCTCCAGTCAGTTTATTTAGAATAGAAAATCTTCAGAATTGTAGTCAGGATCTTCTTTCACTGGGTCTTCCTCTTCATTCTCTGACTCTTCTTTAACTACATTTGCTTCATTTGGCTTAATATTTCCATTGAGTAAATCTTTAGCTCGAATTCTACAATACAAGATTGTATGCCCTTTTTTCTTGCAGTAGAAGCATTCTGGTTCTTCTTTGTTTTTAAGAAATTTATTGTATTTCTTTTTCCTTACAAATAAAGCAGTTTCTTCTTTTATGTCTTCTGCAGTTCTTTTCTCTTCCGCTAGGAGAGCTGAAATCATGTCCTCAAGTGTTTGAGAAGGCATTTGTCCTAATGTAAATACAACATTGTTGTATTTTGGAGGCAAGTTGTTTAACAGTATGGATTTTGCATCTTCATCTACTATATTAGCTTTCACTTCTGTGAGTTGTCTCAAAAGGGAACTTAGTTCATTAATGTGACTTGACATTGTCACACTATCACTCATCCTTAGTTTAAAGAGTTGCAATTTTAGTGAAAATTTAGCATTTGTTGCTTTTGACCCAAATGTTTTGTTAAGAAGATCCCATATCTCTAGTGATGATTTATCTAAATCCACATAGTGTAATTCAGTATCTGATAAAGCAAGTCCAATAATGGATTTTTCCTTGTCATCCCTGCTATGCCATTCTAGTAATTTAGCAGCATCAGTTGGTTGTGTTTCTTTTCCGCTTACAATCCCCCATAGGTTTTTGTTCATAAGTTGCATTTGGATTTTAACTTTCCAAGTGTGAAAGTTTAATCCATTAAATTTGTCAAGTGGTATCTCCATATTATCCTAGAGCGTCGGTTTCAACCGAAAATGCACTCATCTAATTTTTAGTTTTTAGGGTGTCGGTTTCGACCGATAATACACCTTTTTACAAACAAATAGACAATAATGACTATTCTCTTTTATCTACATAAACCAAATCAGATAGAATGTTACAATACTACTCTTTCATCAATCAAGGAAGATACCTCTTCATCGAGCCATTTAACAAATGCTACACCATCTGTTGTTATACTGCAGTATGAACTTCACTTATCACTGACTAGACAAACTTACCTTGTGTCTCAACATTTATTATTTTTTTAAATTTAAACTTGAGCTCAACGTGTATATGGCTTGACAGTCATCGTTGAGGTATCCAAAAGATCAGACTGGGTGCATTAAGCATGCTTGAGAATTCACCTAAAATACAGGTCATCGACAAACAACAATACAAATAGGTGTGTTAGGCATGCATTCATAAAAAAACGATACAAATATACAACGCACTTGTATTAAAAAAAAAACTCCAACGTAGATCTCTACAGATCTCTACACCCGCAACTTGTGTGGATCAGATTGATCAATGTAATTTGTGGATCTATGCACCCGCAGCCAGATCTCTACAAATCTCAGTTTGGGTGGCTTTAAAAATCTTAAAAACTAAACTTTTTAAAGTCTGCATAAAGAAATGTGAAAGGGATCTGCAAATCCCTGTTTCAAAAGGGATGAATTGAAAATGACTTCGGCTACAAATCATGGGAATCTAAACATGTACGAAGTCTATCAAGTTTGCTAAAAACCTCCCTAAAATTTGTCAAAACCTGCTCAAAAACTACACAAAATCTTTTAATAGCCCCACATCCCTATGAACAGTAGACATGGATAGTTAATGCGATGAATAGTATACATGATAAATAGTAGATGCGATGAACAATAATAATAATAGCCATTGGATAATAACACTTTGCTCCGATACTAGATGTTGAATCTGGGTAAGATTTGAACAGAATAAAAAACAAATACACCGAATATAGGATATATATATATATATATATATAATAGAAATCATTCGGTTATTTTATTATTGCAAAGAGGTTACAATATATAGACTACTTACTCCTATAAAGGAGGAGTCAACACCTATCTCCAATCCCTCAACTATCTCTCTAGGATATCTCATATAATCCCACATATCTCTCACATGAGTTGTGCATTACAACTAATTATGCACACTCATGTATTATTTAAATATTAAATAATACTAACACCTAAATGTTCACACTAGAACATAGAATTCCTAATAGGTGGTGATTCTCTTACAATCCGATAAGAGCTTGAACCTATTCAGAGTAGAGTGTTCAATTGTGGGTTGATGAATTATGGTGGGATGGGTTTGCTTTTGGCTAGTTGTGGATGTTATTGGAAAAGTATTTGTCTGGTATTGGCTTCTCTTCGATGTCATGCTAATTTTTATCAAGAGTTTCGCATTTCATGATATTAAGTAGTGACTCTAGGATTGTATGCATATTGGTAATTATGGTTATATTTAATCTCATTTCAGTATTGTGTGTAAATTAAGTGTGTCTGTTTTCCCTCTTGACCTATAAATAAGTCTACCCTTTCGTTAACTTTTTTTTAGTTACTATGAATAATAATCTATGACCTATTAATTTTGGATTACATGGAGACACTTATGGATGCTTTGAGTCTTTTGGACCATGGCGTTGGTGATGATAGTGTAATTAGACCTTGATAATTTAATCTCGGTGGTATTTTATAATGTGATTCTCTTGTGAAATTGTAACTCTTGGTCGTAAATCCATGTTGAATAAGATGGCTAATTGTCTGCTGACATTTGACACTTCTAAGTATGTGGTGTTCTTATAGTTAAAATATTTCCTTGTCATTTTTATTTCTTGGTTAGTGGTATCCTATGGTAATATTGGTGTAGATTTGAAAACTTTCCTTGTCTTATCAGTGAGTAAAATGTTTTGCCAAAACACTAAACACCGTTAAACCCTAGTAGATCAGTAAAAGTAATTATGCTTCCTTAATGGGTCTTCCTCATAACTTCTTTTGAGAACTTGTAGAAACCCACTAGGAATGTTTTATGATACTTGTAATTAGTGGAAAAATCTCAAAATATTGTTGTGATCCATGTTGGTTGATTGTTTCCTAGTTCTTACCAAATTAATAATGTGCTTTCTATGTTGAATGTCCCTTGTTTCCTTAGAATTAAAAATGTGATGTGTTGAATTACCTCTCTCTCCCATAAAAGTAATAGTGTGATATGTTTACCGTTCCTTCTCATTAAATTTTTTTAATTGACAAATTGACTCACCCAAACATCATAAAATTATAATTGAGGAGATTTGGCCTTGAAACTTAACAAATATATTGGAACATAGAAAGAGAAAATGGTCCTTTCTTTAACCTTGGTAGATCAATAGAAGGAATAAAAACCATGTAGAAGAACAGAAAAGGAAAATCTTTGTCCATCTACCTCCCCTACACGTAGAATAAATATTTTGTCTTTCTGCCTATACGGAATGGCAAGATATCATGGCCACCTTAGTGGTGATCCTTATAACGCAAACATGTGATATCAAAATAAAAAGGAATATTTTAATTAAGAAAAATCGTAAAGGAATGTGCTAGGAAAACTAAAACTACAACTTTTGAATTAATTAGTTGAGTTATAAAATAAGTAAGATTTATGTGTATTGAGTGTAATGTATAGTTGAACCTGTAGTTCTGTCGCCTACCTAAAATTGTGAAACACCTGGTGGATAGTAATGTGTTCTAGTTTCTTAGTACTTCTTGTTCATAGATGTATGTGCCTTTCTTGTGGGATTTTTGGGTCATCATACCCTTATTATCCCGTAGCTTGACGAATGTGAGTTGTGGTCCTTTTGGATTGAGACTTATTTGTGGTTTGAGAAGATGCCTCCTTACATGTTTTCTTTTCCTTGAGACCTAAGTTATTGTAATTTTAAGGAAATATATGTTAAGGATATAAAATAACTTTGGGAAGTCTTATTTTATTCATATTTTCTTCGGTCACCTTGTTGTCTTTGCCCCTTTTCCATTAGGAAGGAAAGTGCAAGATGATGTTATTCACTTTTGATACAATGCACCCTTGGATTGTAATTGGACCCCTGTGTTACTTGTTCTTCTCCCTAGCAACCTTGAGTGGTCCTTGGTGTTTCTTGTGCTCTCTTTATGGTTATTCCAAGCTTGAGTAGGAAATAAGATAAATAAATCCCATTGTGCTATAATGTATGGTACTTGTATTGATATGTTAGTTGCTAGGGGATATATATATATATAGACACACACACACACACACATATTGCTAAACAATTGACTTCTTTAGATTTGGTTGGTATGGTGTGTTCGATTCTTAAAACAAAAGTGTAAAAATAAGACTATAGGAAAACTTGTGGTCTTGACTTCACTTTTATTACCATGAAAAGTTAATTATACCCTCTTGAGTTATAGAAGTGCTTTCTTGGAATATTTCCTCGATTTTAAATTTTTTTTTTATTTAGGTGTCCTTGTTGATTCACCTCATCCCGTGTGGTCCTCAAATTGTGGGACCTTGAGTAGACTTGTTCCTCGTGCAAATTTGGTCATAGTTTATTTTTGTTAGCCTTGTCTAGACAACGAACCTTAAAATCACGGCTTAAATGTGTAGAAACCTTAACTTTTATTAATGTAGTATGTTGTATTCCTTGGAAAACTATGTGGTCATTCTCAAACTCATGGAATTCTACTTATTATTCCTCTACTTGGTGGTTACTCTTAAGACTCTTTTGAAATCTTCATGTTATATTGTATGTGTGGTATTTTGGTTGATAGCGTAAATTTACTCTCTAGATTAAAGTGTTTACAGCCTTGCATGCGAGAAAGTTTAGAACTCATCCCTTGCAATATTCCTTCTTCTTGTTGAATTGCATTGGACAAAACTTAGGTTTTGTAGACCTACACTTGTTTGAAGCAAGCAATCCCATAATGAAGTGATCCTTTTTCTATTGCATTTGTTCCTATCTCTCTTTCCAGTGACTTCCAGGAGGAAGTCGATTCTAAGGGGAGGGGGATGTAGTGCCCACTTCCTTTGACACTTTTTTGATATTGATCACGATATTGCTGACTATATTATGGACATTATTATAGTTTTTATTTAGTGTGTCTTAGATGTCGATCATGGATTATTGTTGACTCTGATTTATATATGATGCATGATGATTGTTAGAGACATTTTATATAGATGTTGACATGTTGTTGGACATGGTTATATATATATATATATATATATATATATATATATATATATATATATATATATATATATATATATATATTATGGATGTTGTTAGAACATGTGATATTTGGATATATTGAGTAAACCAAGAAACTTGAATTTAAAATTGATGATTATATAGTTGTTGATGAAATTGTAAGTTATATTGTTGATTGTCTGGATGTTGTTGTGATTCATATATATATTGATGATTTTGAAATTATATTATATTCATTTGGATGTTTTGATATGGCCACGAGGATGAAGGGGTATTTATCTGCGTGTCGATTAAAATATCACAACAAACATCGGGGGATTGGAGACCAACCACATTGGAATTCTAGATGAATTCAACAAGGTCACCATGGAAATTGTAATTGTTTTATGTGTGTTGTTTGTGTTAGGAATTCCCATGGGGGATCACCTTTAAATGTGACAAAGGGATTTTATATTTTTATTTTATTTGGTCCCTTTTGTTTAAATTTTGCATGTGTTTTATGTGGTGCACTTACCCTTTCATTATTTATTTAATGTGGTGTTAATATTGTGAGTAATCATATTGTTTAGTTAATTAATTAAAATATGTCATAAGAATGTAATTAATAGAGTTGTTGGGCATGTTTTAAAGTGTTGTAAGAATGTGTAAGTGACTTGGTAAGTGATGTGTAAGTTAACTCTTGTGTGTGAAACACTCCACCTTCTTAGAAATTCAAATTTTTCCTTGGATGTTGTTTTGGAGGCTTGTGGGACAAGTTAAACTTTTCCATACCTCTTAAATTTATTTACCAACTATAATTATGGTTGGGGAGTTAAAATTAGACTTTTAATATGCATTTTGGGAAGAATTATTGTAGGTTTTAATTGCACTTTTCTTACATGATTTAATTTCAGTCCTTTGGGGTGTGAGTTGAATTTGGGTGTGTAAGTAAAATGTGATATTATTCACCCACTTATTTACTATGCATTGAGAATGAAGTTGAATTTTGTGGGTTGGGTTGAGGATGTGTGATGTGGCATCCTACATGTATCCACTTCATCCTCTTCTCTTCCCTCTTCTATAAAATTTGAATTGTTTTCCTTGTTTTGGGTTGCTTCACTTTTGGAGACTTTATATTGGGTGAATTTTTCTTGATTTTTGGGATCTCTTGCTTGGAGAAGTTTTGGAACATTGTTGCATGATTGTGCTTGGCTGTTTTGGATTTCTTGCATTGGGATAAAACTTATTATTTTGGAACTTAGAATGACTCCATCATGGAGAGGTAGGAGCTTGGCTCTTGAAATGATCTTCTTGTATATATGTAAATGCTCTTATGTGAATGTTTTGGTATATATTGTGGGATTTTGGGTAAATTGCTTAGGAATGGTGTAGGAGAAGACTATGGGGTTATTTTTTGGAAGGCACAAGTGGTTTTAGGGAGGTATAACGGTGGAGGGAGTTCGATTTGTGTTCCACCTTATCAAAAAATAGCTTCGATTTCTTTACTCTTTATGGGGTGGCATAAGAGTTTTGGGAGACATAAGAAAATGTGAGGAATAAGGGGTACTTGTGGGGGACACATAAGGGCATGACAGGGTTTTGAAATTATATTCATATATATATATATATATATATATATATTTATAGGGTTGTTCTTAGGTGGTGATACCTATTTTCCCTTTGGGAGGCATAAGCAACATCCCCATAGCTTTATGCTCCTTTGGCTTGCTCAATGAAGCCTTTGTATTGTTTGTCATGTTTTAATGTAGTTGTAAACTACATTTTGTTTGAGAATGTGTTTCTTTAAGAAAATGTTTCTTGTATGTTTTGTGGTGGCCTATTGTTTCCATGAGTTGGATCACATCTTTTATTTCTTTGTGGTTGGGGCTTGGGGGCTAATGAAGAAGGATGGATTCTCCTTGTCATTGGATGTCTTGGTTGGGTGGAGAGTGTTTCCTTTCCCCTACTCTTGTTGTGATCAGAATTGGAAGAATGATAAATATACATGTTGTTGTTCTAGAGCAAAGGAAAATGAAATAAAACAGTTGACAGTCCCTTGTTGAGATAAATCTTATTTTAACCTTCCCACTTGAAGTGGATGAACTTGTATATGTTTTTAATGGAAATATGTCGTATTGAATATGAAAGTTGTAATATTGAAATGTGAAAGAGATATACTTTGTTTCTATTCTTTTGAAAGAAATAATTGTATTCTGTATGATGAATTTGAAGAATGAAAGAAAGAAGTTGTAAGTTGTCTTTTGGGAACCAATAAATGATTGTATTACCTTTCTCAAATTGCATTGTGGTATTGAATCTGATCATTTAAATGTATTTGAAATCTTTGTTTGAAAGGAAGAAATGCGTGTGAGGAAAACATACAGATTCTGTCTTTTGAAATGTGTAAAATTAGAAATCAGAATTGCATTTTGGTTTTGAATAGTTTGATTTGAATCAACTAAATGTATTATATTGGAATTGGAACGTATCCTAATACTTGGAATAAGAAAATGAAAAATATATCCTTTCGAATTAGATCTCCATTAGTCATTTTCAAATAGGCAAATAATTATCAAAAATGTAAAGAATGACCGTGTAGACTAGGAAAGACATTTGGAACATTAATACAAGCTAATAAAGATCAAAACGATCCCACATAAACTATAATACTTAAGAAATTTGAATAGAACCTTTTAAAATCAAGCTCAAACAATTTCTTAGTCAATTTTGTTGTTAAATTGGGGAAATTCAAATTGATCTTCAATCAAACAATTTAACCCTTGAAATCTATTCTAAAATATTCCAAGTAAAGTCCTCCATGCCTGTTTGGTAAGTGGAAAAATAATTAAAGACAAATTTTTAAAAAATTGATATGTTAAAAATACCAGTTCACTTTCTAAGTGACATAAATATGTTTTCTCAAAATTGACAATTTAATCTTTATCAAAATCAAATTCCTAAGGTTTTGTGAAAAGAGGACGTCAAGGGCTTTCTATAAATTCCTTGTTTGCCAAAAACCGAGTTCCCAATCAAATTTTATGGTCTTCTGAAGTTTTTACCTCATTTTGGGCTCAAAATAATCTAATTGTCAAATTTTAAATGAATAAAATATTCTTGGCATGCCCGTGGGCTAAAACTTTCATTTTTATCCTTATTTCCCAAAACATGAAAATTCAAGAAGTTTCCATCCACTCCGCTAATCCACAAGCCTTCATTTTTTCTAAAAATGATCTAAGTCCAAAAATTTAATTTGGCAATTTTGCCTCTGCCTCCCCATAGCTAATCATTGATTGACATGTGCCTTCATTGGGTGTCGGTGGAGGATCTGATTGATTTTAACCATAAGCACTTTCAAAAATAAATTTGGAAAAAATTGTAAGTTTTCCCCATATCCCCGCAAGCCCGTAGCCAATCGATTCTTGCTACCACATGGCCTCTTGGGCGTTGGTAGAGGCGCGATCCTTTTAAAACCTTAACTCTTTCAAAAGAATTTTTTTGGCAAAATTTCTTAATTTCTTCCACCTTCCCGCCAACTCACACTCAATGGTTGTCTGACACATGGTACCTTATGGTGTCGGTGGAGGTGCGGGTTGTTTTAAACCCTTAACGCTCTTCTTCCAAAAGTCTAAATTTCCTAAGTTTCCCCTTCGGTCTGTTTTCCCCACGTGAATCAAGGCGTGACACGTGGCACCCTTGGCGTCGGTGGAGGTGCGGATTGTTTTGATCCCTTAAAGCTTTTTGAAAAAAAAAAAAAGGATAAAAGCCTTAAAATTCCCCGGTGGCCCGAATTTGTACTAGAACTTGGAAATTCTGACACATGTTCCCTTACGGACTCGCGGGAGAATGGAGGCAAATTGCACCTTTTTCCCAAAAGGGCAAAAGCACTAAATTTCTTCCCCACTCCATCGGCTCGCGTCTGGGAAAATTTTTCTTCCCCACTCCACCGAGTCTACTTTTCTCCTCTAGGAAAATTTTCTCTCTGAATTCCATAGGCCCGAGTTGGGGAAACTTTTCCTCCCAGGCCCGCAGGCCCACTCTTGGGAAAATTTTCACCCCAAGTTTTGTCGGTCCATAACTTGAGAAATATGAGGAGTTAGGAGGACTTCTTTATATCACCGGAAAGGTGAGGAAATTACCTACCTAATGGAAATGTTTTCAGGAAGTTTTAATTATGTTAATCATGGGATAAATCAAATTGAATCTTTAACCGAGTTCTGGGAGTGGGTAAGTAAGAATTTACTCTGATGATTTTAAATATGTATTATTTTCCCCACTGCAATTAAACATTGCTCTTGTCTTAGATCTTGTGGAATTATATACCTTGGGTATTTAATTGTTTTGGTCCCTTAACCCTAAAATTTTAATCAGGGAATATTTAGCTAAAATGTCAATGTAATCAGTGATTAAATTAATCCCTAAGGAGATTTGAGCTAGGTGTGGACTTATTACACTTGTTGCTTTATAATGTGGAATTAGTAATTATTATAATGGGAAAATTTATCAGTTGAATTTAATTGTCCTTGAGACTTTGGTCGTTAACACTTTAAAAAAAATCCATAATTTTCTAACTAAACCTAGGTTGTTCATGGGTCTCAAGTGGGTTGTTTTAGTGGGCATTATAGAAGCTGCCATGGAGAAGAAGTAAAACTCGCTCATAAAAACCAAATATGGGACTTTGTTCTGCTTCCTTCCGATCACAAGATTTCCAGATGTAAGTGGGTCTATAAAACAAGGAAAGCATCAGATGGAAATGTGAGTAGATACAAAGAAATGTTAGTACCAAAGTTCTTTTAGAAAGTTCATGCCATTGATTATGATGATAATATTTCTCCAGTAGGAAAAACGGACTCCATTCAGACGGATCTTGCCATTGCAGCAACAAGAACGATGGAGGTTCACCACATGGATGTGAATAATGCTTTTATTCATGGTGATCTCAATGAAGAAATCTACATGGAGCAACCACAAGGGTATGTACAAAATTCATCTTTAGTATGCAAACTAAAGAAGTCACTCTATGGCCTCAAGCAGGCACCTAGAGCTTGGTATTCTAAAATGGACTCTTATCTCCGTCTCAAAATTTCATGCGATGCAAATCTGATGAAAATGTTTATATGATGAGAATAAATAAATCTTTATTGATCATAGTGCTCTATGTAGATGATCTACTAATAACAAGTAGTTTAGCCACAACCATTGCTGAAATTAAATCTGCTTTGCATGATAGATTTTCCATGAAAGACATGGGTCTTCTATAGTTTTACCTTGGACTTGAAATTGAACTAGAAGATCTCTCACATACTTGGATTGAGTGACATTGATACCCGATTCATTGTGGCTCATGACAACATTGATCGCAAGTCCACTTCAGGATATGTTCTTAGTTTGGGATCAGGCCCTATTTGTTGGTCAAGCAAGAAGCAATCTGCCATTGCTTTATCATCAACAGAGGCCGAATATAGAGGTGTGGTCAACATTACCATTCAATCCATTTGGCTGCAAAACTTCCTAATTGAGCTTGGTATCCTCTTTCATCGTCTAACTGTCATTTGGTGTGACAATCAAAGTACACTGAAGCTTTGCAGAGATCCCATATAGCGAAAATGGACCAAACACATCGAGATCCACATGCACTTCATCCATGAATTGATACATGATGGAGTCATCGACTTGCAGTACTGTGCCACTTTAGAACAAATTGTCGACATCTTCATGAAGACATTCACTGAGAAGAAGTTTCACATTCTGTGAGATCTTCTTGGGCGAAGAAAACTGCAACATAATAGTTGTCATGCACAATTTGTGCATATTTTTTTGAGGCGGGTTTTTTCCCATAGGGGTTTCCCTCATTCCTCTTTTTTGTCTCCTTAGTTAGACTTAAGCAGGTGTTAGCGTTTGTTTCTAGTCTCCTCCGTAATCATGACAATTTCTTCAATCAACGGACATCTATTTTTAAGCTAACTTAAGTAGTAGTTAACTGCAGATTAGGTGCAATCTGTTTGGTAAACAATATCTTTGCTGTAGTTATCTTTTGTTAGTAACTATTCTTAACGTATCGTATTAGTTCTTGTAATAGTGAATTTTATTGTTCTTTTGCTCTGCTGCCTTTTTCATTTTCTCGTAAACTCAAAGTTTTTTTAATTTTCAGCCGGATCTAGAAGTAGCTGAAATTTTACTGAAGTTTAGAATAATTTCTCTTTTAGTCTTGAAACCATTTGTTACGCCTGAATTACACATTTCCCCAAATATTAAAAAAATTCTCTACTACATTCCATACTTCATATATAAAATTTAAAACCGAGTCTCTGTAATACGATATCTATGATTCATAATTAATAAATTTGAAAAGAGGAGAGAGAAGATTCTTACGACAAAACTCTATCGAACGATTGTCATAAGCGCAATGCCCACCATTCGAATCGCACTTCGTGCAATTTTCGCTGACATTCCATTCGATTCGGAACCGGAATCCTTCGAGAATTTGTTCATCTATAGAACGGTTTTCTGACTTTTGGACGGGAAGAACAACTCGCGATTCACATTTGCTGTTCACACCAGAGTCTAGTTTGGAACTGTAGTACCAACTATGGTTGCATGGTAATGGAGTCAAGTCTCCGATGGTCTCATGGGTGCATTTTTTCAAAAGAGTTAAATGGATATGGGGGTGGCTGCATTTTTACAATATTAAAGTTTTGTCTCAAATTTTAAGTTTCGTCTCAAATTTCCCCCTTTTTCTATTTTTAAAAAATTAATAAATAATATTTTCGCATTGTTAATCGTGCACAGAGGTTTTCGTTTTTCCGGATGCTTTTGTTTTCCCTCTCCTCACAACAGATCACGAAAGAATGGGTAATGGCGACCAAAAATCCGCACATTCTCATTACGCCGATAGGCATATCTGCACTCGTGCAATCAATGGCAGGGAGTGATTATCAGGGCTTGCAAGACCATTGGGCGCCTGAGAACCGTGAACAGTGCCTCCCATCTTTAACGCATTCACCTGTCGTTGCCTTTTGGAAGGTCGTCGAATACACATTTTGGCTTGTTTCATTGCCGTTTTCTGGTGGCGAGGGGTGTTCTGCTCGGGATAATGGATTTGTGCTGTCCATTCACGGGGCTCGAGGGCCGATAGTTATGTGTTTCAGGTTAGGAGTTGAATCAGTTATGTGTTGTCAATAAATAGAATTTACTTCTCCCATTTCCATCTCTCTTATGATCTGTGAGGCGGATGACATTGAGGATTTGCATTGGAGGACCTTATACACCTCTGCCAGTGGGTTCAAATGCCTGCCGTTGTTTTGTTTGTTGTATGTAGAACAGAGCAGAGAACACGGGGTATTTTTTGTGTATTTTTGGGCTTTTTTTGTGTGTAATAATGTGGTCTGCATCCTCCTAATAGGGGTTTACAGACATTTTTTGAGTTTGGTTTTAAATAGATGGTAGGCTTCATAGCTGTTGATCTTTGATTCTTTTGTGTTCTTACAATTAATTTTAGTTATGTGTTTCAGGGAAGGAGCCGAGGAAGAAAAAATAAAATGAAGCCCTAAATTAAGACCCTGAAGAAGCGCCGCAAAATCGGGTAGCTAAATGGAACCCAACATAAGCTCACCATGATGGACTGCAATTGCAGTGCTTTCATTGGCACTTCAGGTATGCCAGGTAGACTATTGGCTTTTTGATGTGGCACTGTAAATTGCTTCAAAATTTAGCTGTGTTGGTTTTTAATATTTTATTGGTATGACAGATAATTATTTAGGATTATTATTCTTTTTATTGTAATTGATTTTTTTGGTAAGACTAGCACTGCAACTCCCTGATTTCACTGGAATCATCTAAAACTATGTTAGCAGAAGCAGGTAGATGAGTAGCCAAATCAGCGAAAAATCATTAATAAAAGAAATTATATAAATGCTCACGGGTTAACAAAATAGGTCAATGGGACTCTGAGGATACATCCTAGTACCATAGGGACAAAGTATTCCAGCCTAAGCCCTGGCTCAGACCAATACCAGAGCTAGAGGGAGCACACAAGGTGGGTATACCCAAACACCGATGCGAAAGAATCTAGAAATGAAAACTAATTTTGTCTTTTCAGCATCTGTCCATATTAATTCTGTCTTTTCACTATCACCCTGACCTCTACATTTAGATGAAGTTTTGATTAATTGGCATTCAGCTGTGGCGTTTCACAGATTTTCTGCTCTATATTTCACATTTTATATTCCCACTGAAGGATGCCCATCTGGTGAAACTGAATATGTGGTAATCAATGTGGTTGCCCCGTGCCAACATTGGTCATTGTTCATTATCTCTCAACAGTGAAACTGAGAGATAATAAACACCATCACCCTGACCTTGTTCATTGGTCATTGGTCATTGTCTTTTCAGCATCTGTCCATATTAATTTTGTCTTTTCACTATCACCCTGACCTCTCCATTTAGATGAGCTTTTGATTATTTGGCATTCATTTGTGGCGTTTCAAATGCCTGCCATTGTGTTTTTTTGCTGGTGCAAACAGGAACAACATAAATTTTGTTCTTGCTTACCTTGACATTAATGATATCCCCTGCAGCAAATACATTACTCTTCTCTTATATACGCAGGGAGCTATCCACATTTATCTGTCTTAATTCTGTCTTTTCACTATCACCCTACCTCTCCATTTAGATGAGCTTTTGATCAGTTGTGGTGTTTCACAGATTTTCTGCTCCATATTTCACATTTTATAATCCCGCTGAAGGATGCCCATCTGGTGAAACTGAAAATATGTGGTAATAATGGTGGTTGTCCCTTGCCAACATTGCGTTGTTTATTATCTCTCAAGAGTGAAATATCTTTTATACTAATCTAAAGTTGAAAGATTTGCATATTTTTGTGTACCAAGGATGGTTTAATTTTAGTTGTGTTTTAGTTATGTGTTTGATGAAGTCTTGCAAATCCTCCATTTTTCCCGCCTGGAGAAGGGCCCTGGAGCTCTTCAATACTCTCAAGCATTCAAGTACGTTTGACTGAATGTATGTTGTCTTCCGCACTTACAGAATTATGCAGCCAAGCTTTTTTCCTTGATTGTTTACTCCTCTTTTTATATTTTTGTAACCCCTTTTTTTTCTATAATGTATATCAAGTTTGGAGTAAAATACTGACTGACTACTACTGAGTACTATGATAAAGGGTGAACTAAAATTTTCATAAATTTTTCTCTGCATATTAAATCTATAAATAATACTGTGAAAAAAGTGTGCTCCCTGCATGATATATTTGTGGGATTTATGTATTTTTTGTGTTAATTTTTGTTTTGGGTCTGCGCAAGCATAGAAGACCGTACCCAAGGGACTATCTTCCTCGCAAGTATCCATAATCTGACCATAAACTGGCATTTTCCGCTTAGAGTTTAATGATATTTATATATTTTTATATGATTAAAATGTTGGAATGCCTAATTTTATTTCATCTTATTTCCTGTCCCTTTTGTTTCCCACTCAGGCCATATAAGCTATATTAAATAATAGAAGGCTATGGAGTTGTAGTTTGTGTGTTGTTGGTGACTGGACTGTATTTTGTAAACCATTGCCCAAATCAGAGTGCAAACCCTCTTCTTGGGTATGCACATATCCCACTGTTGGTGACTGGACTGTATTTTGTGAACCATTGCCCAAATCAGAGTGTAAACCATATCCCTCTTCTTGGGTATGCACATATCCCACTGTTTGAATGATGGGATCTGTAATGTTACTGACTCTACAACCAATATATATTCAATGCATATACCCTGACAATGCAGTCGTGGAAGAGCATCCGTACAAGGCCGGCGGCAAGACAAGCGCAGATTTCACCTCCTCATTTGAACAGTAGTTATGTCAAAAAACTGAGCGTTTCCAGGAAAACTATAAAATAAAAACAATACAGTCATGCCCACAAGGGAATACACACTTTGTGCCATTTCTGTAAACCTCCAAAAAATACGAGAATAATATTGCTGTGATATGCTCAACAATATTATTTCTATGGTGTCCAAGTTTAGAATATTATTTATATTGTTTGAGATTGGATGTTTACATGTTTAGAAGATTATTTCTATTGTGTCCAAGTTGGTAAATGAACTCAAATAGGACACCTTCAGGAAACCTGACCACAAGCAAGAAGACAACCTGGAAAGAAAAAGTGCCAGCCCTTTAAATCTAAAAGCTGGCAGATCTGTCCATGCTTTATAGTGGAAGTGTTTTCATTGGGTGCTTTTTGGACTTCAGTCTTATAAACTGTGCTGTAATTTCTGCATTGTCTACCCTCTGTGCTCTAATGATTAATGTGAAAGTTATGTGCATTATAATAGTTGTCTGTGGAGTTTTTGAGATTTTGGGAGTTAAACAGAAAAAATTATTTTTGTTGCTTTCCAGTATATCCTATCATTTCTATACGATTCCGAGTACTGAACTATCTAAAGATTGTAATTATAATAGTCCGGTGCTAAGGGAAAATTAGCTCCGAACAACTTCCCAAATGAGATTTGCATTTTGAGGCATGTTGGCATATCATTCACTGAAATGTCTACCTCTGACTAATGCTGCAAGTTTTTGAAATATGCATTGCAACTACTTCTCGGAATATGCATGTCTCATGAAGTTTCTGCAGAGCGAATTTGGCTCTAGAAAAATCAGACATGCAATTTATAGTTGTCTTCACAAATGTTGTGGACTCCAGGATGTACCTTTCTACCCTATTGCTGTTCTAATGTGTACACAATACACATCTACAGTGGTGAGAAACGGTTAAACTAACTTGAAGGCATCTATAAAGGCAAGAAAAGAAACTGTAAAATTGATTTGCAAATTAAACAACATTAATTTGTCTAGTAAACAATAATTTTCAGATGGAATAAAAATGTGATCTAATTTGCATCAGATTCTTACCCAGAAGAAAGGGAAACATCCTTGTGAATCACTGTGATCTAATTTTCTTTTTCTGGAGTTGATCCATTTAGGCATTTTTATGTATATGTGTTAGTATATGATGTATTTATACACTCTTTTTTGTTTGGTAATTTGCTTTCTATTTTGTGCGCCACCTCCAAATTGTAACATTTATCTTAGGAGAAAATAGGCATGGCTTGACGACATTTGAAGCATCATATTTAGAGCGATGTAAACCTTAACAAAAATTGAAGGTATGCATATCGTAATTGGAGTTCACTTCTATTGTACAATATTTTTTAGATTGGGTTAAGTTGGATCAAGATACATTTGTTGGAACTCTAGGTATTTCAGCTTTTATTACTGAGATTTGTATCTAAAATTGGTTTAGTTATCTAATATGCAGATATAACCTCCATGAAAGACATTGGAGTGATGTAAATCTTATCAAAAGATTGAAGGTCCAAGCTGCCCAAGCCACCCAACTTGCTAGAAATGTTTCCAGCAGACAAGGTAAAAATATTTGCAAGCAAATGTTGACACTATTTTTACTCCAGCTATATTTCCAGCAGGTACTAAACTTCTATGCTCTGGTCATTGCTTCCTCAATTTCTTTAGTGATGGTAACTGCGGGCCTTTTTCCCAAGCTTCATTCTCGTCACGATATAAGAATTTGGAACTTGGAATTTAAAGCATGATTTTATTTAATTGTAATTCACTTCCTTCAAGATATTCTAGAGAATACCCAATTCTGAATTACTATTTGGGGGCTTTCTTGTTGCTCCTCATGGGTCCTTTATTCTTAAGTAATTTGGAAGGCATGGGAACAAGTGAAACACTTGGTGGTTGGGTATCATGTCTTTTCTTCGTTTGACACTAAGTGTCAACCATACAAATCGATTTCATTGAATTTGAAATATAATGACAAGATCCTTTCCTACAAGAGGTCTGCTCTGCCCTCCGTTCGTTTGAGAAAGGAATTAAAATATTTCATGACTTTTACAGATACCCTGATGCCCTTTTAAATAAATGTCTTAAATCTGAAAAATGTCATTACTCTTGCTGATAGTCAGACTGTTTACACTGGAAGGAGTAATTTGGTGGGGTAGGCATTTAAAACTACCTATTTCAAGAGGCTGGTTAACTGAAGTAGCATCCTAACAAGTTTTAGTGCTCTCAACAAAACTGAATTCCTTATGCATCGTGGTACCTTGTGAGAGTAAAGGCTCATTACCAACTAGTATAATTTGGGATCATGTATAACTGATTGAATCTTGGGTCAATTTGAGTTAATATGCATCGTGGTTAA
Source organism: Taxus wallichiana var. yunnanensis (assembly GCA_018340775.1). Classification (NCBI taxonomy): domain Eukaryota; kingdom Viridiplantae; phylum Streptophyta; class Pinopsida; order Cupressales; family Taxaceae; genus Taxus; species Taxus wallichiana. Next base: position 194,864,348 of record CM031240.1, on the reverse strand, counting down.
TGCCATTTATATAAATCAAACCATATTAAGGTGTTATCCCTCATCATATAGTTTTTCTTTGATAACAGGGTAATATCTCGTACTGCTGGCAGAATGCTATTATTCAGAATCAAGTAAATACTAGTCTTCAGAATAGTTTGCATTCAGTTTCTAAACGTCTTCATTATTTTCCACCGTGTAGTAATGATTGGAGAGGTAAGTTTAGTACTTTTTAAAGAAGTAAGTCATTTGTTTTTATGATATCATAGTTGAAGATCAATTTTCTTTGGCCTCGTTTGGTAGCATTCCCTAGGGTGTTTGTGAAGTCTGGTGCTATTATTCTGAAGAAATAAGACTGCGTTTTACTGCTTCAGAGTAATAGCACCAGCCTTCGCAAAAATCCACCATCACCATGAAAAAATCCACCATCACCACCTTAATACAAAGTAACTACAAATCTAACTTGTGAGAAGAGTTTGTGGTGCTGATAATGAAAGCAATTGATAAGACATAATTTTTATCGTAGTCATTGGGAAAAGTGTATTTAAAATGCAAGTTGCAGCACTAACAATGGTAAGAAAAAGGAACATGAGACCATAGTCCTGGTATTGAGGAAGCCATGAAACCTTGACACTTCAAGGCTCAAGATCATAGCCTTTTCTTGCAACTTTTACATTGTGTGCTGCAGATCCTGCTGTTATCAAGACTGGCTTAGGCCTGCCTATTTCACTTGAAGTATATTGTATCAAAAATAGGTCTCCTGCTCCACACCCCATTTACTTACTGTTACCTCCATTGAATAAGCTTGTCTCTTCTTCATTGGCATTGAATAAGGAAGTAATAGATATCTACTGTATTTTCCTCAACAGAATACCCATCTCGTTAACATCAGTATGCTTCATTACACTCAAAATATATGCAGGATGAGCTATGGCGGCCTTGGGCTGAGTCTGTCATAGTATCCTGATAAGCTTATGGCGATCTTCTTGAAGAAAGAAAGAATTACTTATATCATAACATAAGTTTTTTCTCTGTAGCACTCAAACATGTTTCATCACTTAGCTGTCACAATTGTTATCACAAGTTTCTGACCACCATGAAAAAAATTGTAAGGTGCAATTGTTATTTCTATATTATACCAATAGTTAATTTTTGCTAGCTGTAAAAGCCCAATATTTTATTCTTTACATGGTAGTTTAGACTTTTTAATAATATTGATAGTACAACTTCTTGTAATGTCATAGTATTTTATCCTAATAAATATGAATATTTTAACAAAGTAGGTCATCGTGGCATGCAAATGTGGCTGCAGAAAAACTTGATGCTAGAGAAAGACATTCATTTTTGAATTGGTTGTGTTTTCAGGTATTTTTCAAAAAAAGCAAATATTTTACTTTATTTTAAAGAAACAATTTTCAATATTCTTATTTCATTTACATTTGAATGATTAAGGCATTTAAAGAAACAATATCTTCAGGTTCTTGTCACATAGAAATGTTTTCACATGATAAAACAACTCCACAAACAGTTTTACATACTATTCAACTGAGTTTCTCCTGTTGGAGGATGATCTATTTTCATTTCAAATTAGTTCTTAGACTTTTGTTTCTGCTTAAAGTATTTTCATTGGAAGCTTCTACCTTCTTATAGTGTTTGTCTAATTTCTATAACAGAAATCTAAACTGAACCAAGAATTTGTTATCAAGGAATTATGAACTTCAACTAATTCATTCAATCTTATAAAAAATTCTATAATCATGAGTTCGGAGTGTAAACTGCAAGGCTATAAGGGGAGTTACAAAAATGAATGAAGAAGACAAGATTGTGATCTAATTTGTCTTCATAGTCCATGAGGCATGTCCTAGTGATATCTTGTTGACCACTTGCGAGTGGGTACACAAAGGCATATTAGACATAAGAATAGAGAATACTGAACTATTGCTGCTGCTATTTATCTTGTTCTCAACTTCCAAATGCCAATAACACTACGTGTATGCAACCAAGACGCAGACGACACAGATATGCTCACGCTACATTTAGTGATCAATACAAGGCAACCATTGGTGCAGATTTTATGACCAGGGAGATTCAGATTGGAGATAGATTGGTTACATTGCAGGTTTGCCAAGTTTTACAGTTTTATGGGAATAAAGATTGAGAAGTATCCATTTCTTAATAAGTTAGCATCTTCTAATTGTTTTATGAAAATAAAGATTGAGAAGGATCCATTTCTTAGTGGTAAATGACTTGTTTTCCTGAAAGACAGGTTATAATTTTGAATCTTACAGAGAGTAAAATATGTACGCCATTGTTTACATTTATATTGACCCATAGCTCAGTCTTTAATACCTTCAACGGCCCTTGGATAAATTACTATGATTTTGAAGGGAACTAACAATTATAACCATGAAAATATGTGGGTTGATTCATGTTTAGAAATATGTAAGCTTCATCTCCCTGATGATGGGTCCAGTATTGGATTTATAAATAAATATCGTGTATAACTGTGATATGAATATCCAAACTCGAATCTATACTATATTATATGTGAATGTTTTTGAGAAATCTATGTGCATGTGTCATGATGAATGATTTTTTGAGGAATAATGTTAGGCAGATATGGGATACAGCTGGGCAGGAGAGATTCCACAGCCTTGGAGTGGGCTTCTACAGAGGGGAAGATTGTTGTGTTCTGGTGTATGATGTGAATGTGGCCAAATCCTTTACAAACCTCCACAATTGGTACAATGAATTTCTCAATCGGTATGTCAATATATAAGATATTATACAATCGGTTGTAGGTAGTGTTTTCTTATTTAAAGATTTTAAGGGTTCTTTTAAACACCCACTAATTTTTGCTAACCTGCACACAATTTCCAGGGTAACAAACATTTTCTAATTATTTAAAAAACTCCATTCATGTTTTCCAGGCATGATCTCCAAGCTAGAAAATATTTCCATTCGTTGTGATGGGAAACAAGGTTGATCTAAATGGGGGAAGTAGCAGAGTGGTATGGTTCTTCTCCAAATATATAATTACAACACTAGGAATTGTATGACGCATGAGCTGATGGATTTTCATTTAATTTGTTCATGGTAGGTTAGATTTCTGAAAGGAAAGCCAGAGATTGGTGTGCCTCCAAAGGGAACATCCCATACTTTGAAACATCTGCTAAGGAAGATTACAACGTGGAGGAAGCATTTTTATGTGTTTCCCAGATTGCCCTATCCAATGAAGTTTATGATCTACATGATAGGTAATAATTATTTCATTTATTAATATATATGTCTATCATATGTGTTTACTGGTCAACTAACCAATATTATGATGTAACTTGTTTATATTTATGTCTGTATTTGATGATAAAGTATATTCCTTATAGAAAAGAACTGATTTCATCTTTTATCTGTTGCACTGATATGTGAAAAGCTAGTATGAACCACCTGAGTTCATGATTAGGATTAACCACCATATAGCTCAAAATTTCTGGTAGTTTGAGTTGTTAACATTTAAAGATCTGTTTCCTGTGCCGATTTTGTTGAACTAAATCTTGATTTCAACCACTCAGAATCATCTTCATGTATGTAGTGTAGAATATCCACTAAAGAAAAAATAGATGAATAATGGCTTATTTTTTGTTTTTCAGCATGTGCTTATATCGTAACATTTTCACTAGACATGTGTGGAATTCCAGGATTATAATGTCTCGAGGTTAGTCCTTAATATAAGTTATGAAAATGGATTGACAGTAATGAGTTAGTGATAACTAATTTTTTAAAACAAAATATAAAGATCAGGTCGATTTAGTGAAAACTAATTATTTTCCTAATTTAAATGTAATTTGTGAATACTTTTGGCAGAATTGGAGTAAAATATGTGATCATAATTTCTTAGAATCCAATGCACCTTCGCTGCTAATGATAGTAGAGAATTGCATCAAAGTTGAGACAATCAAAGTGAAGAACATGAAGATGACTGCTGCCGATGGAGAGGCAATTGCTCAAAAAGGAAGTTGCTCAAAATTGAAGTTAAGAAAAATAACCTCAAAGTAGCACTAGGGAATCATATGGATCACTTGAAGTTGGTGGTGGAGAGAAGGTGTTAATATTGTATATCAAGGGTTAACGAATTCAGACACCCTTTTGTATCTTATCTTATTTGATATTAATAAAATATTTGTGGACCCATTTTTTGGGCACAATATTTAAATCAAATTGTTGTTAATTTATAATATTAATTACTGCAGTCACTCCGACATCATAGATGATATTTAACTTCGTTGATTGCACTATATGATATTTGGATATTGTGTAGTTTTAAAATTCATATTTTTCATTCTTTAAATTCGTATCGTCTCTGTGAGAGACAATAAAAATTGAAATTAGTATTGTCTCTAGAGAGACAAAATGTTAGTATTTGGTATTGTCTCTAAGGAGACAATGCTGATATCCCCTCCTAGAGTGTCTCTAGAGAGACGAAATGATATTGTCTCTCAAGAGACAAAATATGCATCAATCATTATTGTCTCTTGAGAGACAATAATTAGAGAAATGAGGCATAAAATAAACGGTAGCGATAATGTTTTGCGCGTCATAGACTCACCGTTCAACGTGGACCCAAGCGACTGTCCCTATCTTGGCCGACATGATGCCCTCCTTAGAGATGCTTTCTCATTCACCTTCATACAACTCGACCTGAAATTAAAAGAAAAAAAAAAAAGTACGAGGATGGATCCAACGTATCCATGTACAGTAGAACAGAAGTACACGCAATCTGATCTATCCCCATTCTCCATCCGATGATGACTACTATGTACCATTAGGGTGCATCGCAGCCTTCCGTTTAAAATATTGAAGGCTCGGATGCACCCTAGTGGTGCATTTTGAGTGGAGGGTAGTCAATGCCTTCTACATCTGCACATAATTATTATATTTACTATTGGAATCGCTTCTATATTATAGACAATACAATACAAAAAATTACTTAGTAAGGGGGGCGACCGACAATTGTTACGGCTTGAAAAAAATGAATCTCGGATGGCAATGCAATCCTAACGCCATGTAGGCAACCAAAAGAAGTCCACAAGGGTAGAAAAACAGAGCCACAAGAGCGAACAAATAATACTATATCAAAATAGTCTTAGGCGTAAGAGCCGCAACACTTGGAGGCAAGGTGAATCATCCTTTGGCGGAAAGAAGCCAAGTGTACGACGCTCCTCGAAAAGGGGTGTTGATGCATAAACATAGCACCCCTGAATGTCTGCAACTCGATGGGCTGAGACTCTCAATGTGATTGCATAACATGGAGCTTCTCCCAAAGTGTGGGACTTTGCGAATTGGGAGAACTCTCCGGATGAAGGTCGGTTCCTATTCCTCTATTTAGCCGCACACATACAATTTGCATAGGATCTACTCTAAGAACTACTCTATCTTTGCCAAGGAGACGGGGTTGAGAAGATGAAAGAGAATAAACCTAAATTAATAGAGGTGATGCACCAAAGGAATGTTGAACACTTACTTTTCCATTAAACAAAAATTATTAAAATATAATACAACTACCATGCATAGATAACTGATACTGTAATGAGAGATCAGATGAAAACAATGAGCACAAGAGAGGGTTGAAAATCATCCATAGACATGTATTATTGCTCCAAAAATTTAATACAATATACTACAATGGCCAAGAGGCAAGATTGCATTACAATTTGAATAGGAGGTCTCAGCTCCATAAATCCACTTTCGAAAGAGAAGAAGGGAGAGTGCAAAACAAAATGTCCAACCTTTAGAAAATGCACCTCCTTACAATATATAGGAAGAATGAGAGAGAAAGGAGAGAAAAATTCAAATCTTGCTTCAACCACCCCAAAGGAGCATTGAATTCGCCACTTCAAATCTTGCTTCCACTACAAAACCCATACCTCCATGTGTTTTTCCTTGTTGGGCAAAAAATGAAGCCCATATGTCATTAATGGTGGTAGGTAAGAAACCTAGGACACCTCAAAAATGGAAAACTATATTTTTAATTTTTAAGAACTTAGTCCCACTAATTTAAAGAGATTTCTAAAAAGTCCTCTCTTGCTCAAATCCAAGCTCCCAAAGGATAGTTAACTATGGCCATCTGCGCAGTCGAGGTATAATTCTCGCAAAAGTGGCCTAAGAGGTTCGAAAGTCCGAAAAGCATGCAACCCCCAAAATCCTGAAATTCGACTTTCGAGATTTTCATTTCGTGAGAAAAAACACTATTCATCCACAAAATTGCTTGAGAGTTCTAAAAGTTTGAAATATCGACTTTCGAATTCAGAATTTCAAACATTTTCATGTGATTTTCATGTTTTGGGGCTAGAGACTTCTGAAACTCCAAAGTCCGAAACCCCGAAAGTCCAAAAGTCTAAAATTTCAAACTTTCGAGTTCAGAATTTCGAACATTTTTCTCTTGCTTTTTTTTTGACATGATTCCCAGGTCGACGAAACCCAAAAGTCTAAAGTTTTGGACTTTTGGGTTCGAAATTTATACTTTTTCCTTCGAGAGTTCCAAAACTTTGAAATGTGAAAATTTGGACTTTCAAAGTTTCAGATTTCGGGCTTTTCACTTTTATCGAGATCCTCAAACCCCAAAATCAAAGTCTAAAATTTCAGACTTTCGTAGTTTCGGGTTTCTAACTTTTGGCTCCATATTCCAACTTCACGCTTGAGATTTCCAAAACCCCAAATCTCGATAGTCTAAAATTTCGACTTTCAATTTTAGATTTCAAAACTTTTCCTCGTCATTTTTGCCATGTTTTCTTGAAATGCCAAAATTTTGAAGTTTAAAATTTCAATTTTTTTGCCTCCATCTTCTTCAACTTTTACTTCGCCACTCCTGTACCAATTGTGCATTGACTTGATGATTCCATCTGTAACATGAACTTTGAAAGAAAATGCGAGATCACACAATTGAACCACCCTCCCATGGCTCTTGTGCAAGGACTTGCTTGATCAATTTTGGCTAAGGGGAAAAATTGGATAATAGGGGGTTGATTAACCAACCATCCTAGTCTGGCATCTGGACACTCAGTGACACCATGATTCACCAGCCCAAAGGAGGTGACCCACCAAACTGAGACACACCCCCATGCGGAGATCCTCGGTTTGAATAACTAGCAAGAAATTTGCCTTGTGCAAAATCGCTACAACCAGATCAAAATAAGAGGGATTAGGCGAGCCGATATGGAGAGGGCCAATTCACTCGTGTGTTACTCGAGAGTGGTTACGTAAACGATCGTGATGTCTAGGTGGCAACAGAGGAGATAGAGATCGACGCTCACCATCATTAGAAGGGAACCGACTCATGATACATGGTGCATTTCCCCAATGATCAAGCATATTTTGGAGATAAGCAAACTCCAATGCCACCTTCTGGGCTTGAGCCTAAATCTGCATACACACAAAAGAAAGAATTGCCACCTTCTCATTAATAGATATGTCAATAGAGAGTTCCCAAATGCTTTGAAACAAAGCATTATTTCTAGCCTTCCAAACTCGAAAGAGAATAACATAATGGAAGAAATTCCAAATTTAAGCAATGTAGTGAGGCCAATTAACATAGCCCCTAAAAATTTAGATTTCCATTCAAAACATGTGGCTTATAAGGTGGAAAGAGAGAGTGAATCCAAAGTCAAGTGCTTTGAGAATGGGGACAAAACAAGAAGATATGTTTGAAGGACTCTTTGAAACCACAACAAAGGAACTTAGGGTTTGGAATGCTGATATAGCTTAACAATTCCCCCAATGAAAGACCTTGATAGATAAAACACCGTAGAAAAAAATTCAACTTGGGATCAAACAAAGGATTCCAAGCCAATGCTGAGATGTCGAAACCAAGTGGAAGGGAGAAGTGTAAAATCCAATGGGTGTTAAGTTTATCAATACCAAAAGAAATGGGAGAAAGAAAAGAATGAATGACCCCGTAATCATATTTCAGTAATGGAATATCCAAATTCCATCTCGAGTATTTCCACTAGGAAAAAGAAGGTTGATGCCCAAGCTTATGTAACATGACATTAAGATGAAGAGACTAAATTCTTAGAATAGATGGATGGTAAAATTTTAGAAGCTAAATTTTTGTTTCGAATTAGGCCAAGAGAGCCAATCTCTATTAGAAACAAAGTCTTTAATGGTAGAAATTTCTTTCTAAAACAACCTCATTGCCTTGATGTCTGGAAACTCGATAAAGGCAAGCTATTAGAGAAAATAGGAAACCACCATAAATTATGATCATTGAAGGAGAGACCTGTTCTAAAACCATCACCAACCCATCTCATCAAATGCTTCACAGATTTGAAGGATTTCCAGATGCTTTACACAACAAACATATCCGGTATTTTGACTAGAACTCTTGTAATTAGTAAGGTATAAAAGCCAATATTCTTCCGACAATTTTTACTATAGGGAGAACCTAATGATATAGAATGTATGATGAGAATTTTCTATGCCTTTTTCGTGAATACATCGAACAACCCATTTAGCATGCATGGATATACTTTTTGTATAAACATCAATAACACCCATTTAACCATGTTCTCTAGGAAGCGTGTAAATTTCCCAAGAAACTTTGTGAAACCCACTGTCCCTATAACTCGACCAACGAAAATCACATAAAATATTGGTTATTTTTTCAAATTAAGTTGAGATGGACACCAACACACAACATAATAAACTTTAGTAGATACCAAAATCTTATTACAAACTTGAAATTTCCTTGCTAGCGATAGAGGTTGGCAGACCCATTTTTGCACTTTCTACTCAACCTGGTCAATCACTAATTGCCAAAGAGTGGAAGACACACTTTCAAAGGAAAAGGGGATCCCCAAGAACTTAAATCTATCACCTTACTGAATTCATTTCAATGGGTAAGATGCCAACCAATCCAACATGGGCTAGGAACTTTGGCAGAAATCCAAAGATTTAGCAAGCCGAACTTTCAACCTCAAGCAGGATAGAAAATATCAAGGAAAGAAAGGGTCTCATGAATGTTCTGGTTCGATTCATCAAGAGTGAGGAAGGAGTCATTAGCAAATTTCCCATTTACAATTTGGATTTTATGTTCAAGGAGATAAATCCCATGAATACGCCCTTGATCCACTTTTTTGGCAATAACAGAGACTTACAACAATTAATAGTGCGACATGAAGAAACATCAACAAAAAGAGCCGAATCCCAAATCCCGAAGCATAGCAAAAATGAATGTGTAATACCCCATAATATTTTATTAACCACACCTTATAATTTAGTTAAAATTTCAATAAATTTTTGTCTTTAATCTATAGTTGTTTAACTACCCACAAATGTGACCAGGAAAAATTCACCCTTAGCCCATAATATGATTATTTAAATTAAAGTGCCAACTCAAATTCCATTTTAATATTTTGACCGTTTCACTAAGTAATTCATACTAAATCACCTAAGAGAAACATCTATTTACTTCCCCAATTATTTTAAGTGTTGGAGTAAGGGTAAATACTAGGAAAGGTCCTTAGTAATCAAGTATTTATTTAATTTAATCCCCCTATACTATCAAGAACTCTAATTACTATTTTCTAGTAAATTAGTTACTCTTAAATTTATTTATAAGCCATTATGCTTATTCCCACATTTACAAAATAAAGTACTTAATTATAGCATTTTCTAGGATCACCCACAAATAAAAATCTACCCAAAGGGATAAAATCCCCCATGGAATTAATTTTATCCTACCCACTTCTATATTTTCCCATTCCTAACTTAAATCCGCAAAATCAAAATAGTGTAGGGAACAACCTCCACCCTTGGATTGACCTAATCCTATCCATAGGATCTTACGTCATCTCAAAGCCATAAAATTTTCAATTTTGATTTCTTTTAGTTTTCTCCTTCTTTCATTTTGTTTCACTTGGTTAGTAGTTTTTTTGTTCTCTCTTGGAAAGGAGATATGGCGGCCATGGAGGATCTTCTTCTAGAGTTTTTTTTATTAAAACAAGAAGTATGAATGGAGATATATTTTACTTTCTTTTCTTTATGGCAATGCCAATACCTGAGCAAAAAAATTCTCCTTTTTGATCCTAGATGCATATATATATATTTCCCCTAACGGCGGTGACTCAGAAGTTTCCAGGGTAGGGTTTCTTTCATGGCACTGGGCCTTATATATAATGGTGGGTAGATTTAGATAGCGGAGGGTTTATGTGATTATGGCAGCCTAAGGGGTCGCGGCCTACAGTGGGAAAAGGAGCAGGTGGTGTGCCCGCAGCCACACCACAGATTTCTATGGTGTGCAGCCCCACCCTAGCTCGCTCGCTCTCTCTCTCTCTCTATATATATATATATTTCTTTAATAAAAAAATTGTTGTGTTTCATATGGGTTTCAATTTTATTTTTGTATACATATAAAAGAGTGTAACGTTTATTTATTGATATATAAATATCTATATTTATATATGTATATGTGCATGTTCGGGGATTTAGCACAAGTAAAGAACATTTCTTATTTTATTATTATATGACTTATATATGTTTTTGTGTGTGTGTGTTATATAAAGAACTATCTACTTATATATATGTATCTATTTGTATGTATAAGCATATTCATGTTTGACAAAGCTTATTCAATGAAAAAAACAAATTTTAACAATACCTTCCCCGATAATAAATAAATATTTTTTCCAACAAGAACCATAAGCATATATGCATCCCTAAATACCTTTAGAGGGATATATGATTTTGTATACTTTTATAGAATGATTATTAATTTCCAGGTTAAAATATATTAAAGAAACAAATAAAATAGCACTATAAATTCATTTCAATCAATATATTCCAACTTTGCAAAAAAAGATCTTAACCAAGGAAATTTTTAGTGGCCAATTTTCTTAAACTCGTGAATATTATGGATTTTAGAAATTGGAAATGGCAAATTTTCAGCAAATGGGTGGCACCTAATTCACCTATAATTTTAGTAGAAAATCCATTTGTATGGGTCACTTCCCTACTATTTATATAGAAAAATTAACTTATGCATTTATTCGGTGAGGTTTAAGACATGTTGGGTTAGATGGATAGGTTAGATAGATGGGTTAGACGGATGGGTTGGTCAATAGATGATGGATAGTGATTGATGGCGCATAAATGGATGACCAAGTTAGATGGTTGGGTTGTATGGCTTGGTTGGACGATTGGTTGACAACTACCTTGATGAAAAATGTCCATCGCCTTCTCTACAACCTAGGTTGACACGTCCAACCCTACGATATACGGAGGACGTTGGAGGATCGTCCATGGTCTACCATGAAAGCAGCTTTTCAAAAAATTTGCTATTGATGCGAAAGTCAATTTTGGAGATTCACCGCCAATTTCAAACTAATTTTTCGGAGGGGCGGTCTTAAAATGAACCCCGATCTTAACATACACAATAGAATAAGTTTCTCTTTTGTAGTGCAAGTTAAGGTCCCAAGCTTGCACCTAATTTCTATTTCGCAATATATGTAGCAAACCTTTAGAATAAAATGAAATCTTCCTTCTCGAGAAAGGATTAAGTTGACAATATAACAATATTTCTTCCCAAGAAGTAATTCAATATAACTAACTTATTCATTTGAAAAAGTTTGAAACCTTCTCCAAAAAAACTATAAAATCTTCTACAATATGAAGGAATAGCACTTTTTCAAAATGTTCAATATCAAGATTTCTAGTCCTTTCTAATATTAAAACATCAAGCTTCACAATGAAACCAAATATCTTTTCAAATGAGATAGTCAAATTAATCATACAAAATCCATAACAAGGAGGAGATTTTACAAAGAATAACACATCTAAAGGATAAGCTACATTTGCATCCCAAGATGGGAGACTATAAAGGAAAGATAAAATCTGCATTTACCAAACCAACTAAGATAAAGAAAAATGGCAGCAACTAACAATTCTTGGACAATACAAGGAGATTCAAAACATTAATTTGTCACATAATAAGGACAAGGTTACAAGTCACTATATTTCTATAATGTAAATATTTACAAGGTACATTCTCTTATGTATGATGATACACAACACTAATACAAGTCTTGTATGTTTCAAAAGCTACAATCCAAATCCAAGTATGCGAGGCTTACAAATGAGTCACAACAGTATATAAAAATCCAAAAGAAATTAAAGAATTAAAAATTTCCCAAAGTTGGGAAACAATATGCCAACTTCCCCAAGAATGCTCCAACAATATTTATGCTAAGAGTCTTCGTGCTTTTTCCACCAAAGATCTTTTAAAAACACAAGTAGATAGTCCCAGTTACCTCCCAACCACTTGACATCATTACATGCCATTCCAACTAGTGGAGGACATGTTAGCCTCCATCTAAGTCGATGGGAGAGATGGAAAACATTCCTCAAGTGTGCACAAGTAGGGAAGGGGGTACAAAAATAATAATAACACGAAACAATCCTTAACCACAAATCCACCACATAAAATGCCAACCAAAAATAAGGAGGATAAAACATTAAATTCAACCTCCAAATGGGGAAGAGTGGATGTGAAATCACATAGAACCAAAAGGGTCGCGATCCAACTACAAGATGCACACATGCATAAGATCTCCAAAATTTTTCGTTATCACTCCATAATAATCACCCCTCCATATTTCTCAACCCATTAACCTAAATACATCTTTGGGAGGTTTTTCAAACCAATTGGGTTTCGTTTCCAAGGATGGGTAAGGGGGTTCAAACCATATGAACCATTTCCCCACCTCAAATCATATGAGGGGATAAAATATGACAAACCAACATGGCTTTCCCATCAAGCCATGAGGTTTAAGAGGGAAATTCCTTCCCTTTTCCACCACACAACTCAAAAAACAATCAATACATTTGTGAGATGGAGAAAAGAATAAAGGAATACAAAGCAAGCATACCATGGACTACATACAAAACATAGTTTTACACAACAACAAGATTCAACTAACATATACATAAAAAAACAAAAATAAGGATCAAGGATCCTACCTCCAAAAGCTTTCCAAAACTCTAAGCTTCTCCAATCCTCTTCCAAGCAAGAGCTCCAAGTCCAATCTCTCAAAACAAAAATGCAAAAATGACAAGGTGAAAAAAATTTCCTCCTACATGAGGATGTATATAAATAAAAAAGAGAAATATCCTCTCCAATGAGAGGGTGACATGTTTCACCTCTCTCCTTTCTCCCCCAATATTAAAAAATTTAAAAGATAATAAAACAAACACACTTTAAGAGTATTTCCCCCAAATTCCTTAAAAGGATAATAAGCCAATAACATTCAAATTTTAAGAAAACACTCCACCCAACCATTCTTACAAGAATGGTGACTTATGAGAGGTCAAATGGGAGGGAAAACTCGATTTCATAAATAATGAATCCCCTCACATATAGGTAGGGTTTAAGGGCTTATTTTTATGCTAAGAGAACCCAAAACCAAAAGGGGTCTCCGAAAATGTGAAAAAAATTACCCAATTTCGGTTTTGGCATTTTGGGCACAAGCTTGGAGGTTGTGGGGCTAATGCAAGGGTGTTTAAGTGACCCTAACCTCCTAAACACAAACTTAATTAATCAAACACACCTCTAATGCAAGTGGGGACCACTAGGTCCCCTAAACTAGGTTATTCAAGACTAATAAAACACAAATAAATAAATTACAAACTTGGAGTCACCCATGGTGCCCCTATCAACATGCAAACTCAAACAAGGCCTCATACAAAAATCATGGTTAGGACTTGCCTAATCTGGACACTTTTGTACACATGAGTAACAACCACGAAACCCATGTTCTCTTATGCCCCGTCACCTACACACTCATTGCTAACATTAAATGCATATTTCTAATAAAATGTATAAATTAACCACTCATTAAATCAATCAAAATATAATACTTTTAAGTATGCTAACACATGATAAGTGATGAAGCGTAAATGAGAAACATACACAATTTCATATAAATTCATCGTGTATTAGCCATCACAATAATAAATAACATCCATCTATGGTATAGTATGATAACATCAAATAACCAAATAATCCATGATATCAAGATGTGTAGATACAAATATTTCACATTAGACAATATTTAGCTAGGTTTTATACCATTATTTAGAATGTTCTCAAGTGCACGAAGAACCAATTAATCCCACCTTTTGGCCACCTTTTTCTTATCTTTTATTTTTTCTTTCCCATGTATTTCCTGATACCTATCATTCCATTTCATGAACTTTTTAACATTCTATCCTAAAATCAAGGAATCCCACCTCTAATGGGGCTTCCCAGGCATCTTTCTCCCATTCCGAGTGCCCCGGTCTATGCACAACATCCTCCATTTATTTTTGGAGAAATTCTAGGTATTTTTATCCTTATCTTCTTCTCAATCAGAATTTTGGGATTAATTATGAAATTAAGCTTGAGACACTATAAATAAAAAGTTATAAGACCATAATGAGGGTCCTAGGACATTACATCTTATCACTACTATCACTCAATTTGGGGTTTCATCCATTACATCACTTACATCCACATAGTGTCATGCATTCATAAAGAATATTTATATCACATCAGTTATCACCAATTTTGACTGCGCAAAATTGTCAAAAAAGACAATTAAATAATTAAAAATGAGAAAATTTTGAAAAGTATTACTTTGCATGGTTCATTGGACTCCTTGCGATCGTCTTATTTTTGTGATCGTTTCGGTCTTCGTTTCGTGATTTTCGGGCAAGAACTCTTCCCGCCAGGCTATAAAACGCATTAAAATACATTAAAATAATTAATTAATATTTAATTAATTAATTGCTCCTTGTTTGATTAAATTAATCACTTAAGGAGTATTTAATTAAATAAATATAAATTAAGATTCATCCGACAAGTTTTGGTGCCGGGGAAGTTAGCTTTTGTTTCCAACTGCCGGGTTGGCATCCCAAACCCGGATTTCCACTTTCCTGGCAATTTCCTTCAAATTTCCCGCACGGTTTTCCTTTGCCAATTGCCAAATCATGGATTGGCAAACGGGCATAAAATTCCCCAATTTCCCACATGGGGAAATTGGACGAGATCTACTGACCCATTTTGCCATTCCGTTGGCAATTGCCGTTACTTTTCCCATTTCCCTGGCGGTTAAGCCCTTTACCGGGATGAGAGGAAGTCGAATTAATCCTCGTAACTTCCTCCATCAAACCCGGTGGAAAAAGTCAGAAGAGAAAATATTTTGTTTGACATTATGTAAGAGAAACCCACGCCATTGTGAGCAAAAGAAATTAGTCACAGCAAAAGAAAGAAGAATCCAGGCAAATATATGCGCATTGTTTTAAAGACAAAGTTTTAAGAGAAAACGTGAACAGTGCGTGAAAGAGACAGCAAGGGCAGGAAGAGCCAAACGTGCACAGTGCGCAGAAGAGACAGCAAAGACAAAGTTTTAAGAGCAAACGTGAACAGTGCGCGCCCAGCCATAAAACCCACGCGCCCAGGGACAGGACGCGCACAGTCTGGGGAATGTTGAATGTTATTCATCTTGTCTGCGTGAATGATCTTGAGGCGCGCCAAATGAAAAAAACCACGCCCAGCAAAAAACCCCACGCGCGAGTCATGCGCACACGATCTGGGAATGTTGAATGTTATTCATCTTGTTCAATAACGATGGATGCTTGCTGCTTAAGAAACTTGCTCACAAAGCTACTGAGGCCATCTACTGAACAATGACCACGATCATTTATAGTAGAAGAAACGAGATAAAGGTTTAGTTGAGTTGACTCGCCTTTTCATTTTGGAAAGTCACTTCCATGAAGCGGATCGACCAACTATTTTGTTATACTCGCCATCGATTAGAATACATCCTCAAATTCGGGATTTTCCTTCAAAACATTTTTATCAAAATCGATTAAGTGACAGTGAGAGTGTTACCAGGAGACCTGATGAAGGTTATTACGGTGCAGAATGAAACGATTCATATTGTTCAGCATTTTATTTATTCTTTTCCCTAGAAATGAATTGAATGTGAAGGCCGACTACGAAAATACACGTTGGCCGTTTTTATGTACTACATCCTTGTTACTTGTAAATGGTCTCTTTGAGAAACTCTAAGGGCAATAGGCAATATTTATACCCTTCCATTATGTACATCCAATCAGACAATAAAAAAAAGTATTCTTTTACCAAGTTCAGAGAAACTTGTTGATTGGAGCCGGGATTGCAGAATCCACTGCCAAAATACCGAGGAGCTCTTTGGCCAGAATCGAGTCTTAAGGGTGTCTATCGACATCTTTGAGGGCTTGAACACAGGTCATCATCATGGCAGCATTAGGTCTTTATTGGTAATAGCATTTTCTCATCGTTTGGGAGGTACAATTGTGCTTATTATGGCAAAGCCAAAACATTCTTACTACAAGTGTTATATAATAAGGAAGAACCGTGAGCATTGTGGTAAAACCATTCTTTTCAAAAATGTCGGGTTAAGCTCGGTATTCAAGTGAGTTGAGCCAGAGAAGAACTCAGGGAGTTCGGTTCTGGAAAGAAGGTAAGACGACACGAAGGGCATGGATCGCCATGGGAGTTCGAATTCAAGTTGAAAATGCATGAGCTCGTAATCAAGCTAGGAGCGATATGATTGAAGGCTCATTCGTGAGTTGAGTCGTCTAAACACCTAAGTGAAGAAGGAGCACATCTCGAGAATTTCTCATTCCAGTCATCATTCGTCTTTGCATGATTGCCCTAATTCTTCAGGCCTAATCAACAACACAACACTATAATTCAAAGCATTGGTTCATGCAAGCACCTGTAATCTATATCACACAATTTCTAGAGGTGGAACTCGTTGATGAAGTACCTCAAAATATACCAGCCCAACTTGTGGAAGTAGTCACAACTTCTCAACCAAAAGTTGATGATCCGGTTCTTTCACTGCCTACATTTGAAGAATCATCACAAATGGAGAAAATGGCGACAACATCTTTCTCACAACAAGAAGATCCAATTTCAGCAACACCCGAAGGTGATCCCCTTCAGCGTGATGAAGATCAATTCCCAACGAACACGAGAACCATGTACAATGAGGTACTTGGAGAGGTTCCCACCTGGCTACATGATACCCTGAAGAATTGAAAGAGGGTCATCAAGCCAATAGTGATAAACTTGGAAGCGATTGCGTAAATGTTAGAATCCATCACTCCAAAAAGACCAAATACTACGCTAAGGTGTGTGTCAACGAATTCATAAATCACTTGATGATTTTTCAACACCACTCGTTCACATGGGGAAAAGGAGATGGATTTCCAAGACTCTGAAGTCTCACGAATTCTGCTCGGGAGATCAACACTTTGGGATGGTGACAAAGAAAAAGGACATAACTCCAGGCAGTGAATCGCAATTTTGGCTATTGAAGATCTTCCCAATGGCGAAAGACCAGAAGCTGGATTCTGATAAACTAAGGTGGCGTAACGACTACGGTCTCGTGACAAATGAATAATTCACCATGGAAAGGTACTTTGAGCATGTGGAGAATTGTGAATATGAATACGAATGAAGACAAATCTTCTCACACCAGGATATTGCTCAGATAGAGGGGTGGATGAATTGCTCAAGTTTCAAACTCAGCACTCTTTTCATTTGGAGGATTGCAGAGCACAGTCAATGAGTTCATTCCCGTACGATCGGGATAGGCGGACTCTTGGCCCAATGGATAAGGCACTGATCTTAGGTGTCTTGATCTAGGTGGCACATTGCTGACTAGGATGTCTACGTGTGCATACAAGTCATTTAAGTGGGGTCCACATGTACCCATTTCTTTTATTTATGTATTTTTCCTTAAATGACCTTTTAACTTAAGTGGTTTCTATTTTTAGTCACTTTTTAAAAGTTGGTTGAAAAAGTCAAAGTCACTAAAGTGCCTTATTTAATGTGCATTTAAAACCCTAACTACTTTGTAACCAACTTTTGGGTTATAAAAGGAAGTCAGGGGCTCATTTGTAAAGGTGACTTTGAGAGAGGAGAAGAAGATACTTTTGTGCAAGCTTTGTTTCAGAAGAAACTTTGTGTTCTTTGTGAAAAACATTTTGGAGTTAATAGAATAAGAACTTTGTGTCTCATTTATTGTCTCTTGTAACATTTGGTGTTCTTATGTTCATTAGATGTTAGGTGTTTGAATCTTGCATGCAAATATTATCTTTGATCTTATTGTCAACATTAGCAATCAGTTGTTCTAGTTCACAGTGATCAAGCTCTGACTATCTACT
Organism: Taxus wallichiana var. yunnanensis; assembly: GCA_018340775.1. Lineage (NCBI taxonomy): Eukaryota > Viridiplantae > Streptophyta > Pinopsida > Cupressales > Taxaceae > Taxus > Taxus wallichiana. The sequence goes on along the minus strand of CM031240.1, from coordinate 194,846,123 downwards.
TGCTCATGTGTGTTCCCTTTGCATGTTCTTGTTTGGCTAACTCAAACTCCGTTTTATTTGTGTTGGTTATTCATCTTTTCTCTTCATGCAATATTAGGCTCTGTTTTTACCTAACTCTTGCATGTTCTTTCAGTCCATTCCATTCCACTCCTTTCTTTCATTTCATTCCATTTCCTTCATTCACTTTTCTTCCATTGATGTTCCAAAACACCCCCACATACAATTTTGAATGTACGAGATGTAAATCTGATTTTGGTTTTCAATAAAAGGCACCTCACCTTCATTGAGGAGGACTTCGTTCCCACAGCTTTGTTGCATGTCATTTGCATGCGTGCAAATCCATATGCTAACAGATTTTGGCGACTCATTGAGGGATTCGAAATCGTTAACCGGTGCTTGGTTAAATCTTTATGACTATCCCCTACTGCAAAGCTCGAGTTCTTGGCCAGAACCTTGTGCTGACGAAGATTTCGAGGAGATATTGCTGCCAACCTTGAATAGTAGCTTGGGAAAACCGTGAAAGCTTGCAGCAATTTGTGGCTGTTGATAGAGCCATTGTGAGAGAAATCTACATCGAAGACCTTAGAAGAAGAGCACCCTTTCGTGGCGAGAAGACCTCTTGGGCACGTGTTGATAGTTGTTCACCGTGCGGTCCTCTTCCACCCGGGTAATAAGTTGTATGACCATTACAGTAACCCACCTATCTTACAACCAAATCTTGTTTTGCGAGATACTCAAAAGATATATCATCAGATTTGAGGCAAGCTATTTGGGAAAAGCGCACAAGTAACCATCATTTTCATCTCGCCGCATCAGTACTAGATAACGAAGAAGAGAAAGCTGCGAGAGTTGTTAGAGTTATTCAGGCGCAAATAGCTCAAGAAAGAGAGCAAAGAGAAAAGGCTAGAGCTGGTCGGAACACGCTAGTGATCTCTTCACCATAAATATTCCAAGCTGGAAGGAAAGAGGTTTACGCGAGGAGAAAAAGCTAAAGGTCGATCTGACCCTACCTTTGATTTTCAAGGAAAATTCGGTTTCAAGTTATCTCCTCCTAAGAAGAACACACCTCGTAGATCTGCAAGCCTTGCATCAAGTCCTGAAAGAGCAAGCAAGGAAGGAATCACTACCAGTCAAGCACTTGTCCTTGCTCACATTGTTTTACCTACGCATACCACCTTTCCTCCAATGGCAGCCAATGTACCATGGGGAAATGCCATAGGCCCATTGGCCTTACACCTCGACATGAACTCCCACGAGGATCGAGAAGATTCTTCCCAAGTTAAGCGGAGATGGGAAGGCGTCACGAGAGGATCATATTTACTGCCTTCTTATTGCATGTGCTTTGTTTTGTCGGTAGAATACGAAGATGTTGCTATTCGTCTCTTCATCGAGACATTGCATGATATTGCTTTGCAGATTGGTTTCATCATCTACCCAATGGATGTATTACAAGTTGGGATGATATGAAAACCAAGTTTGAAAATCGATTCAAAACAGCGGAAGATGAACATGCTCTTCTTGCCCAACTATCTCAAGCAAAGAAAGAGCCTACAGAACCCATGAGGAATTTCGTGGCCAAATTCAACAAGATGGTAAACAAAGTTCCCACCGGGATTCGTCCCAACCTTGATGGACAAAAATGTTTCTTTATTAACGCACAACAACCAGAAGTGTGCTATCAGCTAAGAAGAGCCAGGGTGGCTACTTTGGAACTTGCTCAATCTTTGGCCATAGAAATCGAAGATGACTTAATCATGGCAGGAAAATTCAAGAAAAATTCCCTCAAAGGAAAGAGTCAAGAAACTCCCAACGTTTCAGAAACTATACTCACTAAGTTGGCTAATGATATGCTAGCTTTGAAGAAGCAAGTTGCTCAAAGTAGTAAACCTGCTCCTTACAAAGATATCCCACGAAAAGGATACGTTCCCAACAAAGCCAGGATTGCAGGTGCTCCAACGAGGCTTGCTTTATTGAAGCGCTCCATGACTAATTCCAAATGTGATGTCATTGAAGAAAGCGATGATGAGATTGAGGTCGTCGAGGTTGATGAGGAAGAGCCCGATCTAAGGCATCGAACCTACGGTTGAAGATCCACGAGGAAGAAAGCAATAATCATTTCTTTGAGTACCGTTACGATGAAGAAGATGAATATGAAGAAATTATAGAAGATATGAATAGTCAATCCTTATTTGTCTTCACACGCTCTCGGAAAAAGGACCAAGATACCACCAGGCGGGAGATAGAGAGGTTTCCAGGAAACTCTCAAAGGATCCAAGATAAAGGAGGCTCTAAAGAGTCCGAGAGATCTTGAGGTTTCAAAGGTCAAGACTATCTTAAAGAAAGGAGAGCCTTTGTTAGATCAATCGATTAGTAAACCAATTACTGAAGAAAACTTCTTCTTCCACATCCGTATCAACCAAGCCCGAGACCAAGGTCAAAGTGTGCCATCATCAAGTTGAAAGAACTCATATACGAGACTTCAAGTGCAATTACTTTGCCTAAATTTGATATCATTGATCATATCAATAAAACAAAAATTTCCATGTCACGGTGAGTACTTGAAGTCAACAAGGATCAGCTCGAGAAGTTGGTCCAGTTTATCAAAGGCGACTCTACTGTTCATTCCTCTAAAGGAATTCTAAAAACTCCCAAAGATGGGAAAACTCAAAATATTGTGGCGGCCACTACACCTTCCAATGAAAAGATCGAACCTTTCTTTGTGTCTTTTCTTATCAACGGATGCAAGTTAAGTAATTGCATTATAGACTCTGGAGCCTCGGATAATGTGATGCCGGAAAAAGTAGCACATGCTCTTGGTTTGACTTGTACGAGAACATTCGGATCGTGTTACTCTATGGAAACCAAGCAAGTTCCTCTGATCGGGCAGATTAAGGACGCCCAAATGGTTTTAGCCCAATTCCCTCAAAAGCGAGTTAAGGTAACTATTTTAGTTGCTTTGATATCACACCTCGTATGGAATGTTGTTGAGCGAGAAATTTTGTAGGGATTTGGGTGGTGAGATTCAAATGGGTGGTCTCATGCCATGATTCCTATCAAAGGAGAAATGAAGAAACTTATGCCGGAAGCTCAGGCAAAGTTCACGGTAACTAAAACTGAAGATCCTCGCGCACGAGATCCTTTTCCAAGGCTCAAGTATGGGTAATTATATGATGACCACGAGAAGTTCCTTACCCACAGAGATCACTTGCCAAAACTCAATGAGATCTGGACTCTTGAGTTCGATGGAAGTTGTTGCTCAACGGGCTCTGGTGCAGGAGTGGTGCTCATATCTCCAAATGGTAAAATCTTTCCTTTTTCCTATAAACTCGAATTTTCAAATACTAATAACACTGCAGAGTATGAGGCATTAATCCTTGGCCTCCAAGTTGCAGAAGAGAAAGGGATAAAAAATCTGAAAGTCTTTGGAGATGCGGAATTGATCGTGAAACAAGTAAGAAATCAGTTCCAGGTAAAGAACGATCGTCTGAGACACTACAGAAATAAAGTTTGGGATGCCATAGAATTTTTTGACGCTTTTTCCATTAAATCTGTCCCTCGTGAAAAGAATGACAAAGCGGATTCTCTAGCAGTCTCAGCGTCATTAATGATTCCTCATTCAGATTTTGATCAAGACAAATACACCATTGAAATGGTCTTTAGGCCAAGTGTTCCTGACAATGCAGAAAATTGGCAAGTATTTAATGATGATCAACAAATTATTGCCTTCTTGGAAAAGAGAAAATTTTGAACAGGTTGTACTTTGAAGGAAGTGATTCGGCATTTCGCGAATCAACTACCTCACCCATCGGGGAAGGAGTTGAGAGCGAAGATCTGGTGATGGCATCATTGACTCGGAGGAAATAAAATTCCCAAAGGGTTGGTTTCACTCGAAGAACTTTTTGACAAACATGACGGTTTATTAAAGAGAAAGAGCGAGCGGGACACTGCAAGTTCTGCGACTATGAGCAAATTAATATCGGCACGAGGATAAACCTCGCTTTGATCAATATTGGTAAATGTTGCTCACTTTGAGGAGCGCGGGAAATTCATAAATCTCCTTACCAAATATTAAGCGTCTTGGCATATTCATACGAAGATTTGAAGTCTTTCCAACCCGGGAAATGGAGCATGCCATACCCTTGAAGCTTTGGCGCGATTCCATTCGAGGCAAAAGCAAAGACAATATAATCCCAAGATTGCGGGGACAATATTTCATGAAGTTCAAAAGATGCTAGATGCACGAATAGTTTTCCTATTCGACATTCGACTGGATAGCTAATATTGTGCGGTTCGCAAAAAATGGAGAAATTAGGATTTGCGTGGATTTCCATGATCTTAATCGGGCGTCCTTGAAGGATAACTACCTTTGCCGAGTCATGGACCATATTACTGCAAGGCGATGCTGGATCGGAAATGCTATCTATGCTAGATGGTTTCTCTGGCTATAATCAGATTGAGGTGGCTAGAGAAGATCAACATAAAACTACATTCACTACCCCACAGAGAATGCGTTCGCATATAGAAGAATGCCCTTGGTTTGATCAATCTTTGTGCAGCGTTTGAAGGAGGGCCATGGATATGGCGTTTGCGATTATAAGGACAAGATCATTGTGATATACCTAGATGACTTGACGTGTTTTCAAAGAAGCGAGAAGATCACTTAAGAGATTTAGAGAAAATTTTGCAAAGTGTAAACTTCATAAGATTTCTCTGAATCCAAAAAAATCTGTGTTTGGAGTTACGGAAGGTAAACTCCTAGGTCATATTGTTTCTAAGGAAGGAACTAAGATCGATCTGAGAGCAGCGTTCAAGCTATAAAGAATCTTTCCTTGCCTACTGAAGTAAACACAGAGTCCACTCTTTCTTTGGAAAGGTGAATTTTTTGAGAAGGTTCGTGCCAGATTTCGCCGAGTTGACTAAAGAAATCGCTGATATGATGAAAGGAAAGAATCTTTCAAATGGTCAAGGAAGGTAGAGAGGCGTTTGAGCAAATCAAGGTCTTTATGCAAAAGCTCCTACATTGGTGTGTCCCGATTTTAAGAAGGATTTTATAATTTATTGTTATGCTTATACCACACACAATCTCTGCCATTTTGACTCGGCACAATCAAGAGGGATTGAATCTCTATCGCATTCATGAGTTCGGGATTCAAAAACATGAACTTAATTACACTCCTCTTGAGAGACATGCGTGCGCGGTGGTAAGAGCCTAAAACACTTCGGGTATTACGTGTTGAATTCTCACACCAAAGTCTTAGTTCGGATACCGCGGTGAAATCAATGTTGACACAACGAGGAACCGGGATCTAAAAGAGGTAATTGGGTCTCAAGATCTGAAGAATATGATCTGGACATCAAGCCTACCAAGTTGGTTCGAGGGAGAGGACTCTGCTTGACTCATTGCGAGAGAATGAACCACGAGTTAACTCTGAAGAAGAACTAGTTGAAGGAAATTTACCATTGGTAGTTTTTGTCAGTACCACGGATGAATGGTATTCTGATATTGCCTATTTCCTCACATACGGTGAGTGTCAGAAAAATCGTGGCGACTAAAGAAAGCAGCAATCAAACTAAGAGCTGCCAGATACGTCATTTGGGATAACACGTTGTTCAAGAAAGGAATTGATGGCATGTTCCTCAGATGTGTTGATAAAGAACAACAGCCTAGGTTGCTGGAAGCCTTCCACAATCATGCTTGCGGCGGTCATTTTCTAGCCCGATGTGACCCATAAAATTACGAGAGCACATTATTCTTGGCCCACTATGTTTTTTGATGCTCAGAAATGGGTGACCAAATGTGAAGCCTGTCAACAATTTGTCGGAAGACCGAAGTTGGCGGCACTGCCTTTGAAGCCAGTTGTCATTGAAGAACCCTTTCAACAATGGGGTTTAGATTTCATCGGGGTCTTGAACCCTAATTCCAGTATTAGTCATACCCACGTACTCACTTTGCCCGATTACTTTACAAAATGGGTAGAAGCTATCTGGTGAAACAAACATCTGCGATAATTTGTGATTTCATCAAAGAAAACATATTGGTTCGTTATGGAATTCCTCACAAGATTGTATTTGATGATGCCTCAAATTTTCTTACTTCTCGAGAGATGATAGGTTTTTGTTATGGATATGGGATATCTTTGTCTCATTCATCAGATTACTACCCGCGAAAAGCGGTCAAATGAATCCGGCAACAAAAACCTCATTACCATTGTCATGCAGAAGTTAGTCGAAGAAAATCAAAGAACTTGGCACAAAAAGTTATACGATGCATTGTGGGCTGACCGCATAACTCCCAAAAGGGCAATCGGGATGTCTCCATTTCAACTACGTATGGGCCCATGCTCAAATTCCCGTCACATTGGAGTTACCGCGTTAAAATTAGCTCAGCGATTGATGATGAATGCTTCACCAATGCATTAGATAAAAGAGTCATGTTTCTAACCAAGCTTGAGGAGAAAAGAAGTCAAGTGGCCAACGAGGATCAAGGAACATCAATCCAAGGTAAAGAAGTTGTTTGTGGGGAAAACTAAAGAGAGGCAGGTTTCAAATCAATGATTTAGTTCTTCTCTGGGGATAAAAAGAGCGTGAGCGAAGGGAAAGCATGGGAAGTTTGACTCACTGTGGTTGGGACCGTTCAAAATAAGACACTTTTGTGGAGATAGTACTTACTACTTGGCATATCCTGATGGAACTCATTTGCCTTTGCCCTACAGTGGGCAGTATCTCAAATATTACCAGAATTGAAAACAGGTTGTTCCCTGTATGTACATAGGTATTTAGGATTTTGGTTTGTTTGTTCCTGTTTTTCGGTCTCCTCTCTCGTGTCGCCCCATTTTTGTGCCCCATCTTTCTGTGATCATGTTCATGACTATTTTGGTCTGGGTCCGTTGCTGCGTCCATAAAGTCCTTGTCCCCAATCAGAGCCAGCTGTTATCAGCCAATTTTGACTGCGCAAAATTGTCAAAAAAGACAATTAAATAATTAAAAATGAGAAAATTTTGAAAAGTATTACTTTGCATGGTTCATTGGACTCCTTGCGATCGTCTTATTTTTGTGATCGTTTCGGTCTTCGTTTCGTGATTTTCGGGCAAGAACTCTTCCCGCCAGGCTATAAAACGCATTAAAATACATTAAAATAATTAATTAATATTTAATTAATTAATTGCTCCTTGTTTGATTAAATTAATCACTTAAGGAGTATTTAATTAAATAAATATAAATTAAGATTCATCCGACAAGTTTTGGTGCCGGGGAAGTTAGCTTTTGTTTCCAACTGCCGGGTTGGCATCCCAAACCCGGATTTCCACTTTCTGGCAATTTCCTTCAAATTCCCGGCACGGGTTTCCTTTGCCAATTGCCAAATCATGGATTGGCAAGCGGGCATAAAATTCCCCAATTTCCCACATGGGGAAATTGGGCGAGATTACCAACCCATTTTGCCATTCCGTTGGCAATTGCCCGTTACTTTTCCCATTTCCCACGGCGGTTAAGCCCTTTACCGGGATGAGAGGAAGTCGAATTAATCCTCGTAACTTCCTCCATCAAACCGGTGGAAAAAGTCATGAAAGCTTCTTTTTCTTGAGAAGAAAATATTTTGTTTGACATTATGTAAGAAAACCCACGCCATTGTGAGCAAAAGAAATTAGTCACGGAAAAGAAAAGAAGAATTAAGGCAAATATATGCGCATTGTTTTAAAGACAAAGTTTTAAGAAAAACGTGAACGGTGCGTGAAAGAGGCAATGCAAAAAGCGGGAAAGAGCCAAACGTGCACGGTCTGCGAAGAGACAGCAGAAAACAAAGTTTTAAGAGCAACGTGAACAGTGCGCGACCATGAATAAAACGCCCAGCAAAAAGTAAAACCCACGCGCCCGGGATAGGACGCGCACGATGCAGGGGAATGTTGAATGTTATTCATCTTGTGCGTGAACAGTGCGCGCCCAACAAGAAAAACCCACGCGCCCAGCAATAAAACCCACGCGCGAGTCGAGGGAGCGCACGATCAACGGATGCATGGAATGTTGAATGTTATTCATCTTGTTCAATAACGGTCTTGTGGCTTTCTTAAGAAACTTGCTCCCTGAAAGCTACGGGCCATCCTATGACAACAATGACCACGATCGGCTATAGTAGAAGCAAACGAGATAAAGGTTTAGTTGAGTTGATCCATTTCGCCTTTTCATTTTGGAAAGTCACTTCCAACAAGCGAATCGACCAATTTTGCTATTTTGTGTTATCTACTCAAAAAAGCGTCCAAGCGAATACATCCTCAAATTTGAAAAAATGATTTTTTTCCTTCATATGTAAGCGTTTTTATCAAAATCGATTAAGTGACAGAGTGTTAACAGGAGACCTGATGAAAGGTTATTACGGTGCAGAATGAAACGATTCATATTGCTCAGCATTTTATTTTTTTTTTCCCCTAGAAATGAATTGAATGTGAAGGCCGACTCTGAAAATACCTGTTGGCCGTTTCATGTACTACATCCTTGTTACTTGTAAATGGTCTCTTTGAGAAACTATAATGGCAATAGGCAATATTTATACCCTTCCATTATGTACATCCAATCAGACAATAAAAAAAAGTATTCTTTTACCAGGTTCAGAAAAACTTGTTGATTGGAGCCGGGATTGTAGAATCCACTGCCAAAATACCGAGGAGCTCTTTGGCCAAGAATCAGTCTTAAGGGTGTCTATCGACATGCTGAGGGCTTGAACCTGGGTCATCATCATGGCAGCATTAGGTCTTTATTGGTAATAGCATTTTCTCATCGTTTGGGAGGTACAAATGTGCTTATTATGGCAAAGCCAAAACATTCTTACTACAAGTGTTATATAATAAGGAAGAACCGTGAGCATTGTGGTAAAACCATTCTTTTCAAAAATGTCGGGTTAAGCTCGGTATTCAAGTGAGTTGAGCCAGAGAAGAACTCAGGGAGTTCGGTTCTGGAAAGAAGGTAAGACGACACGAAGGGCATGGATCGCCATGGGAGTTCAAATTCAAGTTGAAAATGCATGAGCTCGTAATCAAGCTAGGAGCGATATGATTGAAGGCTCATTCGTGAGTTGAGTCGTCTAAACACCTAAGTGAAGAAGGAGCACATCTCGAGAATTTCTCATTCCACTCATCATTCGTCTTTGCATGATTGCCCTAATTCTTCAGGCCTAATCAACAACACAACACTATAATTCAAAGCATTGGTTCATGCATGACTTTGTAATCTATATCACACAATTTCTAGAGGTGGAACTCGTTGATGAAGTACCTCAAATATACCAGCCCAACTTGTGGGAAGTAGTCACAACTTCTCGACCAAAAGTTGATGATCCGGTTCTTTCACTTTGCACTTTGCATTTGAAGAATCATCACAAATGGAGAAAATGGCGACAACATCTTTCTCACAACAAGAAGATCCAATTTCAGCAACACCCGAAAGGTGATCCCTTGGCGTGATGAAGATCAATTCCCAACGAACACGAGAACCATGTCTGAATGAGGTACTTGGAGAGGTTCCCACACAGCTACATGATACGAAGAATTGAAAGAGGGTCATCAAGCCAATAGTGATAAACTTGGAAGCGATTGCGTAAATGTTAGAATCCATCACTCCAAAAAAAAGACCAAATACTACGCTAAGGTGTGTGTCAATTCATAAATCACTTGATGATTTTCAACACCACTCGTTCCTGATAGGAAAAGGAGATGGATTTCCAAGACTCTCGAAGTCTCACGAATTCTGCTCGGGAGATCAACACTTTGGGATGGTGTGAAAAAAAGGACATAACTCCGGGCGGTGAATGCAATTTTGGCTATTGAAGATCTTCCCAATGGCGAAAGACCCGGAAGGCTGGATTACGATAAACTAAGGTGGCGTAACGACTACGGTCTCGTGACAAATGAATAATTCACCATGGAAAGGTACTTTGAGCATGTGGAGAATTGTGAATATGAATACGAATGAAGACAAATCTTCTCACACCGGGATATTGCTCGAGATAGAGGGTGGATGAATTGCTCAAGTTTGAGCTCGGCACTCTTTTCATTTGGAGGATTGCGAGCACGATCAGTGAGTTCATTCCCGTCACGATCGGGATAGGCGGACTCTTGGCCCATGGATAAGGCAACGATCTTAGGTGTCTTGATCTAGGTGGCACATTGCTTGACTAGGATGTCTACGTGTGCATACAAGTCATTTAAGTGGGGTCCACATGTACCCATTTCTTTTATTTATGTATTTTTCCTTAAATGACCTTTTAACTTAAGTGGTTTCTATTTTTAGTCACTTTTTAAAAGTTGGTTAGAAAAAGTCAAAGTCACTTAAGTGCCTTATTTAATGATCATATTAAAACCTAACTACTTTGTAACCAACTTTTGGGTTATAAAAGGAAGTGAGGGCTCATTTGTAAGGGTGACTTTGAGAGAGGAGAAGAAGATACTTTTGTGCGAAGCTTTGTTTCAAGAAGAAACTTTGTGTTCTTTTGTGAAAAACATTTTGGAGTTAATGGAATAAGAACTTTGTGTCTCATTCATTGTCTCTTGTAACATTTGGTGTTCTTATGTTCATTAGATGTTAGGTGTTTGAATCTTGCATGCAAATATTATCTTTGATCTTATTGTCAACATTAGTAATCAGTTGTTCTAGTTCACAGTGATCAAGCTCTGATTATCTACTTGCTCATGTGTGTTCCCTTTTACATGTTCTTGTTTGGCTAACTCAAACTCCGTTTTATTTGTGTTGGTTATTCATCTTTTCTCTTCATGCAATATTAGGCCTGTTTTTACCTAACTCTTGCATGTTCTTTCAGATCCATTCCATTCCACTCCTTTCTTTCATTTCATTCCATTTCCTTCATTCACTTTTCTTCCATTGATGTTCCAAAACACCCCCACATACAATTTTGAATGTACAGAGATGTAAATACGATTTTGGTTTTCAATAAAGGCAGCCTCACCTTCATTGAGGAGGGACTTCGTTCCCACACTTTGTTGCATGTCATTTGCATGCGCTAAATTTTCCCTTTTCTGAGGCCTCGGCGTTCTTCTAAACTTCCAAATTTTATTTCCAAATCAGCACATACTATGAACAATCTTGTATTATCAGCTGATTTGTTTCTTACTCTTTTCTTTCACATTAGGTTTTTCTTTATCTATATTAGTTTATTTACATTTATTTCATTCTTCTTTAGTTCATTTGTAATATTTTAGTCATCCTACCTAGATTAACATTAATACACTAGATACTCCGAGAGGCCATCTAAGACTCTATTTATTTTTGTTAATCAAGGCGTGTGACACAAGCATATGTCCACCATATATCTAGTAAGATCCACAGATCACACCATTATAGTATCCAAAACATCTACCGACACGAAGTATCATAAAAATCAAAGCTAAAATGTCACTATGTGCTCAAATCATCATACATGCCCATGAATGATCAAATATCATAACATAATATCAAAAGAGTGTCAAAATCCATGTCTAATCATCTAATATGAGTATAGAGTCAATAATTCTGAAGCTAGAAAATACGGCACTACATCCCTCTCCTAAAATTAGACTTCCTCCATGAAGTCACTGGAAGAGATAGGGATATCTATCCCTCAATGGTGTAGCACCCTACCATGTAGCTTTTGTCTCATCATATCTAAGATGTGCATGAGCTCCAATATCCACTATCCTTTGTTATCCACTTGTAAGGTCAACCACCCAAAACATGAGAGATATTAGGTATATATCTATGTAATATAGAAACATGGAACACGTTGTGGGCCCATACAGAGGCATTGTATGGTAAAGTTAGGTTGTAAGCACCTATACCTGCATGATCTCGCGAAGATCTAAAATGGCCCCAAAATTTGAGGAAAAAAGCTTATAACCCTTTCCATAGTTGATTGGAATCATATGTGTGAAGAACCCTCAAGAAGAAGTTATCACCTACTACAAAGTTACGATAAGTTCTCTTGGTTTCACCACCTACATACCTGGGCATACTCCTGTCTACTCAAGTTGTTTCCTAATAAATATAAGTTGCTGCTCCAAATCCTATAAGTATGCTTTAAGCCCAAGTACAATCTCTTGATCGAGCTTGTTCTAACTCAAAGGTTTCCTACAACCTCAACCATACAAAGCTTGATAGGGAGCCATACCAGTAAGCTGTGATATTTTGTGTTGAAAAAACTCAACCAAACGTAGATAATACTCCCACTTCTTCTATAGGTCTTTCACATACATCCTCAACATGTCCTTTAATTCCTAATTAACCCTCTCATTTTGTCCATCTATCTCTAGATGATATGTTGAAATAAATTTAATCTACATACCTAGAGCATCCCTGAAAGGAAGTTGAGATATTTGAATTGTAAATAGTGTCCTTTCATAGATGATGGTCTTGAATCCAATGCACGGTCAAAGTTTCCTCCATGAGAAACTTTGTCGATGGCTTATAATTATAGATGACCTATGTTTGCGATAAATGCACAATCTTGGTCAACTTATCCATAGTGACCATAATGCCAACATGGAGGTAAGAAAAGATAGTAAGACCAACTATGAAATACATAGAATAACATTCCATTTCCACTCGGGAATATCATGGGGATATAATAGTCCTATAGGATATAAATGCTCAAACTTGATCTTGTCTGACACTCAGGCATCGAGACAAATATTCTTTAATATCTCAACGTAAGCCTTACAAATAATATAACTTCGTCAAGTCAATTTGCATATTCTTCACTCCATGATGTGCTCCATTTGGTACTTGATGAGCCTCTAAAAGGATGAAGCTATGAATATCACTTGTCTTAGCCACATAGATGCGACTATGAAAGTGAAGTAAACCACACACCTCTAAAACAAACCCTCAATATCTGCCCTCATAAAGAACCACTGTGACTCAAACATCTACGTAGCACCCTCAAATTTGAGTGAACTACTATGGAAGAAATCACATGTTGCCATCTACTAAGTGCATCCGCAATGACATTCTCCTTTTACTTTATATATTGAACCTTCATGGCATACTCAAATAAGAACTACATCCAACACCATTGGTGAGCATTGTGGTTTGGCTATGAGAAGATATGTTGAAGGCTATGCAGATATTTCCTCAAAATGAATGGCCTACCCTAAAGGAAATGACACCAACGCACTATAGCATGAACAATTACTACAAGATCCAAGTCATGGGTAGGGTAGTTAAGCTCATAATCCTTGAGATTACATTACTCAACGAATAATCCAATGCTCACTATAGAAAAATTCTCATAGAACCTCTAGTGAAGCATCTATGTATGCGAAAAACTCCTTTGTCAAATCCAAAATTGCTAAAATAGGCCCAGTAGTCAAACTCTCTTTAAGTAAGCTGGAAGGCCTCACTGACAGCTTTACGACCACATAAAATTTCTTCCCTTTCCACTAAAGGGAAGTAATAGGATGTGATATCTGGAAAAATATTGTACAAACATGTGGTAATACTTTGTTAATCCTATGAAAATCTTCACCTCGATCAGCATGTGTAGGCCTTTGGTCAATCAAAAGAATAACATGTATCTTGAGGGCTATACCAAGATACCCTCTCACGAAATAATGTACCCCAAGTATTAAATATTTTTATGAAATAAACTACACATTTCTAGATCCCAAACAACTATTTATGTATCAAAATATGTAGTACCTATCTCGAGATGCTACTCAAGTGTTCCTCTTTTAGAGACAGTATTAAATCAATATATCATCTAGGAAAACTAAGACAAAATAATCCAAAAAGGTCCTGAATACCCCATTCATAAGGCTTATGAATATAACCAATTGGGGCATTGGAAAGCTCCAAAAGGAAGAACCATGAAATCGCGATTCCCATATCAAGTGCAGAAATATGTCTTTCCAATATTTGCATCCAGACGTTAATGTGCAACTAATGATATCTTGACTTGAGATCAATCTTAGAGAAAACTATAGCTCCCCTCATCTGATAAAATAATTCGTTAATCACTGGTAGAGGATAAAATTTCTTGATAGTAACCTTTTTCAATTGTCTCAAGATGACAAAAATCTGAGAGAATGGTCTTTCTTCTTCCGCAAGATAGAATCATAGTTCTCCCAATAAAGATACACTAGGATAAATGAGACCCCTTCTTTTGCATGAAAATCTCCTCTAGCTTAAATCTTGAGCTCATAATGCTCGGCATCATCATTCGATAGGGTGACCTATAAATTACGTACTTCTCCACTATGGCACTAGATCTATGTTAAAATCCACCTCTCTACGAGATGGTAACCCTTGAAGTTCGGCGTGGTGGAAACACATCTACTATATTCCATCGAAAAACATGCTCATCTGAGGTAAATTCTGCATAGTATCCTCGATTGGTCACTAATAGTGATAGAAAATAACTTATAACCCTTCCACATGCTCCAACTGGTGGCTTATGCCGGAGATCATGTGCAATGAAATAGGCCTCAACATCCCGTAAAATAAGAACTAAACTCTCAAGTTTATCTCCCAAGCACTCCAAATGACCTTTGCCTCCTGTGCAATCTACCTTGTGGTTTGATGAGCCTCGAGAAAATACATGTATAAGACTACCTCATTAGGATCCTAAAGGTAAAATTTGAAGGTCACAATGTGATGCAGAATACACCCAAATAAAGTACACAACTCTCCATGTAGGTATCTCACATATTATTTTTCCTCAGACTCCAACTCGACTTGTCACCCATCCCGGCACGCCCTAGGTAATGACACTAACCCACACTAGTCCACTGATAGAGAAGGACATATAAATGAATCAAAACACCTGAATCAAAAGGACTTAGAGCAAAAATACCCCGATAAGTACTCTATCGCCTCGATAATCAAGCTTGATAGCTTTTCCCCGAGGTTATTTATCTTTGTGTAAAAATGATGGGCACATCCTACATCTCACTACTATCTACGAGATACACCTTGAAGCTGTTTTCCATAAAAATGTGGCGGGATCAGTGCAGACACATGCGCACATAGCTGATCAAGGGATCCGTACAAGTGAGAGCATCCACGCTTACCCCTCTCGGCTCGACAAGCGCTTCCTCTCTATACTCTAATGTCATCGATCCTACCATCCACAACCTTTAGAGAAATTCACTGAGTGTGATATGCTCATATCTTCTTGGTACCCAGAAGCCTCTATCTCCTGTCCATCACCAACACCTCCTCTAGCTCCTCCTCCTACGCATGCCTCCGAGTGCTGCCTAGCCCTCTTCCACTATCGAAAGCATGATGTCGCAGTATGCTTTGACGTGTATGATATATATTCCTCTGATACTAACGAGAGAGAATTAACCCTCCCCTTTGTGGGTGGCGATGTATCTCATGACCCATATGAATCTGAATATTTTGCAGATCTTCTCATGATATTTGGACATATTCCCTCACCCTCTCTTCCATGTTCCCGGACTCTTGTCTTGTTCTCCTCATCTAAAGTAGGAATATTCTATGACCCTTTCAAGTGTAGGAGGATATAACATTTAACTACTCCAAAGCTATATCTCTCATTAAGATCCCAAATAAACTTGTTAACTTGTAACTTCTCCTCCACATAGTATAGTCCACATACTTTTATAACAAATCCAAAAGTGTTCTCTCATTTTACACTACCATGCATGGAACTTGTCATAGCCGTCATGAACTCATCAATCCTCTTCTCGAATGAAACAACTTAGGACATATAATCTGGGCTCTAAAGTTGCTCCTACTATAAGTCCTAGGTCATTTGTACACGTGAGTGCGAAATGAAACTTCGCTTCCTCATTCCTCCACGCAAATATATTCTACATCTCGGTAGGAGGTGTGGCTAATGGTGAATATGGATTCGGGCATCGTTTCTCATGAGAGAAGCTAAAAGCGTATATCGAGTGTGTGACGAGCCAGGACTTAGCCCCAAATCCATGTGTGCACATTTGCTATCAGGCAGAGGTGGTTATAGGCCAAGAAGGTCTTTAATCACTTTTCTCGTGGGTCACTGATTCTCGTTGTTATTTCTAAATATCCTCTCTCTGAGTTAATGTAGAACTTCTATCTTCAAATGGTCCTAATGGCTACGTGAACGGATACGTGAAGGCTACACGCAGGACACCTCTCACACGTGAATCAAGAGGATATAATACCTCTCCTATCTTATAGTATCATAGTGATGAGGATCTGACTACGCACTTTCATGAGTGTGTGTATTCTCCTCGGCTGACCAACTTTATCCTCTCTCATTATCTCAGAAAATAGTAGTGTAAGGGAATACTACAACCGGCCTATGTACCATCGAAGTGCCTATAATATCTATAGTCCAAGCCTCGAGTGAACATGGCTTGGGGATAGGAAATTTATGTCCCAAGTCCTGACAGCTGACTAAGTGTCTGCATAGGGTGTCATCGCGTGTGTACAAACTACTGATGGTCAAGTTATTAGGATTGTATAAGGCCATAGCAGAAAAAAAAATTACTTAATTCTTTGTATTTATTACTTTGTACTCACTATTTTTTAGTTAAATGTTTTTTCCTTGTTATGTTCATGTAAGATAACCATAACTCTAATAAAAAAATGTAATAATTCGTAGATATTTCTATTAATGCACACTCGCACTCGCTTAAAATTTTTTGATAAATTTTGTCAGTCTTTAATTTATACTTGTATAACTACCCACAATTTTGATCTAAGCTAGATTTCAGCCTTTAGCTCATAATATGATTATTTAATTTAAAAGGCCAACTCAAATTTTGTTTTAATATTTTGACCTTTTCAATAAATAATTCATACTAAATCACCTAAAACAAACATATATTTACTTCCGATAGTATTTTAAGAGTTTTAATATGGGTAAATACTAGTAAAAAGGCTTGATAGTAATCTTAAAGTATTTATTTTATTTACTCCCCCATACTAAAAGAACTTTCTAATCATTATTTTCTAGTAAATTATTTACTCTCAAATTTATTTATAAAGCATTATGTTCATTCCTATTA